>JAHRHZ010000034.1:5497900-5604341 GCA_024137785.1 Ginglymostoma cirratum | reverse complement strand
ACTTGTCTGCCTCCTCTCCACCTATCCTCTCCTCTATCCATCCTCTATCCGCCTCCCCCTCTCTCCCTATTTATTTCAGAACCCTCTTCCCCTCCCCCATTTCTGATGAAGGGTTTAGGCCCGAAACGTCAAGTTTTCCTGCTCCTATGATGCTGCTTGACCTGCTGTGTTCATCCAGCCCCTTGCTTGTTATCCACCATCTGCTGTGGTGGGATTCAAACCCAGGTCCCCAGAATGTTATCTGGGTCTCTGGATTAACAGTCCAGCAATAATACCACTAGGTCATTGCCTCCCAGTCTCACATGAGAGGTTAGTAAACAAAGTTAAAGTGCCTGGTCCTGGGGTAATACACTAGCAATGGATTGAGGATTATTTATAGACAGAATGCAGAAAGTGGGAATAAATGAGTCATTTTCAAGTGGGCAGGCTGTGACCAGTCAGGTACTGCAAGAACCAGTGCCTGTGCTCTGGTTGTTCACAATCCATATCAATCATTTGGATGGTGGGGGAGGTGCAATTGTAATATTTTCAAGTTTTCAGATGATACAAAATTTGGTGAGAATTTGAGTCGTAGAGAAGATACAACAGGCTTTAATGGATTTAGACAGTCTGAGTGAGTGGATAAGAATATAGCAGACTGAATGCAATATGATTAATTGTGGGATTATCCACCTTTATTGGAGGAATAACGGCACAAAGTATTCCTTGAGTGGTGATACATTGGAAAATGTTGATATCCAAAAGGACCTAGATGTCCTTGTTCATAAATCACCGAAATTTAGCATGCAGGTGCACCAAGCAATTCAGAAGGCAAACAGTATGTTACAAGAAGATTTGAGTACAGGAGCAAATAAATCTTGCTTCAATTGTATAGAGCACTGATGAGACTCCACATGGAGTACTGTGTGCATTTCTGTTCTCCTCAACAAGGAAAGAATACACTTGTCACGGCTGGATGCAGTTGAGGTTCATCAGACCGATTCTTGGGACTGTGGCACTGTCTAATGAGGATTTAAAGAAACAAGGTCTATATTCTTTGAAGTTTAGAAGAATAAGAGGCAATCTTACAGAAGCTTAAAAAATCATTGATTCCCTGACTGATCAACAGTCTATCTAGCTGAGCCTTAAATATGCACAAGGATTCCAGCCCCACAGCTCTCTGTGGCAAGGTGTTCCAAAGACACTCAAACCCCTGACAGAAGGAATTCCTCTTCATCTCACTCTTAAATTGGCACCCCTTTATTCTATGCCCTCTGGTCCTAGACTCTCACATAAGGGGAAACATCCTCTCAGCTTTTACTCTGTCATTCTCCTTAAGAATCCTACATGTTTCAATGAGGTGTCCTCTCATTCTTCTAAATTCCAGTGAGTAGATTCTCAATCTGTTTAGCCTTTCCTTGTTAGATAATCCGTCATTCCAGGGATCATTCTAATGATTCTTTTCTGAACTGTCTCCAATTAAATTATACCTTTCCATAAACAAGGGGACCAAAACTGCTCACACTACTTCAAGTGGTCTCACCAACACCTTGTACAGTTGCAGTAAAATCTCTATCCTCTTATACTTCAACTCCCTTGAAATAAAGGCCAATATTCCATTAGCCTTCCTATCTACGTGCTAGCTTTCTGTCTTTCATCTACAAGTACTGTCAAGGCCCTTTGTATTGCAGCTTTTCTCCATTTAAATGATAATCTGCTCTTCTGTTCTCTCTTCCAAAATGAACTGTGGGGGTCTCAAACCAGAGTAAAAGAAAAGCCATTTAGGATGGAGATGAAGAGGAACCTCTTCACTTAGAGAATAGAGAATTAACTTCAAGATAGATTTCTAGTTACTAATGACATTGAAGGATATGGGAATAGCATAGGAACAGGGCATTGGGGTGAATGGTCATCCATGATCGAGAATGGCAGAGCAGGCTTGAGGGGCTGATTGACCTACTTCTTCTACGTTGCTAAGTTAGTGGTGCTTCAGTTCACTTCTGTACACTTGATCATTCACAGAAATATGATCCTGCCACTCTTGCAAATTACACAAAAACTGAAATTAACAGACAACTTCATCTGTTCTAAATATATTAGATCTACAGGACCCTGTATTTTTCATTACAATATTAAATAGATAGTCAAGCTTTGACAATAGGAAACAAGTTTTCAATTGAAATGATAGCTCTAATGAATTAATGGAGAACACCCTTATGTAGCCCATGTAGCAGTCACTTTGGACTCTCAACTAATAACTTTACCATTGAGAGGTACTCTGGATGACTATTGCATTTTCTCTTGCATATCGTTTTCAACAGTACAGCATACAAGTTAAGGACTAAGACAAATGAAAATCCATTTTTATCATACTTACTCTGCAATTTTTGGCATTGAATCGATGAATACCTACTACAGCTGGGGTGATCTCCATCACATCAAAATAAAATCCTTGAAAAACAAAAACACAATGAACGCATAATAAGCAAAAATCTCCAACGAAAATGCAATCATTCAATATTGATTAGGGAGATATGGATGAATCCTGCACTGGGCTTCTCTGGTATTACTTCTCCTGCCTGAGATATATTGCTGTATTAGGAGGTAATCAAATATTTTGATGAAGTGGAATCCTACATTTGCAACGGTACTTTGAAAATGGTAATTCATCTAATACAGCAGGGAAACTTAAATAAACAGAAGAACCAAATCACTTAATAAAGGGACAAATGTTTTATTGCTTATCCTTCCTTCTGTTTTGCTCATTGTCATGATTCTCTATTCAGACTCATCACTAGGCCTCTGCCTTCCTACTGTCTTGCTGCAACCTCTGCCCTAAATCTCTATTGGATAAGCCTACAGTTAACTTCAGCATCCCTTTCAGTATCCTCTAAAGGGTGATCACTCATCATTGCCTCCCTCCAAGCAGCAAACCTAACAGTAGCATCCCCATTAACCTTCCCACTCAGCGCTCCCACTAAATGACATGGCGGTGAGGCTGGAGGTGTGGAACTAATTTTGTTAATTCCATGGTTTTGACTAGGGTAGATAGTGATGAGCACCGTCTGTAGTTCAGGAGGTGAGAGGTTTGTTATTCTATGGCAGGAGACAAGGGGACAAACACTGTCTAACAAGCATGACACTTAGTCACTAAGACTGAGGCCACCTGATCAACTGCCTCAACCACATACCTACACCCATAAAGTCAAACTTTCCCCACTCCCTAGACCTAAACATTTTCTGTAGTCTCTCTTCCATTTCCTCCTTGCACACTCTAAGTTTAGCATGTCAATGAGATCCATCTCCTGCTCACTTGATCCTATTCCAACTACATTGCTAACCATTCAACACCTTTTGATCCATGTGCCATCTGATAGAGCACATGGTTCCTTCTTTCCTTCACTACTTAAAAACTGGCTTCAAATGACGGTGAATGTGACCACAGTGCACTCGACTCCCTTTTTTGTGTTGATCTCTCTGTAGTATTAGGTGATCAACCACATTATCATTCTTCAAGATCACTCCTCTACCATCTAACTCAATTCGACAATTCTTAACAATCCAATCATAAATAGTGCATCATTAATGAATCTTCTTTCCATTCCATACTGTTACCTCTGGGCTGTTGTATGGAGTTATCCTTGGCCCTCTGCAATTCTTTTCTACACTTAGCCCCTTTCTTTTTATTCATTAACAGGATGAGGGCGTCACTGGCTAGGCAGCATTTATTGCCCATTCCTAATTTCCCAGAGGGCAGTTCAGAGTCAACCAAATTGCTGTGGGTCTGGTGTCACATGTAGGCTAGACCAGGTAAGGATGGCAGTTTTCTTCCCTAAAGGACATTAGTGAACCAGATGGGTTTTTTTGACAATCGACAATTGGTCATCATTAGATTGTCAATTCCAGATTTTTTTGTTATTGAATTCAAATTCCACATGTGTCATGGCAGGATTCAAACCCAGGTCCCCAGAACATTATCTGGGTCTCTGGATTAATAGTTCAGCGATAATACCATGAGGCCATCGCCTCTCCTCGACATCTGCTGAGGAAATGGGGTTAGTTTCTACATTTATGCTAATACTACACAGTTGAACACAATCACCCATTGCCCAAAACATCAGCTTCACTGGCCCTCCCAACTACTTCTCAGTTAAATGTTTGACTTTCATCTAGTAATGGATGAACCTACAACTCTAATACTGAAGCATTAGGAAAATGGAAGCTTTCATCTCTGGCAGGTAGTCCTACTTTTCTAAAAAAAGATTAAAAACAATCTTTCATAATTTATGAAATTCCTGTGCACATTCTCTATTTTACCTAAATTTCCATTATTTCCAGGACAAGTGGTTTTCAGTGCTTTTGCAAATTCATCCCATGAACGAGAAGCACTTTCATCACGGACCTTCTCTCTCGTCAAGGAGCCATTCTTAAAACTAGAAATAAGGCATTGGTTGAGATGAGGGCACAAATAATATTTCTTTCACATTAAAATTTACTTACCTGACAATATAATTCGTTTAACCATTTTCTTGGAGATTCCTTGTATACCATAATGGAATTGTCAAAACGTCATAATGACATAATATGACATATGTTTGTCTCCACCATCTCTGCAATACTGAAGCAGTGTGAAAGAAAATTTCACATACAAGTTCGCACATGCAATGCATAATGGTAGAAAAATAGAATAGAAATCACATTTATACAGGCTGAACTTAAACTACTCAACGGGTTTAGGAATAGGGCCTTAATACTGGTTAAGATGTAGAACATCAAAGAAATCCAAGTAAATATATTCCTTCAAGCTTTAAAGATGCACACAATAAATGGAAGTAGAAAGAACACTGCATGCACACACCTTTAACAACACAATGTCACGATGAAAAGAATATTATTTACTCTCATGGGTCGCTATTGGTGGGAGGCTGCCTAGAAATGTGGGTAGTCATTTTGACGATCTGTCTTTACTTTTTGTTTTATGTGATTTTAATAGTTTTCAGCTTCAATTCTGTTATTACAGGAAATTTGTATAAATGTCATAGTGGCCTGAGATTCTTGAAAAGACAATGTCATAATGTGTGAAAAGAAAGCAGAGTTAGTGTTTTGAGTTCAGTGACCCTTCTTCAGAACCCTTCTGTACTGGACCCAAAACATTAACTCTGTTTTCTCTCCACAAATGCTGCCATATCTAGTGAGTTTCTCCAGCAATTTTCCAGCATCCGCAGTTCTTTCGTACTTTTGTTCAATCTCATAATATGTTTGATTAACAATTACATGTAGGTCCTGGAGTATGATCAGATTAAATGGAGCATTTGAAGGTCTACAAGAGTGTTTTGCTACCTTACTGTCAATGACTTATGCCCTACAGTCTGGTTATGGTCACTTGGTTGATCAAAACTCAACGCCAATTAACCTTAGATAACAAGGTGTAGAGCTGGATGAACACAGCAGGCCAAGCAGCATCATTGGAGCAGGAAAGCTGATGTTTTGGGCCTAGATCCTTCATCAGAAATGGGGGAGGGGAAGGGGGTTCTGAAATAAATAGGGAGAGAGGAGGAGGCGGATAGAAGATGGATAGAGGAGAAGATAGGTGGAGAGACAAGTCAAAGAGGCGGGGATGGAGCCAGTAAAGGTGAGTGTAGGTGGGGAGGTAGGGAGGAGATCGGTCAGTCCAGGGAGGATGGACAGGTCAAGGGGGCGGGATGAGGTTAGTAGGTACGAGATGGGGGTGGGGCTTGAGGTGGGATGTCGGGATAGATGGGAGGAAGGACAGGTTAGGGAGGCGGGGACGAGCTGGGCTGGTTTTGGGATGCGGTTGGGGGAGGGGAGATTTTGAAGCTTGTGAAGTCCACATTGATACCATTGGGCTGCAGGGTTCCCAAGCGGAATATGAGGTGCTGTTCCTGCAACCTTCGGGTGGCATCGTTGTGGCACTGCAGGAGGCCTAGGATGGACATGTCATCTGCGGGAGTTGAAATGGTTCGCGACTAGGAGGTGCAGTTGTTTAGTGCGAACCGAGCGTAGGTGTTCTGCACAGCGGTCCCCAGGCCTCCGCTTGGTTTCCCTGATGCAGGGGAGGCCACAACGGGTACAGCAGATGCAGTATACCACATTAGCAGATGTGCAGATGAACATCTGCTTGATGTGAAAAGTCTTCTTGGGGCCTGGGATGGAGGTGAGGGGGCAGGTGCAGCACTTCCTGCAGTTGCAGGGAAAAGTGCCGGGTGTGGTGGGGCTGGAGGGGAGTGTGGAGTGGACAAGGGAGTCACGGAGAGAGTGGTCCCTCCGGAAGGCAGAAAAGGGTGGGGAGGGAAAAATGTCTTTGGTGGTGGGGTCAGATTGCAGATGGTGGAAGTGTCGGACGATGATGCCTTGGATCCGAAAGTTGGTGGGGTGGTTAATTAGTCGCACAACGTACTTCATTGTCCGAGCTACGGTGGAACAGTCAACCTGTGTCTTCAACAGGACAAAAAGAGGATAAATAAACATTCATGCTTTCCTCAGGTTCATCCATGTTAGACACTATCTCTTACCATATGAGTGCCATGTAGGCACTGCTATCAACAGGATTACAGAAGACATGTCCTTCTAAGGTGGGTTTCGGATCCTGGATCCAGAGAAAGGCAGTATCACTTGTCCCCAGGCTTACCTGGAAAATTCAATAAAAAGCCTAATGTAAGCAACTGCAAATTCAAGGTAAAGAAAAGTGGTTTACAAGTCATGTTTTTGGAATATAATCAAAATGAATACTATGTTCTGTAGTTTGATACTTTAATTCTCTCAAAATCAATTTAGTACAAATAAGTGTATGAAATACATCAAGGGGGGCCGGGCGCATCAGTTTCCTTTATAAAAACAAACTGAACAATTGCAAAGAACCAGGTAAATACTAACAACAACAAAAACAGAAATTGTTGGAAAAGCTCAGCAGGTCTGGCAGCTGCTGTGAAGAGAAATCAGAGTTAACGTTTCAGGTCCGGTTCTGAGGAAGGGTCACCAGACCCAAAACGTTAACACTGTTTTCTCTTCACAGATGCTGTCAGGCCTGCTGAGCTTTTCCAGCAATTTCTGTTTTTGTTTCTGACATACAGCATCTGCAGTTATTTTGGTTTTTAATCAGTTAAACAAAAATATGAACTGACATATTTGTGTAAAACATGTGCTGATGGCACTGACAAAGAATATGTTAGCATGAGAGTTCAGAAATATTTCTACAAACAATAGGTACGTCGGGTTAAAAATAACAAAAAGATTATGACTATTACTACCTGCTGCTTTCCTTGCGCTCGTATGAACTACCAATAATGTCTGTAAATACTGTCCTCTAGCCGCCTGTACTATCAGAGTAAATATTGACCACTTTTCCTGTACCTTGTAAATCTCTGATGGCAGCTGTGTGCATCTTACAGTTGTGCTCCCATTTATGGGTCCACCTAATTTCAGAATACAGTAATGACTGGTTTCCCAACAAACCAAGTCTGCCATTTGCAGCAAAATCCCAAACTGACCCATCTCTCAAGGAGGTCCTTAATTAGCTTATGGTCTATATTGGTGAATAAAAAGGTTTCCAGGATGGTAACTGGAAGCTGTCATGTTTGCTGACACTATTTTTTGTCCCAACTTCCTCTGTTCCTTTCCGGCTCTGGTTGGACAAAAAAGAAAACTCCTGTCCCAGTCTTCCAAAATTGTAAGATATTCCGGTAGTATCTGTCTGTATCATAGACTCATAGAATCCCTACAGTGTGGAAACAGGTCATTCGGCCCATTGAGTGCACATCCGCCCTCTGAGGAGCGTCCCACCCTACTCAGCCCCCTCCCCTATCCCTGTAACCCTGCATTTCCCATGGCTAACTCAACTAGCCCACACTGGGCGTGGGTGGAAAACAGAACACCCAGAGGAAACTCTCACAGACACGGGGAGAATGTGTACACTCCACACAGATAGTTGCCCAAGGGTGGCTATTTGGAGTAAGCAACTTCACAACTCATTTATGACATTGATTAGTTGGCGGGTAATACTTATTTTTTCTTAAGCTGAGTAAATATTAAATATTTTATATTAAAGCAGAAATAGTCTTTTCTCCTGTTCATTCTTGGGATGTGGGTGTCGCTTGCTAAGCCACCATTTGTTGCCTACGTCTAGTTGCCCTTGAGAAGGTGAGCTGCATTCTTGAATGCGATAGACCTTGCAGTGTATGACAGTGATTCAAGTATTTTAACAAAACCAAAGCGAAGGCGTAGCAATATAGTTCCAAGTCAAGGTGGTGTGAAGCTTGAAAGGGAACCTACATGGGGTTCTTCCCATCCAGATGGTGCCCTTGTCCTTCCATGTGGTAGAGATTGCAGCTTTGGAAGGTTCTGTCGGGAGATCCTTGGTGAGTTACAACAAAGCATCTTGAAGATGGCACACATCGCTGCCATCGTGCACCAGTGGTGGAAGGAGTGCCATTGGAATGGGTTGTTTTGTCTAGAATGGTGTCAAACTTCTCAACTATTGCTACACACATCCAGGCAAGTGAACAGTATTCCATCACAATCCTGGTTAGTGCCTTGTACATGGTGGGCAGGCACTGGGGAGATAAAAGGTGAGTCATTTACCAAGAATTCCTAGCCTTTCATTTGTTCTTGTAGCCACAGTATTTATATGACTGATCTAGTTCAGTTTCTGGTCAATTGTAGCACTCAAGATCTCAATTTTAAGGGATTCAGTGATGGTATAGCTATTGAATATCAAGTGATGACAAGTAGATTCTCTCTTGATTGGGACAGCCATTACCTGGCACTCGTATGGTGCAAACACTACCTGTCACTTATCAGCACAAGCCTGAACACTGTCTAGGTCTTGCTGCACATGAACATGAGCTGATTCACTGTCTCAGGAGTTGTAAATGGGGCCGAACATTTTGCAATTATCAGTGAACATCCTCCTTTCTGACTTCACATTAGAGAGTAAGTCAGTGAAGATGGTTGGGCCTAGGACACTCCTGAAGAACTCCTGTAGCACTATCCTTAAACTGAGATGATTAACCTCTAAGAACCACAACAATCTTCCTTGGTTTCAGGAATGACTCCAACTAAAGGAGAATTTTCACCAATTCCCACTTACTGCAGTTTTGCTGGGGTTCCTTTCGTGCCATACTTGATCAAACACTACATTGTTATCAAGGACAGTCACTCTCACTACACCTCTGGAAGTGAGTTCTTTAGTCCATACTTGGACCAAAGCTGTAATGCGGTCAGGAATTCAATGACCCTGACAGAACTCAAAGAAAGCATCAGTGAGCAGGTTATTGCTGAGAAAATGTCACTTGATAGTACTGTCAATGATTGATTGATTGATTTGTTGCTCTCAAATGTGCCAAGACAGAGTGAAAAGTGTTGCTATGTGTGCTATACAGGCAGATTGTACCATACAAAATGCACCAGGGTAGCTGAACAGAGTGCATAATACAGTGTTACAGCCACAGAGAAGGCAGAGAGAGAGAGAGAGAGAGAGAGATCAGAATTAACATTTGAGAAGTCTATTCAAAAGTCTGATAACAGCCGGGGGAAAGCTGTTCCTGAATCTATTCATACACATTTTCAAACTTTTATATCTTCTGCCTGATGGAACAGGATGGAAGAGAGTTTGTGGTTGCTTTCCTGAGGCAGTGGGAAGTATATATCCAGTCAATAGAAGGAACGTTAGTTCGCTTGATCGACTGGGCGGTGTTCCTGACTCTCTGTAGTTTCTTGCAGTCTTAGGAAGAGCAGTTGCCATTCCACACAAATAATCTGGAATTTAATGTTAGGCCGATAAATGCCCGGGTTGGATTTGTTGGGAAATTTTCCACACGGTTGATAAGATGCCAGAGTACTGTACTGGAATCACCTGGCAATGGCTTTAGAGGTTGTCAGGGCCTTGCTGCACCCCTGTTTTCAGGTGGTTCTTGATGGCTTATAGGATGAATCAAATTCGCTGAAGACTGTCGTGTATGTTCACAAGGATCTCAGAAGCATTTACATAGTACTTCTGTCTGAAGGTGGATCCAATGCATCACCTTTTCTGTTGTAACGATGTGTTGGGCTCCCATACTATTGAAGATGGGTCACTTGTGGAAAATCCTCCTCCTCAACTATTTTATTATCCACCACCATTCACACTGGATATGGCTGGACTACAGAGTTTAGATCTGAACCGCAGATTGTGAAATTGTTTAACCCTGTCCATTGCATGCTATTTCTAATGTGTGGCATTGCAATTTTGTGTAATAGCATCACCAGATTCAGACCTCATTTTTAGGCATGCCTGCTGCTGCTCCAGGATTGCAAAGATGGAGAGGAATTTCTTCTCTTGAGGGTAATAAACCTATGGCAAGTTAATGTTTGCCACAGACAGCTTCAGAGGCTGGGTTGTTAAGTACATTCAAGGCTGAAATAGACAGATATTTAATCAGTTTAATTTTATGGGGAAAAGGCAGGGAACTGGAGCTGAGGTTTGATCCCACTGAATATTGGCGCAGACTCGATGTGCCAAATGACTACTTTGCTCTTTCATCTTATGACCTCGTCCAATGATTTATACTCATTCACAAAACAATGTTTATGCAGATTAGTTTTGAATTTACTCCCTTTTAAGTCCAGGCTGTGTCTTCTAATTCCACAGTTCTGGATAGGGTAAAACAACCTATCGGGGTCTACATTTTCTAGTCTATTCAAAGTCCAAAAAACAGCAACCAAATCAACTCTCGACATTCCGCTTTCCAATAACAGTGTGTCAAATTTAAGTAATAACTTATCCCATCCATTCTTTCCATTCTTTCAATCATTTTGGATTCCCTGTTCATTAGTAGCAATATCCTTTTTGCCCTGTGCTAACCAAATCTCAATTGTAAGTATAGCTGCACCAATAGTGGCAGAATCACCACAGTATCCAATCTCAAACTTAGCCTTTTAATACATCCCAGCATCAGATTTGCATAATTCAACATTGAGCAATGTTGTGTCACTCAGGCCTCCTAGATATCTTCCACTTTCTACACACAATTCTTTGACCAAAGTAACAGTTCCTTCTGTACCTTTAATCCTAATTTTTGTTCAGCTTCACAATCTACTATCTTAATGAATTAAATTGAATTGAATTGAATGATTTATTGTCACTTGTATTTAACAAATAAATGCTGTGAAAAGCATAATATGTCACCGCGCTCTGGCACCATTTTGACCTACAGAAAATATTAAGATATAAGATTGAAATTAAGAAATAAAATATAAATATAAGTTTATATTTTATAAGAGTTCATCTTCCTCCCTTCTTGCGTTTCTGCTGAACGTTGGGTGGGGGGGGGCTCCACAATAGGCTCCTGGCTCACCAATGCCTCCACATCACATCCATTTCAGGAGTGCCAATTCATGTCAATTCAGCCAAACCACATCGCCACAGCTGAAGCCAAACATGTCTGATTCTGACGCCAACCTCAGATGCCGCCTTCTCCTCTGACTTCGCCATGATGCCCACTCCATCACCACTTTGCCGCTGCCAACGCTGGACCAGCCAACTTCGAAGTCACCAATCATCAGGACCCATCTTCCGCCACTGGGCCCACGTCTCTAACATCACCTCCGCCAATGTAGCATCCACTGATGCTGATTCCAGGTCCCATGCTCGCACCCTCCTCCAAGTCTTCTGCCGCCATTATACCAGAATCTTGCACCACAGGTCTGCACTGGGCTCAGCTGCAGCCATTGGTGCAGCCGAGCTCTTCACAGCAGGTAAGCACAAGAAATAAAGGAGAAAAGAAAGACAAAAAAGCAAAAAAAAGAGAAAAAAAAGCAGACAAGCCCTGGGCTCTGGGGATCTACTCCGCTGCCATCTTGGGAGTTACTCACATTCCATTTTGAGCCTTGTGTTATCTGTAAATTTAGCCGCTATGTTTTTGATTCCAAGTTCTAGATCATTTAGATAAGGAAGATGTAAAACAAAAGGTTAATCCATGGTGAGATCCACTGTTAAAACTTAAAAGTGGAAATTTTGAGCAGCACCAGCCAGTTGATCTGGCTCCATATCCATTGTAAAATATTTCCACGGAATTACAATTTACAGTAAATTCTCTGTATCTATGAAATCACGAATTTGCCTATTCCCACCAAAAAATAAGTAACAACAAAAATCAATATCTGCGGGCAAAAATGGAATAACTGCAATATTTAACTAATTTTTAACACTATTTTTAATGAGCTCCACACTCGTGAAATTCACCATTCACATGGGTTTTCAGGAACAAAGCTCTTGCAGATACAGAAGAATGTCTATTTATTACCACAACTATACTTTTTTTTCCATAGGAATTCTTTCAAAGGTCTTACTGGAATCAAAGAGCACCATGACCACTACTTCACCTACACCAAATTGTTTTATCACACCCTCAGCAATTGTTAATGTTACTGACAAATCTCCAAAAGAATGTCCACTAATCTCTCAACAAGGGATCAGTACCTCAGTGCGCAAAGGGGCTTAAAAAATATTTTGGTCATTAAGGAACCAAAAAAGTTATTTGTAATTATATTACTTTCTCCCTTGTCTCTTTCTAATCATGGGTTTCAGGACTTTTATTGTTTAACTAATCATCAGATTCGATTTAGAGAATAAAAGGAGAAATTTTAAGAACAGACAACTTTTCTTAACTGTTTTAACTTGAATCTTTATTACTTAGCAGAACACAAATGCAAGGTCCTCAACAAAATAAATATACTCACTGCTATATCCCCTTGGTGAAGTCTCATTCCTGCCAGTGATGCTGTAAGATAGAAGAGATTCCATGTATTTAACACATAATTATCTTATTGTTCAGAACTTCATTTCATCTTGGAAAAGTTAATTTAACTCATGCTCACTTTTCAATAGTTCATAGAATGTGTATAACCATAATTTAAGAATAAAGTAAGTACCCCAAAATTATTCATCATCACATGCTTAAGATTTCAGAATGTGAAAAAGTTCTTAGAATGGTGGAAGTACTTCGGCCTTAAAGGTGAATGGATCCTGAGCATTTAAGAGTTTCGAAATGAGAGTATTTCACTATTAAAATGAAAAACAAAACATACAAATGCTGAACCTCTGAATAGAAAATTTAAAAAAATAGAAATACAGATCAGCCACCATCTGTAAATAAAAAAGGGAAGTTAATGTTTCCATTGTTTATGTTCAACAAACTAGTTTCACGAGAAGTACTGATTGGCCTGCTGTCTTTATACTGCCAAGAACTTTCTTTTATTTCAAATTTCATTACTGTACAAGTATAAAAGAAAGACCAAGCACTGTATGGGGAAGAGCAGTCCATTTGATCAGTGTGCCTGCAACAAAACCAATTATCTATCCCCCCATCACTGACATACGGTGACTATGATGCATACTGTCTCCAGTTACTCATCAACCTGACTCCAACAGCACCTCCTGGTTCTACAATTTCAACCAGGAAAAACAAGAAACCTTCAAGTTGTACTTCAGCCGAAATTGCACACTGTGCCATCTTTTCATCAGCACTGGCAAAATTATTATTCCCCACTTAGCAGTGTTGTGGGAGCACATCACAAGGATTTCAATAGTTCAAAGCAATGCAACCTTTTTAATAAACCAAGCATGCATAATAAATTTGGTGTCATCAACATCGCCCACATCAAACACTGCTAGTCTTAGCAGGTACATTTACTTCTTTAACATAATAAATTTTTAGCTTTCATTTTCTCACTTCCTTTCAGAACATGTCCCTCTTCATATCACCTAAATATTTGTGGTTTGTAAAAGATGGTTCTGTATAAGCTTGTTGGTACAAGAAGTGTAGCAAACCAACTTATATATCCCTAGAGATTTGTCTCGAGGCAATTTAATGCACCATAATTCATCAGACTGTTTAATTGCACCAATAACATATACACTCAGTATCCACCCTGTGCTAGAAGACTGGAGGGTGGCTAACATTGTGCCATTATTTAAGAAAGGCAGCAAGGAAAAGCCAGGGAACTACAAACCAGTGAGCCTATCTCAGTGGTGGGTAAGTTGTTGGAGGGGATTCTGAGAGAGAGGATCTACATGCATTTGGAAAGGCAAGAGTTGATTAGGGATGGTCAGCATGGCTTTTTGCATGGGAAATCATGTCCCACAAATTGATTCAGTTTTTTGAAGAAGTGACCAAGAAGATAGACGATGGCACAGTGGTAGACGTTGCCTATATGGACGTTAGCAAAGCCTTCAACAAGGTTCTGCATGGAAGACTGGTTAGTAAGGTTAGCTTACATGGGATCCAGGGAGAGACAGCCAATTGGATACAAAATTGGCTTGATGTTAGGAACAGAGGGCAGTGGTAGAGGATTGCTGTTCAGACTGATAGCCTGAGACTAGTGGTGTGCTGCAAGGACCTGTATTGGGTCCACTGTTGTTCATCATTTATATAAATGATTTGGATGAGAATATAAGAGGCATGGTTAGTAAGTTTGTGGATGACACCAAAATTGGTGGTATTGTCGACATTGAAGACGGTTACCTAAGATTATAAACGGATCTCGACCAATTGGACAAATGGGCTGAGGAGCGGCAGACGGAGCTTAATTTGGATAAATGCGAGGTATTGCATTTTGGTAAGACAAACCAGGAGAGGACTTACACAGTTAATGGTAGGGCCCTGGGGAGTATTGTCGAACAGAGAGAGGTGCAGGTACATAGTTCCTTGAAAGTGATGTCACAGGTAGACAGGATGGTGAAGAAAGGGTGCAAAGAAGATTTACAAGGATGTTACTGAGGTTGGAGGGTTTGAGTTAACAGGATAGGCTGGGACTTTTTACCCTGAAGCATCAAAGGCAGACGGGTGACCTTACAGAGATTTAAAAAATCATGAAGGGCATAGATAAGGTGAATAGCAAAGGTCTTTTCCCTAGGGTGGGGTGTCCAAAAGTAGAGGATATAGGTTTAAGAGGGGAAAAATTTTAAAGGGACCTAAGGGGCAACGTTTTCATACAAATGATGATGCATACGTAGAACAAACTGCCACAGGAAGTGGTAAAGACGAATACAAGAGAACATTTAAAAGACATTCAGACAGATACATGGATAGGAAAGGTTTAGAGGGATACATGCCAAATGCAGGCAATAGGGGCTAATTCAGTTTAGGAAAACTGGCCGGCATAAACAAGTTGAGGTGACGGGTCTGTTTCCGTGCTGTATGTCTCTGTAACTCTAGTTAAATGGCAGTTGATAATTTTTACCGTTTTTGTTCTTTCATGGTAAGTGGGCCCTGAAGGTGCAGCCAGCATTTGATATTTATCCCCAGTTGACCTTGAACTAAGTGGCTTTCCATGACCATTTCAAAAGATAGTCGAGAGACAACCACATCACCGTGGATCTGGAGGTACATATAGGCCAGACCAGGTTAGGGCAGCGTATTTCCTTCCCTAAAGGACATTACTGAACCAGATGGGTTTTTATAAAATTTGATTATAGTTTTATGGCCAACATTACTGCAACCAACTTTCAATTCCAGATTTTATTAATTGAACTAACATTGCCATTGTGGGATATGAACCAGTGTCCCCAGCACATTAGTTTGAGCCTCTGGAATACTAGTATGGTGATGTTACCACAATGCCATTATTATCCTATAATCTTACCTGGATTGTCACCTGTAAAAGCAATAACTTTACACTCAGAATTGAATCCAAAGCGTTTCACATAGTATGGAGAAACTGAACCCTAAAGAAAACAAACTGGTTGTTAGAAGTGTAAAAGTAAACTGACATTCTTTGTCCATGAAGGTATAACTAAAAAGAAAACAGTTAATAGAGGCCTGAATGTAGAAAACAGAAGGTTCCCTTTATTACTGCTCAGATACTGGGGAAAGATTTATCACCAGACAAAAAGTTCTCTAGAGGATAGTCTTTAAACATGGCAATTTTTAAGGTTAGCTCAATTCCAGAGGTTTTGGAGTAACTTACTTGAAAAAAAATGATCACTTTGTAAGCCCATGTGTATTGCTTCTACATGATGCATAGAATCAGTGAGTCAGGCATTTAAATTCCTGACATTCCCACCAATCTGTGCACAATGACCACCAACCACACAAATCTCCCTTCCATCGTGTTCACTTTACCCACCATGCAACTACTGGACTCTTCTGATAGGTCAATAATCACCACGCACTACTATCTCCTATGAAGGCTGCCTGTTTAGGTCTTGCCATCGACCTCACTATGGCCAATATCTGACAAGTGACGTAAGCCTGCTCATCTGCCAAAATCCTAACACATCTATACCACTCAAACCGCTGCAATGATGAAGTGATTCTCAGTGAAATAATTTGAAAACCCAAATAATTTTTCAAATATCAGGACTCTTAACTGTTATTCAACTGAACGTGGAATCTGATCGGAATATTTTCTATCATTCTGCACCTGACAACATCGTGAACGTGTCGACAAAGATCAAAAGGCACTGTGACAAAGTCATCTTATTCTACACTTTTAGACACATTTTGTGAAGGTTTCATCTTATCCTGATGTGTTCAAGATGAAAAACTGAAAAAAAAATGGCTTTTCTCTATATTTCTTGGACTTCTCCATAATTTCTTCGCAAATCTATTCTGCTACATTTCTTGGATGAGTTTATGGTGTATAGAATTTAGTGAGCAATGTCATGGGATGTCTATTATTTTTTAATTCCAACCAAATACATTCTGTCCTTTCTCCTCCAGGACATCCCTTCTCTCCATTGCTGTAATATTCTCCACAATCAATATTGTTGCTGCTTCTTCTTTCTTTCCTTCTCTTAATGACTACTTAATGCCTATTTTCATTCTCACATCCACATTTCTGCTTTAGTAATGCTAACAGATTTCTAATCCTAATAACCAGTTTTTCACCTCTACCTTTTGTTCCAATGGCAGTGTAAAAACACTCAAGATTGTGTCTCTAGATTCTAGGATTCTCTTTTAACCACCTCCTTACTTTGACCTGTACCTTCAAAAGCCAATAATGTCTTTCCATATTAAACTCACTCTTTCTCTTAATGTTCCACAATACCTCTGTAGAGCATGGAGAAACTCAGCAAGTTCAAAGCGGTTCTGAAGAAGGGTCATTGGACTTGAAATGTTAACTCTGCTTTCTCTCCACAGATGCTGCCAGACTTGCTGAGTTTCTCCAGCAATTTCTATTCTTGCTGCAGATTTCCAGCATTCCCAGTTCTTTGTTTTATTTCCCTATAGAGCATGTCAGGAGGTTTTATTACATGAAAGTCAATAAAGAATTCCAAGTTTTTGTTGTGGTTGAAAAGTATAACTTCCTGTTTAAAAAAGGAAGTAGACAAAAGGCAGGTAACTATAAGCCAGTTAGCTTAACTTCAGTAGTGGGGAAAATGCTTGAATCTATCATTAAGGAAGAAATAGCAAGACATCTGGAATATAAATTGTCCCATCGGGAACACCCAGCATGGGTTCATGAAGGGTAGGTCATGTTAAACTAATTTGGTGGAATTCTTTGAGGACATCACTTGCATGGTGGACAATGGGGAACCTGTGGATGTGGTGTATCTGGATTTCCAGAAGGCATTTGACAAGGTGCCACATCAAAGGCTGCTACATAAGACAAAGTTGCACGGTATTACAGGTAATGTATTGGCATGGATAGAGGATTGGTTGAGCAACAGAAAGCAACGAGTAGGGATAAATGGGTGTTTTTCTGGTTGGCGGTCAGTGGCTAGTGGTGTGCCTCAGGGATCAGTGTTGGGACCGCAATTGTTTACAATTCACATACATGATTTGGAGTTGGGGACTAAGTGTGGTGTGTCAAAATTTGCAGATGACACTAAGGTGAGTGGTAGAGCAAAGTGTGCAGAAGACACTGAAAGTCTGCAGAGGGATACAGATAGTCTAAGTGAGTGGGCAAAGGTCTGGCAGATGGAGTACAATGTGATAAGTGTGAGGTCATCCACTTTGGTAGGAATAACAGCAAAATGGACTATGTTTTAAATGGTAAAAAAATTGCAGCATGCTGCTGTGCAGAGGGACTTGGGTGTCCTTGTGCATGACTCGCTAAAAGTAGGATTGCAGGTGCAGCAGGTAATTAAAAAGGCAAATGGAATTTTGTCTGCCATTGCGAGAGGGATGGAGTTTAAAAACAGGGAGGCTATGCTGCAGCTGTATAGGGTCCTGATGAGGCCACACCTGGAGTACTATGTGCAGTTTTGGTCTCCTTACTTGGGAAGAGATATACTAGCACTGGAGGGGTGCAGAGGAGATTCACTCAGTTGATTCCAGAGTTGACAGGGTTGGATTATGAGGAGAGGCTGAGTAGACTGGGATTATACTCAATGGAATTCAGATGAATGAGGGGAGATCTTATAGAAACATATAAGATCATGAAGGGAATAGATAAGGTGGAGGCAGGGAGGTTGTTTCCGCTAGCAGGTGAAACTAGGACTAGGGGGCATCGCCTCAAAATAAAGGGAAGCAGATGTAGGACTGAGGTCAGGAGGAACTTCTTCACCCAAAGGGCTGTGAACCTGTGGAATTCCCTGCCCAGTGAAGTGGTTGAAGCTACCTCGCTGAATGTTTTTAAGGCAAGGCTAGATAAATTTTTGAACAGTAAAGGAATTAAGGGTTATGGTGTGCGGGCGATAAGTGGAGATAAGTCTCAAGAAGATCAGCCATGATCTTATTAAATGGCAGGGCAGGCTCGAGGGGCCAGATGGCCTACCCCTGCTCCTAGTTCTTATGTCCTTATGTTCTTATAATCGGGGAGGAGAGTAGAAAACAATGCCCGAAGAAAATTACACTACATTTATACATCATTTGATGTGCTTTTATAACATCAGGGTGTGCACTGATTGGTTGTGTGAAATTGATTTATTAATTTTGTAGAATGTAATTTCAAGAAACGAAATGGATCATTTGGGGTGATAAATCCTCCCCTTTTTAGCTGATCACGTCAGCCACCTTGCCAGCTCTATCAATCTCTCTTGGTCAAGAAAAGCATCTATTTCCTTCATGAATTTGAGTCAAGTATTCGTTTCAGTAGTTTTCCCTGATATCGCATTTCAATGAAATATATTTACTGTAAAACAGAATTGTTAATTTAATCTATTCACTTTTACCTTCTAAATTTACCCCAGTATCGGAACCCTCTGCAATGACTGGAAATATCATTCTTTTCATAACTTCAAAGATTCTATGTTTATTTTACCAATAAGCAACAGTTTAAACTACTTAGCCTTTTCATCCAGCTGTTTTCTAAGAGTTGGCATTATTTCTGTTCACCTACACCAGTAACTCAAGAATAGTCGATTGTTTTTGAGGTACCATGATGAGCTGAACAAGAATTAAGATTCTCGTTAATTTCATACCAGTATAGTGTGAGATGGGAGTGGAACACCAAGCTTCTCCTTCAGACCTGGTGCACAGGCATCAAGGCACTGCTGTGACCACTCATGTGCATGGATATCCATCAAATTCATACCAGAACCTAGAGGAATGTAACAAAGGTGTGATAATTATTTCAGGTTAGTTAGGGAGAAATGGGCCTAGGAACAATAAGTAATAAGTGTAGGCCAGATGGCCACTCAACTCTGCATTCCCATTGAAAAACCTGATTTTCAATACACTTTCCTGCTCTACCTTCACATTGTATAACTCCTTTGGAGTCCAAAACTCTGTCCATCTTAGCACTAAACATGATCAGTGACAGATTATCCCCCCAGAGTATCTGGATGGAGAATTTCTCAGTCTTAAATTGCCAGCCATTGAATGCTTAGGCCACGACACCAACCCCTAGGCTCACCAGCCTGGAGAAACAGCCTCTGACAGTATCAAGGCCTCACAGATTTTTACATGTTTTGCTGACGGTGCCTCTCACTCTTTTAAACTTCAGAAAGTATAGGTCTAATTTACTCAACTTCTCAGCACAGGAAAAGTTTTCATCTTAGGAAGCAACCTCATGAACTTTTCTTGTCACAACTCACCTGATAAGCCTACATCTAAACAGTTTTTGTTTTAGTTTCATTATCAGAGGAATGTAATTGTTCACTGATGAATCATCAGCAAACATCCACACTCCTGGCCTTATAAGTGAGGGAAGATCACAAGCCTCACTCCAAAGATTTCAGCACACAATCTATATTGACACTGTAGTGAAATACAGAAAGAGTGCCAGATTTTTATGGATATCATCTGAATGAGATGTTAAACTGAGACTCTGATTTCACGTTCCTTTGGATATGAACAAGTGCTACACTACTCTTTGAAGAAGCAAGAGACGTTCCCCCAGTTTCCTAACTAATGTTTATTACTCAACAAAAAGCAATGATTGATCACTGTTTGTGTCTTCCGCCCTATGGTGCTTGATGCCTGGAGAAACCCGCTTCTGGCCAGTCAAGTGGTTGAGTAGCACATAATTCTGACAAAAGCAACACAGGCCTCTCACTGAGACTCCAGCTATCAGCCAGAACCTCCGTCATCTCCATACCACTGGCACCAGTTAAAGTCTAATTAAACTGTCTTTGGAATTCAGAGGTGTAGAGTCGAATCATCAGGAAATCCAGATCATTTCAAATTGCTGGTAATATTCCTTGAAAATTCCCTGTGGAACGATACAGCATTTCTATTATATGCAACTCTTGACCTATTGATGATATAGCTTGGGCCAGCATTAAAAATGTAAATTATTAAATGAGCCATAAAGGATAGGCTAATTCCAATCAAAAGGGGACACGCTCACTGGTCCAAATGATCTTATCCTGTTTTAAACCTGTTTAGGTGTGATCGCCTAACTGTTCCCTACTAAACAGAGACAGCACAAGCAATAAATAAGAGGAAACAACATATTAGTAATAAAGTAAACTTACCATCACTATAATCAATTGCAGCATAGTCTCCAAGAAATAGGGAAGCAACAAAACTACTAACGAGAGAGATTCTCTACAGCCGGAGAAAGTAAGATATGTTAGTGCTTATGCACTATTAAAATACAAAAACCAGTTTGTTAGCATCATCTATTCAGCTCGCAATCAATCAAAGGAACACAGGTAGATTAGAAATAAGAGAATAAAATGAACACTGCAATGAACAGACATGAGTAAGGGTTAGCTTTCTGTGAACAAAATAATAACTACTTTCAATAATATTAATTTCCATTTGTAGATATTAATGGTAAGATTGCTCAGTCTACAATGAACTTTTTTACTCATTTTTTTAAACATTTCCCAGAAATCAATGTCCATAATTTAGAGAGTAAAGCAATCCTCCAGGATTTGTACATAACTGTGCCCGTTCAGCTACACCGTATGAAGATATTTGTCTGATAGATTGCAGAACTTCTTCCAAACAAAAAGTTGGTGATAAGCATACAAAGGTCTCTGATATGGAGGTGCCGTTGTTGGACTGGGGTGGACAAAATCAGAAGTCACACAACACCAGGTTATGGTCCAACAGGTTTATTTGAAATCACAAGCTTTCAGAACGTAGCCCCTTTGTCAGGTGAAGGGGCTACGCTCCGAAAGCTTGTGATTTCAAATAAACCTGTTGGACCATAACCCTGTGTCATGTGACTTATGGCAAAGATCTCTGCCAGACAACATGAAACAGCTTAGCTTGGTCTATAACATCCTGTTATTATTAAGGGTTTTTAAATAGTTGTTTAGATTTTCAACTGATTCACTGTCTACATAATAACATAACTGGGAGCAAGAGTAGGCTTTTCAGTGCCTTCAGCCATTTAATACAACTCCACTTTTCTGACCCCTTCCCATAACCTGGTAACCCATGACTAATTGAAAATACATCTATCTCCTCCTTAACTTTAACCAATGACCCAGCATCAATTGCACTCTGGGGTACTGAATTCCGCAGATACAGGACCTTTTGAGAGAAGTAATTCCTCCTTTTAAATGTGCCTTCCCTTAACCTAAAACTAAGACTTCTCATTCTAGATTGCTCCACAAGGGGAAATTTCCTTTCTACATCAACTTTGTCAATCCCCTGTAACATCTAATATACCTCAATTAGATCTCCTCTCATTCTCCTAAACTCTAGCAAATAAACCACTTCATTTCTCCTAACCTACTGAATCTTCTCTGAACTGCTTCCAATCCTTCCTCAACTAAAGGGACCAAAACTGTACACAACACTCGAGATGTGGTCTACCAATGATTTGTATAGATGCAACAACTCCGCTCCTATGTTAAGATTTCGCTGCTTTTTTTAATTTAAATTTTTAAAGAAATATGATTAAATATTTTACAATATACCTGTTTTCATTTAGGGATATGGATTTTAAAAACAGCAGCACAGGGATTTTGGTTGCAGTTCTTTGAAGGTAGCTTTTTCTTTTAAAGTGATCAAAAAGTATTTTGGGACAGTGACCCGTCATTAAAAGAATTGATTCAGTTAAGTGCCAAGCAAGATACGCATGATTCTAAATGATCAAATGGTTACACTTCTGAAAGTTGACATACAGGAAAAACAGACCATGGGCCACTAGTTTAATTTACTTTTGTCAGGATTTCAATTCAGGAGAACAGTCTCACCAGCAGAATAGTGTTAGTTTCTGAAGTCACCAAGCTATGAGAGTTTTTGTAGAAGTTTTCAAGTTGGTAGAACTGAAGCGGTTCAGACCAGCGGAGTTAGAAGAGGAGTCAGCAGTCCAAGGAGGAGAACTGGAAAGGGTCAGTTAAACAAGAAATTAAAGAGTTGAGATAGGAGTGATATTTCTATGGGATTGAGTATCTGTAGAGTATATTTCTGGAAAACAGTTTGAAACATTGTTTACTCTTTATTTTAACTTTTTAAAAAAATATCATATGTTTTGATTTTTTTCTTTTAGAGTCATAGAGCTGTACAGCACGGAAACAGACCCTTCAGTCCAGCTCATCGGTGCCAGCCAAATATCCTAGATAAATCTAGTCCCATTTTCCAGCATTTGGCCCATATCCGTCTAAACCGTTCCTATTCATATACCCATCCAGATGCCTGTTAAATGTTGTAATTGTACCAGCCTCCACCACTTCCTCTGGCAGCTAGTTCCATACACACACTACCCTCTGCATGAAAAAGTTGCCCCTAAGGCCCCTTTTAAATCTTTCCCCTCTCACCTTAAAACCTATGCTGTCTAGCTTTGGACTCCCCCACCCCGGGGAAAAGACCTTGTTTGTTTACCTCATCCATGCCCCTCAGGGTTTTATAAAGTTCTATAAGGTCATCCCTCAGCATCCAACAGTCCCAGGGAAAATAGTCCCAGTCAATCCAGCCTCTCCCCATAGCTCAAAACCTCCAACCCTGGCAACATCTTTGTAAATCTTTTTTGAACCCTTTCAAGTTTCACAACATCCTTCCTATAGCAAGGAGACCAGAATTGCACACAGTATTCCAATTGTGGTCTAACCAATGTCCTATACTGCCTCAACATAACCTCCCAACTCCTATACTCAACGTGCATTGCCCAATAAAGGCAAGCATACCAAATGCCTTCTTCACTATCTACCCGCGACTCTGCTTTCAAGGAACTATGACCCTGCACTCCAAGGTCTCTTTTTTGTGTAATAAACTTGCATTCTTATGTCAAAGAACATTAACAGCTTTGTATGAATTTGTTCAATAACTAACTACCATGGTAGCCAACTGCAAAAATTAAACCTATAACCTATCAAGCCCGGTTTCACTCTGGGGTCAGATTTGTCCAAAATACCATTGACTGGGAACATATATTGGTGAAAGGATGACTTCAGTTACTTAGTTGTAGTGAAGGCTGTGGTCTTCTTAAGTGCAATGCCACTGATTAGCTCTGGAACCTGGAGGGCCTATTACCCTTAACTGTGCTGGAAACCTATCTTGATCCAAAACATGTTTTGATACTTTCCTCTTTAATCAGGCTTTTGGTCATCTGTTCCAACATTTTTCTGCGGCTTATTGTCATAAATTGCCTTGTAAAACTTCTTCAAAGCTTAGTTGGAACTTTTCATCACATTAATAGCGAATATAAATACAAGCTGTGGCTGTTGGTCAAAGAGGTTGTTCATTTACTTGAAAATAAGTGATTGCAATAGGACATAATATCCATGACATAAATCATAACTTGGGCTTCAAGCTTCTCATTTTAAGCTTTAGCAAGAAGCAAATGTTATTTTGATTTCAAGATAGGTTTTCAAATAAAGCCTTATCAAAAGCTTAATTCCAAAAGGGGGATCCAGTGCCAAAGCAAGCAAGATAAAATGAGCCTATGAAAAACACTAATTTAGCCTCATTGTATTGCATCCAATTCAGGACAATGCCCTTTAGGAAAGATGCAAAGAAAGTTAAAGGATAATTTCACTAAATTTGTTCTAGAGATGGGGGACTTCTTTACATGGACAGATTTGAGGAGCTGGATTGTTTGCACTAAGAAAAAATGACAATAGATTTGATTGAAATGTTCGATATCAGGGGTTCAAGCAAAATAGATAGAGAGGACCAATTTGCTTCGGCAAAAGGAATGAGAACCAGAGAACACCAAATTAAGAGGTGAACAGCAGAAGAATCAAAGGTGAGATAAGGAAAAACCATCCACACAGCAAATGGTTAGGATTTAGAATATACTACCTGACAGTATGACAGCAGCAGATTCAATCAAGGTTTTCAATAGGGAACTAGTTAAATCCCTGAAAAGAACGGATTTATAGATTACAAAGCAAAAGCAGGGAGCAGAATTAGCTAAGTCATTCTTGCAGAGAACACAATGCCAAATGGTCTCCTGCTGTAACTGGTCTATGATAATGAGTTTTTTTAAAATTCAATCATGGGATGAAGGCATTGCTGACTGAGCCATTTATTGCCCATCCCCACTTGCCCTTGAGAAGGTGGTAAGCTGCCTCTTTGAACGCTATAATCCATGTGCTGTAGGAAGACCTGCTATATATTGTCATCTGTTGCATGTTTCTAACATGATTACTTCGTCTTTATGTAATTTTCTCATGCAAGTCAAACTGCAATTTACCCCTTGGGCTGCAAGTGTGTCTTGAATAAAATACCAATACTATCCCTAACACCGCAGCATTTAAAGTATTTCTTGCCGGTCGAGTTGTCAATTCTGTTAATTCCCATTGTCTTCTCATTTTGTTTTTAGTTGAGTTCCAAAGGCCAGAGTTAGTCAGAATTTTGAATTAAAACAGCAGCCAATGATGATGAGTGTTTCACATATTTAAAAGGCAGGACTGCCTGATGTACAATGGTTTCCCAAACACTGTAGTGTGCACACAAGTCAAAAGTAGAAACTGATGAGTTCCTGTCAGTTTCTTGATGTGCCAGCACTTTCAGTTGTTTTAATTTGCCACTCATACAGATATCCGTGCATTTTATTTGGTTGAAATCCAAATCTACTTGGGTCTCAATGCGTGAGCACTATATTATAGAGCCATCAGACCATGGAAACACTGTATTCAGTGGTCATAAACTACTGTCAAGCTGAAAGCGTGCATTTCACCACTAACAAAAAATAAACTGTTTTTCTGCCTTACAACAAGTTTCTCACATTTACCTCAGTTTTCTTGTAATCTTCAGGGTTCTTTTTGTTAATCTTCGCAACTTGATTTCCTGTGAAGCGCTAAGAGGTGCAAAATATATAAATGTTTAACAACTAGTCAAAAACAATCCTAGTTCAAGTATTCATTGCTTCATTTCACTTGACTGAAATGCTAAAGTGCAACTTACTCCACTTAAAATCTTTAGAAAATAATAACTAGGCTGAATCAATTCAGCCCTTCAAACCTGCTCTAGTAACCATTTATGGTAATGATTTGATACCAGTAATGCCGTTAGTAAAGAGTCTGCTATCAAAAATCAGTTAAATTTTCTTCTCGTAACATTCAAGCTAATGTTCAGAGCTTTTCTCAGAAGCTGATTAGCAAAATCCAACATTTACTTATTGCAAAAACTTTAAATGCAACAAGGCCTCAAAGTAGCTTTTAATTTGGTTTCACATAGCCGATTACACTGCAACAGTGTGAAGTCAAATCAATGGAAGGACAATATACGAAGGCAATCTTACACAGTTTGACAAAACTGGTTCTACCATTTCATAATTCCCTCATTATTCTGTACATTTTTGGTGTATGTGTTGCAATTAAATAATAATTTTAATTATAATAATATGCTAATAATCTGTTTTCCTGTTCTTACTACCAAAGTGGATAATACTTAATCTATCATGCATTTACCCATTCACTCAACTTATCCAAATCACACTAAAGTATCCCTGCATCCTCCTCATTGCTCATCCTCCCATTCAGCTTTGTGTCACCTGCAAACTTGGAGGTATTACATTTAGTTCCGGCATCTAAATCATTAATATATATTGTGAATAGCTGAGGTACAAGCACTGATTTCTGCTGTACTCCACTAGTTGCTAGCAACCACACAGAAAAACCCTATTTTTATCCCACCCTTTGTTTCCTGTCCACCAGCCAGTTTTCTATCCATGTCAGTACACTACCTTCATTCACATCCACTTCACTTTTATACACAGAGTTTAGAAGAATGAGGGAGATCTCAGAAACCTATAAAATTCTATCAAGAGTTTTTTTTCTTTATTCATTTACAGAGATGACTGGCGTTATTGACCATCCTTAATTGCCCAGAGGACAGTTATGAGTCAACCACATTACTGTGGGTTTGAAGTCACATGTAAGCCAGACCAGGTAAGGATGGCAGTTTCCTTCCCTAAAGGACAATAGTGAACTAGATGGATTTTTTTTGACAATCGGCAACAGATTCATGGCTATCACTAGACTCTTAATTCCAGATATTTATTCCACCAACTGCCGTGGTGGGATTCAAAGCCATGTCACCAGGTCATTACCTGGGTCTCTGGATTAACAGTCCAGTGATAATACCACTAGGCCATTACCTCCCCTAGCAAAGGTAAATGTAGGAAGAATGTTCCCAATAACTGGGGAGTCCAGAATCAGGGCTCACAGTCGATAGTTACAGTTTGGCCATTTACGACTGACATAAGCAGAAATGTCTTTACTCAAAGTGGTGAGCCTGTGGAATTTTCTGCCACAGAAGATGTTTGAGGCCAAAACATTGAACGTTTTCAAGGAGGAGAAATAGTTTTTAAGGCTAAAGGGATCAAAGGGTATGAGCAGAAAGTGGAAACAGAGTACCTTTCTTTAAACCTTTTCACTCATGGGACATGGGCCTCACTAACTGGCTAGCATTTATTGCCCCTTGAGAAGGTGGTGGTGAGCTACCTCCTTGAACTGCTGCAATCCA
This sequence comes from Ginglymostoma cirratum, assembly GCA_024137785.1. Classification (NCBI taxonomy): domain Eukaryota; kingdom Metazoa; phylum Chordata; class Chondrichthyes; order Orectolobiformes; family Ginglymostomatidae; genus Ginglymostoma; species Ginglymostoma cirratum. The sequence goes on along the minus strand of JAHRHZ010000034.1, from coordinate 5,577,105 downwards.
TGATAGACCCACAATACCCTTAGGAGGAGTTTCCAGGACTTTGACCTAACAATTGCGAAAGAAGAGCAATATATTTCCAAATCAGAATGGTGAATGGCTTGAAGGGGAACTTGCAAGTCACAGTGTTCCCATGTATCTGCTGCCCTTGTCTTTGTAGATGGAAGTGGTCGTGGGTTTGGAAAGTGCGTCTAAGGGTTTCTTTAATGCATCTTGTAGACAGGCAAAACTGCAGCTACTGAGTGTCAGTGGAGGAAGGAGTGGATGCTCATGAATGTGGTACCAATAAAGTGTGCTGCTTTGTCCTGGAAGGTGTAAAGTTTCTTGAGTGTTGTTGGAGCTGTACTCATCATCATAGAATGCCTACAGTGTGGAAACAGGCCCTTCAGCCCAACAAGTCCACACTGATCCTCAGAGCATCCCACCCAGACCCATCCCCCCATAACCCACCTAATCATCACTGAAAACTACGGGCAATTTAGCATGGTCAATCTACCTAGCCTGCACATCTTTGGACTGTTGGAGGAAACCAGAGCACCTGGAGGAAACCCACGCAGACAGGAGGAGAATGTGCAAACTCCACACAGACAATCACCTGAGGGTAGAATTGAACCCGGGTTCCTGGCACTGTGAGGAGCAGTGCTAACCACTGATCCAACATGCCACCCTCCAGACCATGCACCTGATGTGCACTTGTCCAGGCAAATGGGGTGATTTCCATCACACTCCTGACTTTTGCCTTGTAGACAATGGACAGACTCTGGGGAGTCAGGAGATGAGTTATTCATTACAATATTCCTTGCCTCTGACCTGCTCTTCCAAATAAGGAATTTATATGGCAAGTCCAGTTCAGTTTCTGTTCAATGGTAACCCCAAGAATGTGGATAGTGAGGGGTTCATTGATAGTAACACCATTGAATATTAAGGGGCAAAGGTTAGACTGTCTCTTCACGGAGAAGGACATTGCCTGGCATTTGTGCAGTGTGAATGTGACTTGCCACTCGTCAGCCCAAGTTTAGATCTTGTCCAGATCTTGTTGCATTTGAACATAGACTGCTTCGGTGTCTAAGGAATCGTGAATGGTGCTGAATATTGTGCAATCGTCGGCAAACATTCCCACTTCTGACTTTATGATGGAGGGAAGGTCATTGATGAAGCAGCTGAAGACGGTTGGGGTGATGACAGTACCGAGAGGATCTCCTGCAGAGCTCGATGACTGAACTCTAACAACTACAATTATCTTCCTGGGTACCAGGTATGACTTCAATGAGCATAGAGTTTGCTCCCTAATTCCCACTGATTCCAGTTTTGCAAGGGCTCCTGGATGCCACACTCGGTCAAATGCGGCCTTGATGTCAAGGGTCTTCACTCTCACTTCACCTCTGGAATTCAGTTCTTTTGTCAATGTTTGAATCAAGGCTGTAATGAAGTCAGGAGCTGAGTGGCTCTGGCGGAACCTAAATTAGGCATCACTGAATAGGTTATTGATTGATTGATTGATTTTATTGTCACGTGTAGCGAAATACAGTGAAAAGCTTTGTTTATGAGTAGTATGGGCAGATCACAGCAAGCAAAGGATGTAGAGATCAAAAAGACTTAGAGGAATACAGGTTATATTATTTGAGGCTACAGTCCATTCAACAGTCTGATAACGGCCGAAAAGAAGCTGTTCCTGAATCTGCTTGTGCGTATGTTCAGGCTTCTGTACCTTCTGCCAAACCAAGCAAATAGGGTCCATAGATGGAAGATTGGCTTCCGTGATAGTCTGGGCTGCGCACACAACATTCTGTAGTTTCTTATGGTCCTGGGCAGAGCGGTTGCCATACCATACCATTATGCACCTGGACAGTACGCTTTCAATGGTGCATTGTAGAAGTTGGTGAGGTTATCGCTGAGCAGGTGCTGCTTGGTAACACTGCTGTTGACACCATCCATCACATTACTGATGATTGAGAGTAGACTGATGTCTTGATATCACATGGAGTGAACAGTGGCTGAAGACTGATATCTGTGAGGCTGGGGATGAATCAATCAACTCAGCATTTCTGGTTGAAGATTGCTGCAAATGCTTCAGCTTTATATTTTGCACTGATATGCTGGGCTCTTCCATCATTCAGGATGTGGATATTTGTGGAGCCTCCTCCTCCAATGAGTTGTTTAACCACTTAACCACCACCACTTCCAAATGGATGTGGCAGGACTGCAGAGCTCAGATCTGATCTGTTGGTTGTGGGGTCACTTCACTCTGAATAGGATGATCAGCCATGATCATTTTGAATGGTGCAACAGGGTCAAAGGGCTGAATGGCCCACTCCCATTTCTATTTTCTATGCTTCTATGTTTTTAACCTGCGTCACAGCAATTTAAACTTTGCAATAAAGTTCATTCAAATAGTTTGTAGTGGATATTATTTTGCAAAACATATCTTTAAAAATGAAACATCACACTTATTTAGAGTCATAGAGCTACACAGACCCTTCCCTCTAACTCATACAACCTGACCAGATATCCTCAACTGATCTGGTCCCATTTCCAGCATTTGGCCCATATCCCTTTAAATCCTTCTTATTCATATCTAGATGCCTATTAAATGTTCTAATTGCACCTGCCTCCACCATCTCCACTGGCAGCTCATTCCAAACACGCACACCTTCTGCATGAAAAAGTTGCCCCATAGATCTCTTTTAAATCTTTCCCCTCTCACCTTAAACCCCTCTAGATTTGGATTGACCAATGAAGAGAAGTGTGCCAAACATCATCTTCACCCATCTACCTGCGACTCCACTTTCAAGGAACTATGCACTTGCACTCCAAGGCCCTACTATTAACTGTATAAGCCCTGCCTGGTTTGCCTTACCAAAATGCAACACCTCACATTTATCTAAATTAAACTGCATCTACTACTGCTCGATCCATTGGCCCATCTGATCTAGGTCTGAAATAATCTTCTTCATTGTCCACCAATTCACTTCATCACTGATTTTAGTGTCAAAATTACTAACCATACCTTCTATATTCACATCCAAATCATTTATATAAATGGCAAAGAGCAGTGAATCCAGTACCAATCACTGCAGCACACCGCTGGTCAGAGACCTCCAGTTTAAAAATCAACCCTCTACCACCACCCTCTCCCTCCGAACTACTAGCCAATTTTGTATCCAACTGGTTAGCTCTCCCTGGATTCCATGTGATCTAATCTTGCTAACCAGTCTACCATGCAGAACCTTGTTGAATGCCTTTGTAAAATTGCCTGTATCTAAACTGCTTTGGCACCAAAAACTCAATCAATTTAGGAGACACAACTGCCCACGCACAAAACCATGTTGACTATTCCTGATCAGTCCTTGCCTTTATAAATTCTGTCCCTTAGGACCCTCTCCAATAACTTACCCACCACTGATGTCAGGCTTATCGGTCCATAGTTCCTGGATTGTCCTTACCATCTTTCTTAAATAATGGCATCACATTAGCCACCCTCCAGTCTTCCAGCACCTCAGCCATGGCTGGCAATGATATAAATATCTCAGCCATGTACCCAGCAATCTTTACCCTCAAATTCTGGGGTACCCTGATCAGGTCCCATGGATTTTTCTACCTTTATGCATTTAGAAGCCTCCAGTGCCTCCTCTACTGTAATATGAAGTCTTTTCAAGATATCACTATTTATTTTCCCATTTAATACTGGCTCTTTGTGTGTGTGTGCGCATGCGTGTGCGTGTGCGTGGAAATATACATAACACATTCTTCTGCAATAACATGATTCCGAAGGGTGATACCTTGCACTTGACAGTGCTTGTCTGGGTAAACACCAGGCTTTTAGAGATGGTGTGAGTGCAAGGGATGCTGATGAATTTGTGATATCCACTGAATAACAAATTATTCTGGGAACAGAGCATGGTAAGATGGGCCAGAGTCAGATGTGAGGAACATCCACAGGGACAGGATAGGTAGCTTGTGAAGCACAGTCAGTAAGGTGAAGTAAGAATACTTGATAGGTCTTGCAGCAGATATGCTTTCAAACAAATTCGACATAATTCGGACTTGGCCAAAAAAGTTACATTCAGCCCAAAGTTGTTTGTTAACTCCGTATTATAATTGTATGTTGTTTGCCTAACATACAGGATTTAACATTTAAGAACATCTAGTGAGGTTGAGACATTCAAACACTAAACTAAAACTGTGCCTCATGTACGTGTATAGGTTTTAAGCTATCGAAAGTTATGAGACTTTAAGACTATTTGTTCCAAAAATTACATAATGCCACATTAGTCCTCAAAGTAATATATCAGTAAATAACATCCAAAGCAAATATTTATGCATTGCCTGTCAATATGTTCCCACTTCTTCCCTCATTGGAAGCTACAGCATCACTCAATGCTGTTGTTAATTTGTTCAATTTTCACTTTTGCAATCTTTGGACTAAAAACATACCTCATAAGCGCGTGATCCGGTGATGTCAGCAAGTTTCTGTGGCCCTCCAACAGACTTTTCTAGCTGCTGGCATTCTGCAGTGGTACTGGAGTCCATCCAGATAGGAGAGTCTTTTACAGCAAAACTAGACTACAGAGAAAAGTCGGGGGGGGGGGTCGATAGAAAATAAAAGAGAATTCTTTGAATAATGATTACATTAAATGCCAGATAAAAAACAAAAGCCGAAAAAACCAGATACTGTCAATCAGAAACAAAAGCAGAAATTGCTGGAAAAATTCAGCAGGTCTGGCAGCATCTCTGAAAAGAAATCAGAGTTAACTTTTTGGATCTTCTGGTCCTTCTCCTCAGAACTGCTGAGGTTTTTCCAGCAATTTCTGTGTTTGTGTTAAATGCCTACTTGGATTTGTCAACAATTTCAAAGTTTCCAGCAGCTGAGTGACAACTTGCAACTTTTATTGACTCTCTCAAATTAGGATGTGCGATTAGGATACATACACGCACAGCGGACAAGCTCACAGACATTAAAAAAATTTGAACAGTGGAAAAAATTCCAGACGTGAAGTGACTATTCAATGCGTGCTGAAAAGCATCACTGTATAATCAGTGGAAAGGATGTGGTACTACTTCTTCCCCAATCAATAATCCAGCCCCAAGGAACCACCATGCGAGGCAGCCTTTTTTAAATAGTTCATGGTTCCAGGGCTCCATATGATGTTTTGGAGGACTTCTGCAGAATCGGACTAAGAAAAATAATTGACTTAAAACAAAAGGAGGATTTTCCATTTGGGGTCAGGACCCTGACTTCAAAACAATTTCTCAATTTTAACTGAACTCCATGGCAGGGAAATAGTATTAGGTCACAACAGTTCTGGAAAATAGACCTGGATGGGTTGGACGATATATTTGGCAGCTGGTTCAAGGCAGCACAAAGGAGGCAGGAGTCAGAAGTGCAAATATAATTTAAAGGTCTGACTGCAGAAAGCTTCCAACACAATGGCAGATAGAAGTGAGGATGACAAGAGGCAGAGGTCAGGCACCAGTGGCAGTTACCCCACAGTTTAGTGATGTTGCCTTGAGGTTGTGTTGGAAGTCGTGTGGGAAAGATACAGGAGGGGGCCTCTGGAGGGTGGCAGAACAGACGACCCTGTCAAAATATGAGGCTTTTTCCCAGGGTGGAGGGGTCAATTACTGGAGGTCACAGGTTCAAGGTGCAAGGGGAAAAGTTTAAAAGAGATATGCGAGGCAAGTTTTTCACACAAAAGGACGGGAGTGCCTGGAACGTACTGCCAGAGGTGGTGGTGGAAACAAACACATTAGCAGCATTCAAGAAGCACCTGGACGAATACATGAATTGGAAGGAAATAGAGGGATACAGATCCTGTAATTGAAGACTATTTTAGAACAGTCAGTGCAGACTTGGAGGGCCGAAGAGCCTGTTCCTGTGCTGTACTGTTCTTTGTTTTAAATCGGCATAATATCCATTTTAGAGGAGGGGCACGGCAATGTCTTTGCAGTATCACTGGGATCCTCAGACAACAGCAAAGCCACAGGCCCAGCATCATTACGTCACTCAAGAGCACCTTCCACCAGTGCAGATATAGTTGCATCAGAGGGCCCACACACAATTGGGAAAGTCTGTAGTGGGTGAACAGCATTTCATGAACATACAGGAGGAGTGAGCAAGCTAGCTGCAGCCCTGGGCAGTTTCCCTCACATGTGAGTAAATAGACACAGCTACGTTCCATTGGGCATGGAGTTATATACTCAGGAGCGACAAGAAAGTAAGTTCTAATTAACTAGCAGTGAGATGTCTGTCTGTCTACATGTCAGAGATCTCTGAGGCAATGTGGAGACATGGACTAAGAATGGAGGAGCCCATCCAGGTTGTATGCACTATTCAGGGTTTTGAATTCATGAGCTCCTACGTAGAGTGGTCATCTTCATGGAGGACCATATACAACAGCACCCTGAGCGGTCACAAGAACAGTTCACTGGTAGGCATAAATAGCACATAGCATTCTATAGCATTGGAGTGTATTCCTAATAGTGCAAAAATGCATGTGGATGCCAGTAGCACTCCGCTGGTACTCACATCCAGAGGTTTATCAAAGGGTTGAGGTATTCACTGATGATGAGGGCAGCACTTCTCATGGGCTGCCACCATTATCAATGGCACTCATGTCCCTTCTGGCTAAAGAACTTATGTGATGGAGGATATCCCTGCATTGACACTGGTGCACTACCCTCTGAAGACGCCCCACTGACATATCCACAAGGACAGCTGCCACAGGCATCTCAGTCACATGGAGGATATGCAAGCAGCTGCCTCCACCTCATCCAAGGCCATAAACGGAATACTATTTAGAAAGATTATGGGGAAAAGGCAGGAAAGTGAAGCTGAAGATTATCAGATCAGCTGTCGAAGGGCCTACTTTTGATCCTATATCTATCTTTCGGTCTTAGGTCGTTGAATCTTTCATTGCACTAAACAATTTACTTGAGTATCTTTCACTTGCGATGGTATACGTTGTTATTTATTATTTGCACTGGTAATGTTTGGTCATGATTGCAGACATGTGACTTTCTATTCTTTAATAGCAAAACTGGAAAAGGGAAGCGATGGAGGGAATTAAGGCCCTTTGAATCATCACTGGACTCAAAACACTAACTCTGCTTTCTCTGCACAGATGTTACTTGACTGGCTGAGTTTCTCCAGCAATTTCTGCTTCTGTTTCTCTTTGAATAGAATTACTGAGATCGCTGGACAAATGTGGGCTGTGATGTAAACTGAGGTTTTTATATATTTTTAATATCATTTATTGTAAGCTTGGGTTTTTGGTATTTGAGTCAGTAACCTGTGGGTTTTGTATGTGTCTGAAGTTAATAATTAACCTGAAAGTATTCTGTAGTCATACGGATTTTGTTTAAAACTGTTTTTGAGGCCTAGCTTTAGAATAGGTTTTCGTGCACTACTAATGGATTTTTGTTTACCTTAGATTGTTTTGCGATCCAGCAAGACAAATAATGCAGCCTTGAGGTTTGTTACAGATTTCTGGAACTTTTTTTCTTTTTAAGGGAAACATCTATAAATTGGAGTAGGATTTTTATTTAGTTTTACTTTGAGTTTGGAGCAGTCCTGTGAAGTCCTTGGATGAAGATGTTTAGTACATACCAGCGTTCCTGAGAAGGGAAGGATAGTGAAACCAGTTTACCTTGTAGTAAAGAGTTAGTTACAGACCAGCAGTATTGGGATAAAACCCTGAAGAGGCTATTTAAAGCCAATTATATTTAAGATCAGGTGTCTAATTGCTCCATGAAAAAGCTATCTGCAATTCCTGTCTACAAGTTTAAGTTACAAGTGATCTAAACCTGTCAAGTTGTTAGAGACAAGGACTCTAGTGTCAGTACTGTATGAGTACTTTCTGAGTACTGTATAAGATGTGTTTTGGCTACCATATAAAAGCTGTTGTTTTTCTTCCAATTTATGAAGGGGTGTTTTGGTATTAATGGGATTATGTTTTTATTGTGTGTTTAAAAATTTTGAAATTGACTATCTCCAAATACCTGATACCATCCAGCATCCACAGTTCTTTGCTTTTTTTGTTGTTTTTTTAACTGCCATGCCAAGTTCCACTATTGTCTTGCTTGTGGGTCAGCTGAATTCACAATGCTCACTGTACATCTCTCTAATAGTGCAGTGAATCCTGTGTGGTTAAAACCATCTCAATTGATCATCTGTACACAGATCACTTTCTTTACTAACTCTAATCACCCAATGTGACTGTGTACCAAATTGTTCATTTGTCTGCTTCAGTTCCCACCCCCAGTGGGCCACCAAAATCCTGTCTAAAAAGTGAATGAAAAGGCAAAATTCTGTCCACCTGCTTCATGGCACAGCTCCCAGAGGTGAAAATGAGCAATCTAATGCAAGACATCTGTTTTATAAAGCCGTTGATTTAAATACAGACATGTAATCCTATTAACCTGCTCTACGCATAATTCAAAATCTATAAAGGATTGAATCCCTCATAAACTTTTCACGGTCTATTATGAGCAAAATTTGTTCAAATCCTCACCTCCAATATCTGATACAGAGAATGATCACTTGACATGTTATTCAAGGTCTGATTGGCTCCCTCTTTCCAATAAACACTACCGTGTTGCTGTGAAAGAAACAAATGTATTTTAACAAGCCTTTGCAAGAAGCACCAAAAAATTAATTTTATTCAAAAAAGTTAACATCACTTACTTGACCAGTGCCAGACAAAGATTTCAATTTAGAAAAATCAAAGTTTGAGGTTTTCATCCTCTCCAGAAGTATATCCAGGGCCTGGAAATACAAGAATACTTAATATCAATATTCAAAAAACATCACAAATGATCATTGTCTGCATTTCATCTTCTTGTAAGGTTATATTTGACAGGATCATTCTGATACATTATGAATTCCTTTCCTTCAAATCATCAGTGCTATTTTTACAAAAACAGGGTTAAAAGAAAATATAAACCCAAAGGCTAGATGCCTTTCTAACCAACCAGTCATTTTTAACGAACTGACATTGCTCTCAATCTATGCAGAATAATTGCCCTCAGTGGCTTGTGTCAGTTGACAGGATTCTCATCTCAAGAGTCATAAGGTTCTTAGTTCAAGTCCCACTCCAAGGCCTTAACAAAATAATCAAGACTGACAGTCCAGTGAGTTACTAAGGGAGTGCTGCAATGTCAGAGGTGCTATCTTTTGATAAGGTGTTAAACCAAGGCCCCACCTACCTACTTGGGTGGAGGGAAAAGAGTCCATTGCATTAAGCTGGAGGAGGACAGGAAAATTATTTCCAGTGTCCTGACCAATATTTAACACTTGATCAACAACACAAAAACATCACATTAGTGTTTGTGAGAGTTTGCTGTGTGCAACTTGGCTGCTTATTTTTGTACACTGTAACAGTGAATACATTTAAAATGGTTTCACTCACTGTAAAACCCCCAGAGATATCCAGAGAAAAGCTTTACATAAATGCAAGTTGTTTCACAAACATTTTTCATATGCTCGAGGACCCACAATGCAGAATGCACGTCTGTTGTGTTAATGTCACATGAATTATATATTTAAGATTAAGACTAAACCAGTAATAGATATTGATTAACAGTCTTTTAACACACAAAAAGAAATATAAAAAGGGACTTGAGGGTCTTGCAGCACAGTGGCATGGTCCCCAACTCAGAACTGGAAGTATACAGTTCAAACCTCACCTGCCTAAAAGGTATATAATAACATATTTTTAAAATAAATGAATGAAAAAGAAGCGTGAGGGCTTGTAGTAAAGTGTCCGTATCTCTACCCCTAGGCCAATAAGTCTGGGTTAAGGTTTCACCTCCCATAGAGATGTGTCATAAAATGTTTAAAATGGTGAAAGAGTCATAGAGGTGTACAGCATGGAAACAGACTCTTCGGTCTAACTAGTCCATGCCTACCAGATATCCTAAATTAATCAAGTCCCATTTGCCAGCATGTGGCCCACATTCCTCTAAACCCTTCCTATTCATATACCCATCCAGATGTCTTTTACGTGTTGTAATTGTACCAGCCTCCACCACTTCCTCTGGGAACTCAATCCATACACACACCCACCCTCTGCATGAAAAAGTGGCCCCTTATATCCCTTTTAAATCTTTCTCCTCTCACCTTAAACCTGTGCCCTCTTGTTTTTCACTCCCCCACCCTGTGGATAAGACCTTGTCTATTTACTGTATCTATGCCCCTCATGATTTTATTAACCTCTATAAGGTCACCTCTCAGCCTTTGACGCTCCAGGGAAAATAGCCCCACCCTATTCAACTTCTCCCTCTCCCTTAAACCCTCCAATCCGGGCAAAATCCATACAAATCTTTTCTGAACCCTTTCAAGTTTCACAACATCCTTCTTAACAGCAAGGTGACCAGAATTGCACACAGTATTCCAATAGTGGTCTAACCAATGTCCTGTACAGTCACAACACGACCTCCCAACTCCTATACTCAATGCACTGACCAATAAAGACAAACATACCAAACACCTTCTTCACTATCCTGTCTACCCGCGCCTCCACTTTCAAGGAACTATGAACCTGCACTCCAAGGTCTCTTTCTTCAGGAACACTCACCAGGGCCTTACCATTAATTGTATAAGTCCTGCCCTGATTTGCCTTTCCAAAATGCAGCACCTTACATTTATCTAAATTAAACTCCATCTGCTATTCCTCAGTCCATTGGCCCATCTGATCAAGATCCCGTTGTACTCTGAGGTAACCTTCTTCGCTGTCCATTGCACCTCCAATTTGGTGTCATCTGCAATCTTACTAACTGTACCTCCTATGTTCAAATCCAAATCATTTATATAAATGACGAAAAGCAGTGGATCCAGCACCAATCCTTGTGGCATACCACTGGTCACAGGACTCCATTCTGAAAAGCAGCCCTCCACCACCACTCTCTGTCTTCTACCTTCTAGCCAGCAAATGGCTAGTTCTCCAGTGTTCTATGTGATCTAACCTTGCTAACCAATCTACCATGAAGAACCTTGTCGAACGCCTCACTGAAGTCCACATAGAATACATCCACCGCTCTGCCCTTATCAATCCCCTTCGTTACTTCTTCAAAAAATTCAATCAAATTAGTGAGACATGACTTCCCATGCACAAAGCCATGTTGACTATCCCTAATCAGTCCTTGCCTTTCCAAAAACATGTAAATACTGCCTCTCAGGATTCGCTCCAATAACTTTGTCAGGCTTACCAGTCTATAGTTCCCTGGCTTTTCCTTACCACCTTTCTTAAATAGTGGCACCACATCAGCCAACTTCCAGTCTTCTGGCACCTCACCTGTGGCTATTGATGATACAAATATCTCAGCAAGGGCTTGGTTAAAAATAATTTTAAAAACCTGAATAAAACAACATTTTGATTTGATTTTAATGGTTTCCTTTACAGTTTATTTTGTATTAGAGTGCTCCTTTGAGGATGCAGAGATCTGTAACGTTGCATCCCAGAATAAACAAAATATCACAGATAAGTACTGTGCCTTGGTTCCTACCATCATTTACCTTGAATTGAATTTAACATGTCAAAACAAATCCTCTTTAGAGAAACTGCTCAAAGTTCATATAAACAAGTACTGATCTTCAAACTTATTATGTGCAAAAACAGCCAAAGGACCTTGAACTGTGACACTTACACAAAGTTATAGTTAGCAGATGATAGGAGGGAGGTGATGGCCTAGGGGTATTACTGCTGGACTGTTAATCCAGAGACCCAATTAATATTCTGGGGACACTCATTCGAATCCCACCATGGCAGATAGTGGAATTTGAATTCAATATAAATCTGGAATTCAGGGTTAAATGATGACCATGAATCTGTTGTTGATTGTCAGGAAAAACCCATTTTGTTCAGCGATGTCTTTTGGGGAAGAAACTGCCATCCTTACCTGGTCTGGCCTATATGTGACCCCAGACCCACAGTAATGTGGATGACTCTTAACTGCCCTCTGGGCAATTACGGATGGGCAATAAATTCTGGACCGACAGCGATACCCTTATCCCATGCATGAAGAATAAAAAAAATTTCACATTCATACCTTTACCCACAGTAGCACTGGTGTTGTAAAAGTCAGCTTGTCATCATGTACGTGGACACCACCCTGAGTTCTAGAAATAAACAGAATGAATACAGCACCGCTGAGGAACTCAAATTTTATTCTAGTTAAGATGATAAAACAACACTGAAAAAGGAACACCATTTATCTAATCAAATCTATCCTTTACACTGATCAAAGATAGCAATGTGGACTCCATTAGAAGCATTTCACCTCACAAGACAACATTCCACATAAGTGCTCCATACATGCAAAATTCTCCAGAATGTTTACCAATCCTCACATCTCAAATGTAATCTCCATAACAACCAAAAGAAAGAGATGATGAAGTAGGTCATTTGACCTTTCAAAACAGCCCTACCATTCAGCAAGATCACAGCTGATCATAAGACCAAAAGACATAGGAGCAGTGATAGGCCATTCACCCCTTTAGGACTGCTACTTCAACTCAACCAACTGGCTCTATTCCAAACATCTTGTAATTATTAGGACTCAAAGATCAACTGATCTCTGCCTTGACTGAACAATATCCTCATTCTGTGGCTATGAGTAAGTACTCAGAGTCCGCAACCAGGGAAACATTTTCTCAAGACCCTTAAAAAAAAATTATATGCTTTAGTTAGATCACCTGTCATTCTTCCAAATTCTAGGGATTATAAAGACTTTGTTTACTTATGTCTCCTCACAGGACCATCCTTTCAGTCCAATGAACCTTTGTTACATTCCCTCCAAGGCAGTATCTCTCGTTGATGGACGACTCTTGTTTATGCACATAGTACTCCAGATGTGAAATGTCGCAGAGACCTGTGCTTGAGCATCAATCATTCACAATTTATTTTAATCACTCAAATGATGAAACAGAATATATGGCTTGCTAAATTTACAATTACACAAAGATAAGTAGGAAAGTAGGTTGTGAAAAGGATGTAAAGAATCTGCAAATTGTTATTGCTAGGTTAAGTGGGTGAGCAAAAAATTGTGAATTTGTCTACTTTGGCAGTAAGACTGGAAAAGAATATTATTGAAATCGAGAAAGATTGCACATCCCTAAGGTACACAGGGCTCTGGTTGTCCTGGTGCATGCATCACAAAATATTAGTGTACAAATACACCAAGTAATCAGGAAGGCAACGGGAATGAAATATAGAAAAGATATATAACCCTAACCCTAACCCGTCCATCTTCTCTCCCACCTATCTGCTCCTACCACCTCACTGACCAATCCCCACCACTGCTTACTTGCACTCACCTATCACCACGCCACCTACCTTCCCCAGCCTCAATCCTCCCCTCTCTATTTATTTCTGAGCTCTCTTCCCCCTGCCCCATGTCTGAAGAAGGATCCCGACCCAAAACGTCAACTTTCCTACTCCTCTGATGCTGCCTGGCCTGCTGTGTTCCTCCAGCTCCACAATGTGTTGTCTCTATATATAGGAACATTTTGCTACAGTTCTACAGGGCATTGGTGAGACTTTCATACAGTAATGAACAGTTTTGGTCTCCTTATTAAGAAATGATATTAATGATGTCAAAACAGTCCAGAGAAGTTTCACTTAACTGATACCTAGATAAGGGAATTATCTATGGAGGAAAGGTTGGACAAGCTAAGCCTGTATCCATTGGAGTTTAGAAAAATACAAGGTAATCTTATTGAAGCATGGAAGATTCTGACAGAATTTGACAAGGTGGATGCTAAAAGGAAATTTCCTGTTGTAGGTAGAATGAGGTATTATACTTTAAAAGTAAGGAGGTTTCCATTTAAGACAGAGGATTTTTTTTTTCTCTCAGAAGACTAAGAGTCTTTGGAACTCACTTCTCCAAAGACCAACGAAGGCAGGTTAACTGATTTTTTTTTAAACAGAGGTATCCAGATTATTCATTAACAAGAGAGTTTAAAAATCAGCAAGCTTTGCACCAGCAGCTGAGAGAGTACATCCAGAGGGAGGCACTGCAGAGTGAAGATGTGTTTCTGGGACTTTGGAGCAGCGTGGGAATTCGGTGTTTTTAGCTCATGGTTCTTCAAGTCTTTTTAACTGGATAAGTTGAGGTCCAGGATCAGGGGCCAAAGACAAAGCAAAGTTCTGAAGAAGGGTCCCGACCCAAAACGTCAACTTCGTACTCCTCTGATGCTGCCTGACCCGTTGTGTTCCTCCAGCTCCACACTGTGTTGACTCTGACTCCAGCATCTGCAGTTCTTGGTATCTTCAAGCAAACAGTAACATCACTAGAAAACCACAAGTTCATTGGTTGGTTACAGCTGCTAATTTGATTTCCCAGAAGTTGCTTTCAAATTAAAGGTAAATAAAATAAATACTTTACAGATTAAAAAACTAAAGCCTAACTGAAACTTATAACAAAACAAATTAAGAACTAAGTGAATAAAATAGATATGCAGAGCCAGGTGATGTATTGTACCTGCATTATGTGAGAGGTGGTGGGCCCTATTGTTGTTAGGAACATAAGAACTAGAAGCATGAGTAGGCAATTCTACCCCTCGAGCCTGCTTCACCATTTAATACAACCAAGACTGATCTCATCTCAGCCTCAACTCTAATTTCCTACTCGCGTGCCATGAACCTTCAAGTTAATAATTAAAAATCTGTCTATCTCTTCCTTGACTTTAGTCAATATCCCGGCATTCACCACACTCTGCAGTAATGAATTCCACAGATTCACAATCCTTTGAGAGAAGTAATTTCTGCTCATCTGTTTTAAAACTGCTATCCTTAATCATAAGACTAAGACCTGTCATTCTAGATTGATCCACTTGAGGAAACATCCTCTCTGCATCTACATTATTAATTCCCTTTGGCATCATATAGATCTCCTCTCGTTCTTCAAACTCCAGAGGGTAAAGGCCTAAATTCTCAATTCCTCCTCATAAGAAGGTGTTTGTCACTCTTGCCTTCATTGGTCAGAACATTGAGAATAAGAGTTGGGATGTCATGTTGCAGCTGTACAAGACATTGGTGAGGCCACTTTTGGGATACTGCATGTAGCCTTGCTGTAGGAAGGCTGTTATTGAACATGAAAAGGTGCGGAAAATATTTACGAGGATGTTACTGGAACTGGAAGCTTGAGTTACAGGGAGAGGTCAGATAGGCTGGGACTATTTTTCCTGGAGCATAGGAGATTGAGGGGTGACCTTATAAAGGTTTATAAAATCATGACAGGCATAAATAACGTGAATAGCAAAGGTCTTTTCCCTAGGGTAGTGTTGTGAAGCGATGTCAAAGAGGAGTCTCCAGTTCTGTGTTCAGCAGCAGAAGCAACCTTCATTCAGAACTCTTTTACCACATGTGTGGGAGAGGCCAGAGACATCTCTGGATCTGGCTCTCACATGGGGCCCTGTTGCACTCTTAAACACAGCTCAGATCAGAGGTCAGTAACACATTACATTTCCCGATCAAGTACAGGATATTTATTCATACCGTGTTACAACGGCCACATGAAACATTAACATCAATGCTTGTCCCAAACCTCTTGACCAACACATCCAATCCTGTGAATAGACGGTCAATGATGGACAGCTCCAGTGGCTAGAGTCATACCTGATACGTAGGAAGATGGTCGTGGATGTTGGAGGGCAGTCATGTCAGCTCCAAGACATCTCTGCAGGTGTTCCTCAGGGTACTGTCCTAGGCCCAAACATCTTTAGCAGCTTCAACAACCTTTCATCCATCATAAGGTCAGAAGTGGGGACATTTGCTGATGAGTGTATAATGTTCAGCACCATTTTGTCTCCTCAGGTACTGAAGCAATCCATATTCAAATAAGTCTCACTACACACGGACAACGAGGGGCACAAATTTTGACTCAGGCAACACATTGATAATCGCGCATGTCAAACAGAGACACGCCTGGAGGCCTGGTATTCCAATCGGAACTCCATCAACAAATACATTGAATTAGATTGTGTACAAACCACTGAGAAACAAAACTGGAAATAATAATTCCACCAAACCAAGGCATATAAATAACAAGCGGGACAAAACACCGACGCTTCACTGCAGGTGCACTGACGCTGTTACCTAACAGGGTGACGAAACGCTTGCAACCAAGCCCACCAGGTCAGTAAGCATGTCTGCAACCTCATATTCAAATACAACAAGATCTGGACAATATCCAGGCTTGGGCTGACAAGTGGCAAGTAACATTCGCACCACACAAATGCCAGGCTATGACCATCACCAGTAAGAGACAATCTAAGCAGTGCCCCTTGACATTCAACAGTGTTACCATCACTGAATTCCTCACTATCAACATCCTGGGGATTATCATTAACCAGAAACTCAACTGGACTCACCACATAAACATAATGGCTACAACAGCAGGTCAGATGCTAGGAATACTGCGAGGAGTAACTTATCTCCTGACTCCTCAAAGCCTGTCCACCATCTACAAGGCACAAGTCAGGAGTGTGATGGAATACTCCCCACTTGCCTGGATGAGTGCAGCCCCAACAACACTCAAGAAGCTTGACACCATCCAGGACAAAGCAGCCCAGTTGACTGGCACTACATCTACAAGCATCCGCTCCCTCCACCACTGACGCTCAGTAGCAACAGCGTGTACTATCTACAAGATGCACTGCACAAATTCACCAGACAGCGTCAGACAGCACCTTCTAAATCCACAACCACTGCCATCTAGAAGGACAAGGGTAGCACATATAAGGGAACACAACCACCTTCAAGTTCCCTTCCAAGCCACTCATCATCCTGATTTGGAAATATTTTGCTGTTCTTCACTATCGCTGGATCAAAATCCTGGAATTCCCTCCTTAATAGCATTGTAGGTTCCCCAGACATCCCTATCATCAGGCCTTGAGATCTACAACGTACTCCATTAATGTACATTCCAAAGTTAACGGTTATACTGTTTCTCAGACATTTGCCAGCCTTGTTTATCTCTGAGGACTATTCCAATTATGTTACTGATTGTATTCATCATCAAATCCTCATCAAATTCTGTCACTCATCTTATATTCTCTATTATCCTAATCACAGGAGATACAAAAAGATGCTAATTCCTACTAATTACTATAAAATTCATAATAGCAGTTCTAGTCTAAGGTTAGTTTTATATGTTAAGTTATTCGATTACACCTAATCTTTAGCCAACAAGTTGTGAGCAGCTTCTGTTTCACCTGATCTTGTTGTCAAATAAACACTGCCCTTCTACGTCATGGCTGCAGTTATAACTCCTTCTATTCGTATGGCTGTCTGTAAGTGTGTTTTAAACAGGAAATTGCTTCTAAGATGAAATTTACTGTCCCTATTTTAAATATTTCTACTCTATTTTACTTAATAAGACAGCATCAATCTAAATTCCATTAATAAGACTGAAACTCAATCACTTTCCCAACTCAAGAATCTTGTCTGAATTCCTAAGGTTTTTACACAATATCTCTGTCCTTACCCCCTTGATCCCTGGATGTAAGAACTAACATTTTAAAAAACTGTTATTGTGGGATCATATTTTCTTTTAATTCTTGCTGAACTACAAACTTCAGACGGTCTGTTCTCAAACATCTCTTATCAGATTACCTCTTATCAATATCTGCTGCTGTGAGTTTGTACAGAACTTCCTATATTTAATTTGCAAGATTATATGTTCTGTTACCTTGTGTTTATCTTCTCCTCAAAGCTGCCATTGCCCTAACTTATGATCTCACTATAATTTTGAACTCGACAAGCTAATTCAGTTACTGCAGCTAAACATCTTAGCCGTCATATTTATGCCAACTTAAAATCCACAGGCAGCCATCTTGTGCCACCTTGTGCTATGGGCTCCCCTAACATGGTTTAAGTGAGAGGGGAAAGATTTAAAAGGGACCTGACGGGTAACTTTTCACAGGTTGGGGCATATATGGAATGAACTGCCAGAGGAAGTGGTAGAGGCAGGTTCAATTACAACATTTAAAAGACATGTGGACGGGTACATGAATAGGAAAGGCTCAGAGGGATATGGGCCAAATGGATCTAGTTTAGTTTGGGAAACCTGGTCAGCAAGGACACGTTGGATTGAAGGGTCTGTTTTCCATGCTTTATGATTTTATGACACCATGATTCCAGAAATGAGGTCAATCTAGTGAACCGCCTGTGAACTCCTTCAGAGTTCCAATGCAACTCCATACCTTCTCAAGTAAAGGGACAAAAATTGGACACAATACTCCAGGTATGGTCTCATTAATGCCTTGTACATTCGCAGCAACACTTCCCCACTTTTATGCTCTATTCCTTTAACATTAAATGCCAAAATTATTGTGTCTTCCTTATTATCTACTGTATGTGCATTTCAGTTTTCTGCATTCATGCACACAGACACCCAGAACCCTCTGCACTGAAGCCTTTGAAGTTTCTTTTCATTTAGGTAACAAGATGCTTTTTTATTCTCCAACCACAGTGGATAACCTCACACTTGTCCATTTAAACGTCATCTGCCAAACTTTGGCCTATTCGCCTAAACCATCCATCTCCATTTATAAATTTATTTCTCCAGCGTAACTTACTTCTTCTTCATCTATTTTAATGCCATATGCAAATTTAATTATAATACTTTCATTAGGGGTAGGCAATGGCCTAGTGGTATTATTAGACTATTAATCCAGAGATCCCAGTAATATTCTGGGGGACCTGGGTTCGAATCCTGCCGTAGCAAATGGTGGAATCTGACTTACTTATAAATTTGAAATTAATCTGGTCTAATGATGACCATTAATCCATTGCCGATTGTTGGAAAAATCCATCTGGTTCTCTAATGTCCCTTAGGGACGGAAACTGCCATCCTTACCTTGTCTGGCCTACAGGTGGCCCCAGACCCACAGCAATGTGGTTGACTCTTAACTGCCCTCTGTGGCAATAAATGCTGGCTCAGCCAACAATGGCTTCATCCCATGAATGAAAAGTAAAGCTTCCTTAAAATACAGTAACCAACATTGTGCACTAGTGTTACCAGTGTCCTATATAACTGAAGCTTAACCTCACTACTTTTGTATTTAAATCCTCTCATAATAAATGGTCACATTCTATTAGCTTTCCTCACTTGCTGTACCTGCACATTAACCTTCTGTGATTCTTGCACAAGAAGACCCAGATTCTTCGGCATTGCAGAGCTCTACAATCTCTCACCATTTGAAAAAAATATGATTCTTTTGTATTCTTCCTGCTGAAATGGAGACTTTGGCATTTTCCCACATTATACTTCACTTCCTGGATCTTTGCCCACTCACTTAACCTGACTATATCTTTTGCGAACTTCCTTGTATCTTCTGCCCGACTTACTTTCCTACCTATCCTAGTGTTATCAGGAAATTTGGCAACCATATCATTGTCCTTTCATTTACATAAACAGATGCTTGAGATACGCTGTTCATTATTTGTTGCCAACCTGAAAAGACTCATTCATGCACACTCTGTATATTGTTATCACCTGTGTCAATATGTTACCTCCTACACCATGAGCTTTTATTTTCTGCAATAACCTTTGATGTAGCACTTTATCATATGCCTTCTGGAAATCTAAGTGTTGTATATCCATTGGTTTCCCTTTATCCACGTGTTACCTCCTTAAAAAATTCCACTGATAGGTCAAACATGCTTTTCCTTTCACAAAATTATGTTGACTCTGCCTGGTTGCTTGAACTTATCTAAATATCTTGCTATAGCTTCTTTAATAATAGCTTATAATGACAATATCTGATAATATATGTCAGTTCCAAAGCATTAGAACATATTTAGCAAATCTACCAGAATTATATTTCTGCCTGTCTGTCTGTCTCGGCTCCATGTCCGTGCCCCTCCAACTAACCTCATTATACAAAACATAAGAGCATGTTTAAAAGTTTTCTTACCTAAATTCTGGCAAATCCTCATCAAATTTTACATTGGTCTCATGGATCACATTCAGATTATCGTCAATGGCCATGGCTTTCATCTGAAACAGTAGAACACTTGTTTGCTAGTGGAAATTTATGTCCAAAAGAACAGACTTGTTGATGACGAATAATATCCTTTATAACGTCCCAAATGACTAAAATGAAAAACTTCCAGATTAAAATATATAACTGACTGCAATATTTAACTGAATTTGAACCAGTATTTTGTATTAACTGCTTTCTGCCACGCTCAATGCTTTGGGCTGATATATCATCTAGTGCTCTCTGCTTTTGTAACCCCTTTAGAATTGCATCCTTTATTTCATAATATAGAGATAACATAAGTACTTTAATGCAATCTTGGTGTTATAGGGACAAAATATCATTGCATAGCGCATAACAAAGGCTTATCATTGGCTACATCCTACATAGCCTGTAGTAAGTTATGTCAGGGAATGATCTACACAGGTGCAGGGAGATGGAGCAGAGACAGACAGACAGACAGAAATAGGTCTAGGCCCAAAATGTCAGCTTTCCTGCTCCTATGATGCTGCTTGGCCTGCTGTGTTCATCCAGTTCTACACCCTGTTATCTCAGAAATATAATTCTGGTAGATTTGCTAAATATGTTCTAACGCTTTGGTACTGACACATATTATGTATCAGCAGGATCATAGCATAATTTATTTGATGCAATGCCTGGATCTCAATTTCAATAATCTTCAATCTTGATTTCCAGCATCCGCAGTTCTTTAGGTTTTTATTTTTCTCATTTTCAATAATGCTTATGTAGGCATTGTTTTCCTTAAACATTTCTGAAACAATAAGCATCTTGAAGCAAGGTAAGCACAGCTGAAGCAATTCAATGGACACTCAAAAGTTGCAGTTGAGGCATTTTTGACGTAATGTTGCACACACATTTCACCTTCTTTCTCAAATGATGCCATAGCGCAAACACTACCGTAATACTTGTGCAACAATGTGTAGGCTTTTGTCAAAATTTGCATCATGATGTCAAAGTAGTGGAAACAAAGGGGTGTAAAACATTTTATGAGACTTTGGTTCACAAAGACTCTGCCCATAACATGCTGGACTCAGTCCATTGCCGGTGATTGCATGTGACAGTTGGGATCAAAGTACAGTGTCAAATTGGGTTTATATTAAAGTTTCAGAGAAAAGTTTTCTTTTGAGAGCAATGCATAGTTAGCAAATAGCTGTGTTGAATTTAAGAAAAAGTTTCAATTAAAAGTGATTGCAAACTTCAACAAAAAATCATTTAAAGAGGGATATGGTCGAACCTGATGTAGGCTAAACATCCTCACTAATAAAGTACTGAGCTAGCAAGAACTGCAGATGCTGGAGTCAGAGATAACAAAGTGTGGAGCTGGAGGAACACAGCAGGCCAAGCAACATCTTCAGAAATTTCTGAAGAAGGGTCCCGATCCAAAACGTCAACTTTCCTGCTCCTCTGATGCTGCCTGGCCTGCTGTGTTCCTCCAGCTCCACACTGTGTTATCTCACTAAGGAAGTGTTGTCATAAAGGATGTTATAAACAGATCCTTCAATAAAGTTGTGATTGGACATAATCAGCATACCTTTTTAAATGGAAAATTGACTTTCACAAATTACTAACTAAATTGATGAAGGAGAATTGATGGATGTGGCATGTTTAGATTTTCAGAAAGCTTTTGTAAGGTCCCTACAGGGAGTGAAGTGGGCTAGCGAAACCAGGAGCGGGACTCTAGCAGTGACATGGAACGGGCTGGTGAAGCCCAGAGCAGGACTCTGGCGGTGGCATGGCATGGGCTGGTGTAGCTCGAAATGGGACTGTAGTAGTGCAGAAGGAAAAGTTGGACTTTCTTTAAATGTTTTTAAATTTTATTTTAAATTAATGAGAATGGTGTTGATGCATGGTGACAGTATGAACTTTTCACTGTATTTTGTATTGAATATATGTGACTATAGTGATTCAATACAATTATATTTAGCTCTCACTACTTCATAGGATCATAAATCATTAGAGATTTGTCTGTTTTATTGGTGATTGAGAAGGCTAATAAAAGAATGAATGAGTCACAGTGGTTGCATTCCAGGATCAACTTGATGGCACTCGCCATATAAAATTATTCAGCTGATATCTCAATCTAAAATGTAAAGCTAAGATACATATTGTAAACCTAAAGCACCCCACCCTCCAAACAGGATATCCCAAACATCTCAAAATCATCTTAACCTCCATCCTAAATAGAAACACATCATTGCAAACCTCCACGTTAAACCTAAAATTATCTGAAACCACAACCTGAAAAAAAATCCTTCACCCCCAATTAAAATATATCTCTGCCCACACCCCACAAATTAATTTCCATTCCCTGACCTGAAAACAAAAGAATATTGGAGATCACAGCAGGTCAGGCAGCATCCATTGAGAGAAAGCAAGCTAACATTCTGAGTCCAGGTGACTCTTCATCAGAGCAGACATGAAGTGTGGAGCAGGACAGCAGGGGCAGCAAGGTGGCTCAGCAGGCAAGCACTGCTGCCTGACAGCACTAGGAATCCAGCTTCAATTCCACCCTCGGGTGACTGTGTGGACGTTCATTTGTACAGTCTCCCTGCATCTGAGTGGGCTTCCTCCAGGTACTGTGGTTTCCTCCCACAGTCCAAAGATGTGCAGGTTAGGTCGGTTGACCATGATAACTTGCCCATTGTGTCCAGGAGTGTGGAGGTTAGGTGAATTGGCCACAGGGAATGCACAGTTACAGGGATAAGGTAGGGTGGTCGGTCTGAGCACCGCTCTTCAGAGAGTCGGTGGTGACTTGATGGGCTCAATGGCCTGTTTCCACACTGTAGGGATTCTATGAAGAGTCATCTAGACTCGAAACGTTGGCTTGCTTTCTCTCCATGGATGTTGCCTGACCTGCAGCATTCTTTTTGCTTTCAGTACAGATTCCAGCATCTGCAGCAATTTGCTCCTCTTCCATTCCCTGACCACTGCCTCGGGATGAATCGTGAAAAGCATGCGGAGGGATTCCCCACTATCTGAGAGCTAAATGAAGCAATAAGCGGGGAGACGCTCTGGAATTCCCGCCTCCACTCGGAACATCGCTCACCTGTTGGGTGCTCAAATCGACGCCCAGGTAGTAGCCAGCGGTAGCAGCAGCAGCCATCTCCGTGCGGGAAAGGGGCGGTGCTAAGGGCTATGGGCGGACCCTGCGACGAAGTGGGCGGGGCAGCGTGCGTTGGCCACGTGAGAGGGCGGGGTGACCGTTGGAGGTAAGCCGGGCTGTGTCGGTCCGAGGGAGAGCGCCGTTCGGACAGCGGGGAGTGGGTGGGGCCAGTGACGTAGTTGGGCGGGGCTGAGGAAGGGCGGGATACGGCGGCAAGTGGGCTCTCGGGCCGGGAGAAGGGCGGAGCCAAGATCGTGAGCGCGAGCGCGCGCACTGTGGTGAGTTGCGGAAGCGTGTGGAGGAGCGTCTTCACGAGCTGCGGCAGTTAGAAGCAACGGTCCGCGTAGCGCGTGCTTGTTAAATTGGCAGGCCGGCGGGCTAGTGCTTCACCCGCCGTCCACTGCTTCCTGAGCGCCGTTGGAGCTGCACCCATCCAGGCAAATGGGGAGTATTCCATTGTACTTCCGACTTGTGCCTTATCGGTGGTGGACAGGCTTTGGGTAGTCAGGATGTGAATTAGTCACCCTAGTGTTCGTAGCCTCTAACCTGCTCTTGTACCCACTGTGTTTATATGGTGAGTCCAGTTGAGTTTCTGGTGAATAGGATTCAGTGATGCCGTAGCACCATTTACTGTCAAGGGGCAGTGTTTACATTGTCTCTTGGAGTCATAGAGATGTACAGCAAGGAAGCAGATCCTTTCGTCCAATTCATCCCATTTGGCCCATATCCCTCTAAACCCTTCTTATTCATATACCCATTTTTTAATGCTGTAACTGTATCAGCCTTTTAAATGGTTGTTGCTTTTGCTGTAACAGCCTTTTAAATGCTGTAACTGTATCAGCCTTCACCATTTTCTCTGGCAGCTCATTACATACACGCACCACTCTCTGTGTGAAAATGTTGCCTCGAAGGTCCCTTTTAAATCTTTCCCTCTCACCTTAAAGCTACACCCTTCCCCTCCCCCATTTCTGAAGAAGGGTCTAGGCCCGAAACGTCAGCCTTCCTGCTCCCTGATGCTGCTTGGCCTGCTGTGTTCATCCAGCTCCACACCTTGTTATCTCAGATCCTCCAGCATCTGCAGTTCCTACTATCTCTGAACCAATTTTAACCCCACTGAACACAGTATTCCGAAAGTGGCCTAACCAATGTTATGTATTTTTGGCGATGGTGATAGCCTGGCATTTGTGTGGTGCGAATGTTACTTGCCATTTGTCAGCTCAAGCCTGGATATTGTCCAGATTTTGTTGTATTTGAACGTGGACTGCTTCCGTATCTGAGGAGACACAAATGATGCTGAACATTATGCACTCAACGGCAGACACCTCCACTTCTGACTTTGTGATGGAAGGAAGGTCATTGATGAAGCAGCTGAAGGTGGTTGGGCCTAGGACACTACTGTGTTAAACTCATGCAGAGATCTCCTGGAGCTGAGACCTTCAACAACCATGACCATCTTCCTGTATGTCAGGTATGACTCTCACCATCAGAGAGTTTGCCCCGATTCCCATTGTTTCCAGTCTTGCTAGGGCTCCTTGATGCTACACTTGATTAAATACAGCCTTGATGTCAAGGGCTATCACTCTGGCCTCACCTCTGGGATTCAGCTCTTTTATCCATGTTTGAACCAAGGCTGGAATGAGGTCAGGAGCTGAGCACCCTGGTGGAACTCAGACTGGGATTCACTGAGCATGTTATTGCTGAGCAGGTGCTGCTTGAAAGCACTGTTTATGACGTCTTCCATCACTTTACTGATGATCGAGAGTGATAATTGGCCAGGTTGGATTGTCCTGCTTTTTATGTCCAGGACATACTTAGGCAATTTTCCACAATGTCGGGTAGATCCCAGTGTTGTAACAGTACTAGAACAGCTTGGCTAGGGGAGTGGCAAGTGTGGAGCACAAGCCTTCAGTAATATTGCCAGAATGTTGTCAGGGCCCGTAGCCTTTGCAGTATCCAATGCGTCCAACTGTTTCTTGATATCATGTGGAGTGAAACGAATTGGCTGAAGACTGATATCTGTAATGCTGGGGACCACTAGAGGAGGCCAAGAATGGTTCATCCTCTCAGCACTTCTAGCTGAAAATTATTGCAAAAGCTTCAGCCTTATCTTTTATACTGATGTGCGGACTCTTCCATCATTGAGGAAGAGGGTATTTGTGGAGCCTCCTTCTCTGGTGAATTGTTTAATCGTCTAGCACCATTCATGATTGGATGTGGCAGGACTGCAGAGCTTAAATCTTATCTGTTGGCTGTGGGAACATTTAGCTTTATCACTTGCTGCTTATGCTGTTTGGCATGCAAGTCGCCCTGTTTTGTGGTTCCACCAGGTTGACACCTCATCTTCAGGTATACCTGGTGCTGTTCCTGGCCTGTCCTTCTGCACATTCCATTGAACCAGTGTTGATACCCTGGCTTGATGGTAATGGTTGAGTGGGGGATATGCTGGGTCCTGAGGTCACAGATTGTGCTGGTGTACAATTCTGCTGCTGTTGATGGCCCACAGCACTTAATGGATGTCTAGTCTTGCATTGCTAGATCTGTTCGAAGTCTGTCTCATTTAGCACAGTGGTAGTGCAACACAACACGATGGAGATCATGTGAAGACGGCACTTCCATCTCCACAAGGACTGTGCGGTGTTCGCTCTTACTGATATTGTCATGGACAAATGCATTTGCAGCTGGCAGATTGGTAAGGATGAGGTCAAGTATTTTCCCTCTTGTTGGTTTCCTCACCAACTGCTGCAGACTCAGTCTAGCAGCTATGTCCTTTAGGACCCAACCAGCTCGATCATTAGTGCTGCTGCCGAGCCACTCTTGGTGGTGGACAATTGAAATCCCCCACCCAGAGTACATTTTGCGCTCTTCCCATCCTCATTGCATCCTCTAAGTGTTGCTCAACATGGAGGAGTACTGAGGGAGGACGTTATGTGGTAATCAGCAGGAGGTTTCCTTGCCCATATTCAACCTGAACTCATAAGAGTTCATGGAGTCTGGACTCCATGTTAAGGACACCCAGAGCAACTCCCTCCCAATTGTATACCACTGTGCCGTCACCTCTGCTGGGTCTGTTCTTCTGGTGAGATAGGACACATCCAGGGATGGTGATGGCGGTATCTTGAACATTGTCTGTGAGGTATGATTCCATGAGTATGACTATGTCAGGCTGTTGATGAACTAATCTGAGACAGCTCTCCCAATTTTGGCACTAACCCCAGTATTAGTGAGGAGGACCTTGCAGGGTCGACAGGGCTGTTTCTGCTGTTGTCTTTTCCGGTGCCTGGCTCGATGCCAGGTGATCCATCCGGTGTCATTTCTTTGAGACTTTGTAGCGATTGGTACAACTGAATGGCTTGCTAGGCCATTGCAGAGGGCAATTGAGAGTCAAGCACAGTGTTGTGTGTCTGGACTCACATGTGGGCCAGACCAGGTGAGGATGGCAGATTTCCTTCCCTGAAGGACATTAGTGAACCAGATGGGTTTTTTCCACAATGATTTCATGGTGATCAGTAGATTCTTAATGCCAGATTTTTTAAAATTGAATTCAAATTCCAACATCTGCTGTGGCAGGATTTGAACCTGGATCCCTGGATTAATAGTCTAGCAGTAATATCACTAGGCCGTTGCCTTCCCTTGCAATAACTTTCAAGTTATTTTGATCTTCTTCTGGAATATAACTCAACTGTTTATCGTGATTTTTGAGAACTTCCTTGTTCAATTTAGTTTGAAGAATATCAAATTCAAAATCATCTGGATTTGGTTCTTCACTCACAGTTGTTCAAGTAACACGTTCTCCTTTTCTTCTCTATCAAAATACTGTTTGAAAATATTCACATGACAGACTCTATTTAAACAAAGCAAATGCAACACTCAAAAGGGAAATACCAACACTTTCCACTCACTGTCTTTAAGAACATTAAGCCTAAACCCAACCTGGAATTAGAGATTTTGATCCCATCAAGACTCCCCAGTTTGTTATGGACTGGACTAAACTCTGTCATAATATATCAAGAAGATATCTGTAAATAAACTAAAAAGTTAGGGTCAAAGCTAAGTGTAAGCCGCTGTGTTCCAGATGTGATTCAATGCGTCCCCTACTGGGCTGTAAGCAAAACACTTTATTCTTACAAAAGTTGAAATACAACCAAAAAAAAACATAACTTTCATTACTGAAATATTTAATAAAATAATATTTAAGTACTAATCATCAACTGTTCCAATATAGCAGTACCCCATAAAAACACTTTTGGCAAAGGCAAATTTAGCAAAACGATTTTCCTCAGCGCTATCTCCCTTCCAGTCCTGAAGAACGAAATACTAAAACAAACAATCTTGCAGTAGAGAGAGAACTCAAACCTTTTGCTGCATCAGAAAGAGAGAGAGAGAGAGAGAGAGTGCACGCATGCACGCACTATATCTATCAGCTTCAACAGCCGACTCTAAATCCCACTGGAAGCAGAACTAAAACCCTGGGTCTGTGTCAGCCTGATTCCACCATGCTTTTTTTAATCTAATTTAAAAACTCCAAGACCATGTTAACCCACTGTTTCTGAAGCAGACATTCCGGTGCCACAGTGGCAAGACCTCTCATAAATAGAGTCACAGAGATATAGAGCATGGAAACAGACCCTTTGGTCCAACTCATCTATGCCGACCAGATATCCTAACTTAATCTAGTCCCATTTGCCAGCATTTGGCCCATATCCCTCTGAACCTTTCCTATTCATAAACCCAACCAGAGATAACAAGGTGTAGAGCTGGATGAACACAGCAGGCCAAGCAGCATCAGAGGAGCAGGAAGGCTGATGTTTCGGGCCTAGACACTTCTTCAGAAATGGCTGAATTTATGGCTTTTAAATATTGTAATTGTACCAGCCTCCACCATGTCCTCTGGCAGCTCATTCCATACACACACCACACTCTGTGTGAAAAAGTTGCTCCTTAGGTCCCTTTTAAATCTTGCCCCTCTCAGCCTAAACCTATGCCCTCTAGTTTTGGACTCCCCCACTCCAGGGAAAAGACCTTGTCTGTTTACCCTATCCATGTTCCTCATGATTTTATAAACCTCTATAAGGTAACGTCTCAGCCTCCGCTCCAGGGAAAATAGCCCCAGTCTATTCAGCCTCTCCCTGTAGCTTAAACACTCCTACCCTGACAACATCCTTGTAAATCTTTTCTAAATCCTTTCAGGTTTCACAACATCCTCCCTAAGCAGGGAGACCAGAACTCCACGCAGTATTCCAATAGTGGTCTAACCAATGTCCTGTGCAGCTACAACATGATCTCCCAACCCCTATATTCAAGGTACTGACCAATAAAGGCAAGCATACCAAACTCCTCCTTCACTATCCTATCTATCTGCGACTCCACTTTCAAGGAACAATGAACCTGTACTCCAAAGTCTCTTTGTTCAGCGATACTCCCCAAGACCTTACCATTAAGTGTAAAAGTCCTGCCCTGATTTGCCTTTCCAAAATGCAGCACCCCACATTTATCTAAATTAAACTCCATCTGCCACTCCTCAGCCCATTGGCCCATTTATTCAAGATCCCAATGTACTCTGAGGTCTACAAAAGAAACGGTACAGAACAAAGCTCTGTTAAAGGCACATCATCGGAATACTGTCAGTTATGTCTGTGAAATGTGATGTTTATATTTCATCACAGGAGAGGCTATTGAACTTTGATGTGGTCAGTGACCATTTATGGATCCATTTTATATAGTATTGGGCTATCATATGGTCTTCCTTGACTCCAGTCTGGATTTTAAAGGCAAATCTTCCACCCAAGACTGAGTCAAATGTTTTGGTGAGGTCAGTGCAGGGAACAAATTTTGGTGATGTTCTCAGCAATTTTCTAGGACTTGCCTGGCAACAAAGACCAGAGACCAAAGACAAGTCTTTGGTCCCACCAGGGTTGCTCAGCTCCTGATTTCATTACAAAATTAGTTCACACATGGACAAAAGAGCTGAAATTCCCGAAGATCGGAAATGAGAGACTCCCCTTGACAACAAATGTGGCATGAAGGAGTCCTAGCAAACCAGAGTCAACGGGAATCAAGGGAAGACACTTTGTTGGTTGGAATACCTGGAACAAAGTAGGTTGGTTGTGATTGTTCAGGCCAGTCAACTCAGCTCCAGGACATCCTTAGGGTAGTGTTGAAGGCCTTTCAGGCGCTTAATCAAAAATGTTCCCTCCAAGATCAGAAATGGCAATGCTCACTAACGATTGAACAACATTTAGCATCATTTATGGCACCTCCGTTCATGTCCAAATGCAACAAGACCTGGACAATATTCAGGTGTGGACTGAAAAGTAGCAAATAAACTTCATGCTATACTAATGCCAGGCAATGACCATCAATTCTATACACTCAATGTCCTTATCATCACTGAATTCCCCACAATCAACATTTCTAGAGGTTACCATTTGATCAGTGACTGAACTGGACTAGCCATATAAATACAGTGGCTACTACAGCAGTTCTAGAAATTCTGCAGCGAGTAACTCACTGTCTTCCCAAAGTCTGTTCACCTTTGACAGGTCACAAGTAGTATGATGAAACAGTCCCAACTTGCCAGGATGACTGCAGCTCCAAAAACATCAGGAAGTTTTACACCAGGACAAAGCAGGCTGCTCAAGACATTTGTTGTCATGGCTGACACACCCTAGCACACACAGGTCCACTTTCAGCTTCAGATTTCACTGTCTTACCACCGGACCACACAACTTACTTGGCATTAGCTACATCCCATCCTAAGTCATTGTCTCTTAGTCACTCTCTTCCCAATGCCCACTGCAGATCAGCATCTTATCATTCACCATTGGGGGACACTGACACCAAGAGGTTAAGCATATGAACATGGGGAGGTGATGGCCTAGTGGTATTATCACTGGACTGTTAATCCAGAGACTCCGAGAATGTTCTGGGGACCCGGGTTTGAATCCCACTACAGCAGATGGTGGAATTTGAATTCAATAAATATCTGGAACAAAGAGTCTACTGATGACCATGAATCTGTTGCCAATTGTTGGAAAAACCCATCTGGTTCATTAATGTCCTTTAGGGAAGGAAACCACCATACTCACCTGGTCTGGCCCACAGCAATGTAGTTGACTTGTAACTGCCTTCTGGGCAATTAGAGATGGGCAATGAATGCTGCCTAGCCAGTAACGCCCTCATCCCATGAATGAATAAAAAAAAATAATAGTAG
The DNA here is from genome assembly GCA_024137785.1 of Ginglymostoma cirratum. NCBI lineage: Eukaryota > Metazoa > Chordata > Chondrichthyes > Orectolobiformes > Ginglymostomatidae > Ginglymostoma > Ginglymostoma cirratum. The sequence goes on along the minus strand of JAHRHZ010000034.1, from coordinate 5,546,790 downwards.
TAAGTCACAGCCCTTCAAAGCTGCTCAATCCTGCTTTTTAAAAATTATTTCACAGGATGAGAGCTAGGCTGGCATTTATTGCCCATCTTTTAATTACCCAGAGGCCAATTAAGAGTCAACCACATTGCTGTGGATCTAGAGTCACATGTGGGCCAGACCAGGTAAGGATGGCAGTCTCCTTTTCTAAAGTACATTAGTGAACCAGATGAAGTTTTCCCAAAAATCAATAATGGATTTGTTGTCATCATTGGACTCTTAATTCCAGATTTTTACTGAGTTCAAATCCACCATCTGCCACGGTGGGATTTGAACCCAGGTGCCCAGAGCATTACTTGGGTCTCTGTGTTAACAGGCCAGTGATAATACCATTCGACCTTCACTCCCCACAACAGATTTCTGCATATCTCTGATAATTTTTCATACCCTTAGTAATCAAGAGTCTACCTACCCCTGCCTTTAAAATGCTTAATGATCCTGCATCCGTTGCCTTTTAAAGGAAGGAATATCCAGTCTCTCAATCCTTAGAGAAAGTTTGGAGACATCAGTCTAGGGTTGGGCCAATTGTTTTGCCGTGAAACAAAGGGAGGGGGCTGAGTTTGGTGGAAGACAGTTAACGATGATGCATGAGCAGGGGAAGTAATGAGATGTTCCCGCTGAGTGAGTAGGAAGTGCACAGGACAGGAAGGGTTAGGAGTTTGGGAGGATGAGACCAGAGTCTGCACTGCCATTCCATCATGGCCAGTATGTTTCTCAACCCCATTGTCCTACCTTCTCCCCATAATTCTTGATTCCCTTACCAATCAAGAGTCTATCTTAAATACACTCAATGACTTGGCCTTGACAGCCCTCTACAACAATGTATCACACGGATTAACCACCCTCTGGCTGAAGAAATTCCTCATCTCCCTTCACTCTGAGGCTGTGGCCCCAGTCTTAGTCTAATGAACATTTCCAAAGGTAAGTAGGAACTCCTTGATAATAGTTTCCATGGGAAGTGTGAAAAGATGCTCAGTTACAAGTGGTGTACCACAAGGATCTGTCCTGGGTCCTATTCGATTTGTGATTTTTGTAAATTATTTGGATGAAGGAGTGGAAGGGTGGATTAGCAAGTTTGCGGATGATACGAAGGTGGGTCGCATTTTGGACAGTGCAGAGGGCTGTTCTAGATTACAAAGGGACATTGATAGGATGCAGAGCTGGGCTGAGAAGTGGCAGATGGAGTTTAACCCTGAAAAGTGCGAGGTGATTCATTTTGGAAGGACAAACTTGAAAGCAGAATACAGGGTTAACGGAAAGATTCTTGGCAGTGTGGAGGAGCAGAGGGATCTCGGGGTTCATGTCCACAGTTCCCTGAAAGCTGCCACCCAGGTGGATAGAGTTGTTAAGAAGGCATATGGTGTGTTAGCTTTCATTAATAGAGGGATTGAGTTTGAGAGCCATGAAGTTATGCTCCAGCTACAGTAAAGCCTGGTTCGGCCACATCTGGAGTATTGTGTCCAGTTCTGGTCGCCTCATTACAGGAAAGATGTGGAAGTGTTGGAAAAGGTGCAGAGGAGATTTACCAGGATGTTGCCTGGAATGGAGGAAAGATCTTACGAGGAAAGATCTTACGAGGAAAGGTTGAGAGCGCTAGGGCTTTTGTCTTTAGAGCAACAAAGGATAAGAGGTGACTTGATAAGAGGTGTACAAGATGATCACAGGTATAGATAGGGTGGACAGCCAGAGACTTTTTCCTAGGGTGGAGGTAGCTCTTATGAGGGGGCATAGTTTTAAAGTGAGTGGAGGTAGATATAGGGGAGACATCAGAGGTAGGTTCTTTACTCAGAGTGTGGTAGGGGTGTGGAATATGTTGCTGGAGAGGGTAGTGGAGTCGGCCTCATTAGGGGCATTTAAGCAGCGATGAGAAAGGCATGTGGATGATAGTATAAGGTAGGGGTGGAGGTTAGATATACCTTAGGATTAGGGTAAAAGTTCAGCACAACATCGTGGGCCGAAGGGCTTGTACTGTTCTATGTTCTACGTTCTAAGATTTTCCTAGTTCACTGAAAACCTAAAGAAATGAGAATCATTCATGCTAATGGTCATGACAAATAAAAGGTTAATTACCTCAACTAAAAGATAAAGTCAAAGTCTAGGCTGATTCAATACCTCATATGGAAGAACAATTCACCAGTTTGGGATAGTAGCCACTTTCAAGTTTTAAGCAGTGGAAGTCTGTGAACAATTATTTTGTACAGAAATTTTAGAATTGATCCTGAGAAAAACATCTTACAGCATATGATGCTTCATAATACAGACAGGAAGACATCCAGGATAACAAGCATGGGGCTGGATGAACACAGCAGGTCAAGCAGCATCATAGGGACTGCTGTAACATACCGAGGCTCCAAGAACCACAACCTGCTGTAAAAGCTGAACAAAGGAACCTTCACTCACTCCTAGGACCTGTTCACCTCAGTTCTCAAGTGAAAGAAACGTCCACGGTTCCCAATATTTGGCTATAGAACCCATCACAGCTGCCGAATTTCGGCTTTCAGCTTTCAACTCCTCCAATTCAGGAGTTTTCAGGAAAGCCAGGTCTGCAATACAGAGACTGAAATCATATGTGACTTTACCATTACTTTTAATCTTTGTTTCTGTATTTTAGTTAATACATTTGTTGTAAATAATAAGTAATAGCTGTGTCATAAACATTTATCTTGTTTAAAGTGTAGAGCTATACTACAGGTTATTTTTAAAATTGAAAACACTCAAAAACTGAAAGCAGACCACATGCAAGCTTTTTTTTTAAAAAGCTGAAGAGATACTTGGTGTGTGAATGTGATAAATAGGTTTGTTTTTGAAGCTAAAAGTTAATTCATTTGAATGTCCCTCAGGTACCTCAACTAACCTCTGTTCCCATGGAAACATGGGTGGATCTTTAACTAGAATTATGAAACCTGCCTCATGGAGAGGCAGAAGTGCTTGCCACTCAGCAACTCAAATACTGCATGCCAAGAACTATGTCTTTCACAATGTGCTGTGTAACTGTCTACACTGAGGATACAGAATAGAAAGGCAAGTTAGTCCTCAGTTCACTGACAGGGAACTAGAGGTGCGGAGCATTATAGAACCCCCACAATTTGGAAACATGCCATTCAGCCCCATGAGTCCACTGCACCCCCATGAAGAGCATCCCACCCAGACCTAGGACCACCCCCCCCCACCACTCTGTCCTGCATTTCCCATGGCTAATCCACATAGCCTACACATCCCTCAACATTCTCACCAATTTAGCACGGCCAATCCACCTAACCCACATATCTTTGGAGAACACCCAAGTATATAGAGCATGCTGCAATGTTGTGACAAAGTCCATTGTGAAGGATGAGATTTCTGAATATTTGGAAAAGTATGGTAAGGACAAAGCCAACATAGTTTCATCAAGGGGAGGTCACGCCTGACATATCTGTAAGAATTCTTTAAGTAACGAGCAGAGTTGACCAAGGAGAGCCAATGGATGTTATCTACCTGGACTTCAAGAAGGCCTTTGATAAGGTGCCACCCAAGAGGCTGCTGAGTAAGATAAGGGCCCATGGTGTTAGAGGCAAGGTGTTAGCATGGATAGAAGACTGGATGTCTGGCAGAAGGCTTAAAAGGGTCTTTCTCAGGATGGCAGCCAGTGACAAATGGTGTTCCACAAGTGTCATTGTTGGGACCACAACTTTTCACTTTATACATTAATGATCTAGATGAAGGACCTGTGGGTATTCTGGATACATTTGCAGACGATACACAGATAGGTGGGGGGGACAGGTAATATTGAGGAGGTGGGGAGGCTGCAGAAGGATGTGGTCAGGTTAAGAGAGTGGGCAAAGAAGTGGCAGATGGAGTACAATGTGGGAAAGTGCGAGGTCATGCACTTTGGTAAGAAGAATAAAAGCATAGGCTAATTTTTAAATGGGGAGAAAATTCATAAGTCTGAAGTGCAAAGAGACTTGGGAGTTCTAGTCCAGAATTCTCTCATGGTAAACTTGCAGCTTGAGTCAGTAGTCAGGAAGGCAGTAGTCAGGAAGGCAAATGCAATGGTGGCATTTATTTTGAGAGGACTTGAATATAAAAGCAGGGATATACTACTGAGGCTTTATAAGGCCCTGGTCAGGCTACATTTGGAGTATTGTGCGCAGTTCTGGGCCCCATATCTCAGGAAGAATGTACTGGCCCTGGAGCGGGTTCAGAGGAGGTTCACGAGAATGGCCCCGGGAATGAGAAGCTTAACAAATGAGGAATGTTTGAGGACTCTGGGACTATACACATTGGAGTTTAGAAGGATGAGGGGGGGATCCAATTGAAACTTTCAGGGTACTGAATGGCTTGTACAGTGTGGATGATTGGAAGACACCTCCATTGGTAGGAGAGTCTAGGACCCGAGGGCACAGCCTTAAAGTAAAGGGAAGGCCTTTTAGATCGGAAATAAGGAGAAACTTCTTCAGGCAGAGAGTGGTGAATCTATGGAATTCAATGCCACAGAAGGCTGTGGAGACCAGGTCATTGAGTACATTTAAGACTGAGATAGATAGGTCCTTGATTATCAAGGGTTACAGGGAAAAAGTGGAAGAATGGAGTTGAGGAACTCATCGGCCATGATTGAATTGCAGAGCAGACTCGATGGGCCAAATGGCCTAATTTCTGCTCCTATGTCTTACGGTCTTAAGACAGAATTGGGCTGAACAAAAGCAAGCAGGGAGCTGCTGTCACCAGGTTACCATTTTGAATTTCAGGAATTGATGACCTTTTATTTTCATGAAGGACAGAATTGGAAACTGTGAAGAAAACAGGCAAGTTGGGCTACTAATAAGATACAAATACTTGGAAATAAGATAACTGGCACTCATCTGGGTGATTCTTAAGTTGCCATATAAACCTTAAGGAGAAAATCAGAAAATATTTTCTTAATATTGAAATTCTGGATTTTTTTTTTTCCAAGAGTTTTGTATTTTCTATCACTTCTCACCATTGCCCACATCACTCAAGGGCACAGAAAATTCCACCCATAAGTTCCATACCCAAGAATAAAAAGTCATAAAAAGGTTAACATCAAACTAATTTAAACTTTATTTCTTTGCAGTAATGGGCTAATTTTCAAACTGTTTTTAAAACAGGTCCAATGCTGCTGCACACCCCAGTTAAATACAAACCACAACTTTTAAAATAATTCAGCACTTGAAAGCTATGGCTGACTGCAATAAACAATAATTTGATTGTTAGCGAAATGGAATTCAGCAACATTTGCAACAAAATATTGTTTAAGTGATTCACAAAGACAGTACATTTATAATTAAACAGCATTCATTAACAGAACGTTATGATTGGTCCACATACATGCACTGCAGACTTCTCCTCGGTGATCAAGTTTTTCAGTTCTTGTCCAACACTGAATTTATAGATCAAGCAACATCTTGTACATCTTTCAGAGCAGAGCAACCTAACCACATGATTCTAACAATAGGAATTAACATACTTTTCCCATAACATTTATGCAGCAGCAACACAGGTTGTCTTCTTTCCAGTATATGATGACAGCATCTTTTAGTGAATTGTCATCCTCTATAATATCATGACCACCTTTTCTAACACCTCACTCTTACAGGAGAAGTCTGCAACTGCACACTGATCTTAAGTCTCGGAACGCTTCTACCTTAAGAAAACATTGGAATTTCTTTTATACACAAATTACAAAGGTACTCTAGAAATCCAGTGATTTAGAAACATGCTCAGTTCCAGTTAGTCTCCAGATAAAACACAATTCACATAAAATGCTATTAAAAAGAAACAATCAGTTGCATTGGTTAAAGACCACATTGAGCAAGGAAAGTGCGGTGAAAAGATTAAATATTCAAAGCTCAAATTATTTGGCTTTTGAAATTTTTTTCCCTTTGTTGATGCAAAGCTAACAGATTACAATAATTAAATCTCCCCTGAATATAAATTAGGTGTTCTTGTGGGGCAATCATGTCAACATCTTTCTTTTGGCAAACCAAATTTCCTGTATATTGTATTAAATCTAACAATGGTGATCAAGGCAAAAGACATGATTAAACATTTAAAAACTTGGAAATATTGAAGTACCGCAATGCTTAAATTTTCAACCAAGGGCAGAGGTATTGAGGGCAAACCCCTAATTGTTAAATGAACATATTCAGTAAGGGGAAAGTAAGCACTCCATAACATTCCAGCACCTAAAAACTATTAAGTTGTTAGCAAATTTCACATTGATCCAACATAGAAGATACTGACATTATGGATAACATACTCTTCATTTGATGAGGATACAGTTTAGATTATTGCATACATTACATTCCATGCCAGTAAATACCAGTGAAGGTTGACTGATTTCACAATAGTACCATTACGCAAGTGCCTCATGCCTTTTACTGAACCAGACTAATACAAATACATTTAAGAAAATTAGCATGCAGCACTGTTAGCTATACATTGTCACACATTATATAACTAACTTGTGAAAAGCTAGCAGAAACTAACAATATTTTAAACATCAGTAATAACATGTAATTATGAAGCTGCTGAATCCAACATAAATACAGCTTTTTAACCATTTAAAATAAAATCAGTAAAAGGCACATTACCATTTTTAAAATACACAAAATGATTTAGAAAGATTACACACACCACAAATACAAATTAACACATGTAACCCAAAAATGAATCTACAATGCCCAATACATTCATTACCAGAGCACAATCCAGTATGGCTACAAAAATAAATTTGTGTAAACAAAATCTAAGATTTTCAAAAATGCACAAGCAAATCATCTTTTTATTCCCTTCTCTATGTAGGTCACATTGCCGTACATTTGATGTGTACGGTTTTAATGCTTTATTAAAATCTGTAGCAAACTATTTCCATAAAATTTATACCAAAAATGAGAACTGTAAACCTATTATACAAAGGCATGTTGCAATCTGGATTATAAAAGGCAGCACTGATATCTTGGATTTTGACTGAAAACCGTTTCCTTTAAAAATTCAGAAACATTGGTTGCTAAATTGTGTGTGGACCATAAAGATCAAGTGTATTCATTCTTTTCCACAGACGAACGTACCTGGAATGTTTCAACAAATTCAAATTTTGAATTTTAAAAATCACTTTTCTAAAAGGAAACTTTCTCCCTTTGAACAATCCCAAAATATTAATAGCCTCCAGTAAAATATATGCCTGAATAAAAATAAATTAGGGTAATTCAGGGAATGCAAAGTAGTGCTCTGTAGTACTGGTTTCTATGTTTGAATTAATTGGTAAATATAACTAAACAGTCATCTTCAAGGCGTAGTGTTGTGACCACAAGCATTCACCAAAGATTTGGGGACATAAAGTTTCTACTTCTGTGCTTGAAAGCCCAAGATTGTGGGTGGAGTTGCTGGTAGGGGTAATGCTTATGGTGTGTGTAGTAAATGTTTTACATTTTCATAAGGACATGAATGAAATGACTTTTAAACAAAATGAATCTGGTGGTTTAATTGAACATTTAAAGGAAGTAATGTTTGTGACAACGCTCAACAATTTGCATTTACTGACTGCCTATGAAATTAACTTAGCAGATTAAGAATAAAATATGTTCCATATATTCCATTTAAAAGAACCTTTTTAAAACTATATAAAGTGAAACACGGGATCAAATTTGGGAAGTTATTCAGACTACCGTTTCAACTGATTCAATTTGAAGAGGAGATTCCAGACCTGCAGCAATGTGGTTGGCTCCTAAGTGTCCTCTATGAACTGTGCAATTAGGGATGGGCAATAAAAACTGGCACAGCCAGCAATGCCTACATCCTGTGAAGAATCATAATGATTAAAAATTGATTGTTGGTTGGTTTTAACCATAGATCTTAAGATAATTAAGCCCAAAGACTCTCAATGCTGCCTTTTAATAATTTTATGCATATGCAAAACTAATGTAATTTCAGTGGGAGCTACTACTTTGCCTTTAAATCAAATCTCATAGTTAGAATAGTCCCAAAGAGATTTCTCCCTGAGCCAATCTCTCCGAATACAAACTATGAATACTACCTGGTTTATAATACCATTTTTCAAAAAAATAAGATCACATGGTTATTTTTATTAAAAGCATTAAATTGACAAGAGTTAAGTAGTGTAATATGAATGAAAAAACAATTTTGACCTATGTTAATAGTCCTATAAATATCTCAATCCTTCTCTACATTCACAATGCTTTAAGACACAAGACTTCTGATTGTCTAAGCCCAAGTATGAAAACTACCTTATGACTAGCTCTATGTAATAGAATGTCTCTAGTCGCTAAATGGTTCCAAAATTCTAGAAATAAATCAGTTAAACAAAAATAGCTTTGGTAACCTAGTACTGTACACAGTTAAATTTGTGAAAAATACTTTGCACATACAACCCAAAAAACTAAATATTAAATATATATTTCCTGAGTAAACAGTTAATCTGATTAGCAAGGTTTGGCAAGAATAATCCCATTAATACAGTACGTTAGATACTAAATATGAATTTAAATTAAAATTGAATCAATATTAAAATAAATATGGTATGCTTTAAAAATTATAATCCCTTAAACTGATATTACAAAAAAAAAAATCAATTTTGTCTTCATTAAGTGCTTGCTAAATCAAAGTACAACATTTATTATTTCCCCACCATAGAGAGTTAGTAAATCTAAGAACTAATCCTGAGTAACAGTTCTTTTTCTTTCTTAAACATTTTATGCAAATTATAGACTAAAATGAGATTACTCAAGTTATGTAGCACTCATACTCATTCATTCAGTCTTTTAGCTCTGTGATGATGACTATGTTACAAAGATTGCACTATGTTCAATACCATGCTAAACAAGTTGGATTATTCCTCCTCAGTACAGCAGTTTATAATTATAGTTTATAATTATCTCAACAGGATTCTGGTGAATGTTTTTCAAGTGAGCAGGTAAACTTTTGTTCCTAGATTTGCATCCAGTTCTGGTCCTAGATTCTCAAAATAGATAACTCAAAGCTGTCACCTGTTTCCTAATTCAATAGCCTCAGCCAATCACGTATCAAAAAGCATTTTGTTTTTGAGCATATTATACAACAATTTAGGAGAAAAACATAGCTTTTTAGATCGGAAGAATGAATTTCAAAAGAGCAGTCCAGTTACCACTTTTGATCAACATTTCATAAAGAGATTAATTTAGTAATGGGCTGATGTGCATGATAAGACAAAATGTAATTTATTGAACATATATTTTTCGGGTGGGTTGCTTTAACTTCCATTTTCAAAAAAAAATTAGATGAAACATGCAAACAAGATAATTATCAAATAGGTTAAATATCAATACCACGAATTTTTTTAAAAACACATATTAGTGAAAGGCGTAACAAAGGTTTAATTTGTATGCTACTGTAACAGCCAATTTCACTGAGGGCAAACAGAAAATCCTTCTTCCATTGTTAATCATGGTTAATTTTTGTTAAAACAAAAAATTATTCAATTCTACGCCTTTTGATTTAAATTTTTAAAATTATTAGTCTGACAAGTTATGTTTTAAATGATAATAATGCAATACAGCAAAAAATTGTCACTTTCCTTAATTAACCACAAATTTTTATTTTCAACAGCAATTTTTAAGGAACGCTTCATTAAGATCCATAAAACATACTGGAAAAGGCTTCTCATTGATGACAAAAGGTCACCAGTATTACTGCTAGAATTTCAATTTTCACAATTGTTTCACCATTTTGGAGATATGGGTCGTGGAAAGGATGATGCAAACAAAAGATAGCTCAATAGTTAATAAGATTCTTGTTTCCCCCACCTTCAAAACACTGTGGTTTAACATGTGTATTTAAACATTCATGGAATTTTTTTTCTAACTCGTCAACTAGTCAACTTCAATTTTTAAAAAAATCTCATGGGAAAAGAAAAACTGGACTACAGATTCCAAAACTGAGCAATGCACCCTACTGAAATCAACAAAAATTTAAAAGGAACAATTGTCAATCAAGATGCTACTGAATTTTTATTCGTAGTTAACATGCTATTGTTTTCCTTACAAAGGAATCAAATTTATAACCTGAAAGAAACTTTACTTTTGCTGAAAAATCAATTTGCGTTATGATGTTTCCAAATTCTTTTGTCTAAACCCATTTGGCATCCCTATTTGAGAGATTAGGAAAGCTAGCCATTTTTGTTTACTTCCCTTCCTGAATAAAATATGATGCAACACATTCAGCACAGAAATTATCTTAAAATGGGAGCCGAAACTCATTGAAAAAATTCATTTTCTCCCTGTTAATTGACAGCACCAACTCCTGCCTCCCCAACCGAAAAACGTAGTTGAGGCAGTACTTAACAGTGCAGTTAAATACTAGAATGTGCTTCAAACATTTTATTAGTTGGCAAGTGCACATCATATAGTCATTAGCCAAAGAAACCAGAACATGTCAGGATTGATGCCGAATCAATTTCTAAATTTAACATGGTACGAGACTGATGCTGATTTGAAAGAAAACTGAAAATTGGATGGTTACTACAATGGGATAGTTTTACAGCTGTGTAGTAAGTTATTAAAACAAATTCAAGTATCTCCAATGAAGTGAAAAAGAATAAAAATACTTAGGGCAAAGCTAATGCTACCTAGTGACTGCTTCTGCAGGTGAGTGTGTGAATGCTGGTTTAGGTTTGATTATAATAGGTCTATAGTTAGTGAAGTGACCTACCAGCACTCACTGTAGATGCTCAAATGCACATGTACAAGGTACAATGGACTACAAATGCCCACTGCACCATGAATTATCATGCATCATTAGCTTGAGAAGACAGCAGTAATGCAATAAAATTAACAGTTTCAAAATGAAATATGGTTACATTTCTGGATAATATATTGATTCTAGTAGACTGTTATAATTAGATAACTGAAATAATGGCACCAATTTGTTTCATAGGCTATTAACTGCAATCAGACAAATTACAAAAATATCATTCTTTCTAATCTCCCTTCCGTTTCTGGAGTTCAAATTGAAGAATGGATCTGTTTATGAAGTGAAATCAATTTAAAAGTTACTGGTGCATGTTTAATTGCCAGGGATCTTGTTGCACGTACAATTCTTTCAGTTTGATCATCTGAAAAAAAAAGGAACCTATGACTAAATAACTCATCAAGTTGAGAATTGAATGACTGCTTTTAAGTGCTTGACAAAATTAGTTAATTGTTCTTCAATGCACAGGCACATAATTGTACATTTTTTAAGCAAATAATATCAAATATAATTGTTAAGTAATTAATATAATTTCCTAACCAGTGAGTTATGAAAATCTTGTTAGCTCATTGGATAGGCATATACATATTTTTTCAAATAGCCCTGTTTTTGGTTCTCAATGTTTCAGTTGCCATTACAATCTGATTCATTCACGTGACTACAAAGTAAACTTGAAGAAACATTTGAGAGATGAAGTAATCAAATTCCTAATTATCTATGCAGTTATTTTGAACTTAGAAAGAATCAGATCCCCATTTTGTCTTTCGAAAAACTCTCAAATCTTATTGGTGTCACAATACTATGGAAAGTACCTTTCTGTACCAAAATTCCAGTGCCTAAACTATATTTAGAATCTGACCAGGGCACACTAGTTCAAAGAAAGACAGGGTTTTAACAAATTCTGCAATGACACAGAATTTCAGTAGAATATGAAAATAACCTATTGAATAATGAAATTGTTCACTTCTAGTGGATTTTAGCACCATTATGTTTTTTAAACAAAGTTCAGTGTAACAAGTGATCTTATTGTGTGTTACTCCTCAGTTAAACAAATCTAATGACAGTTATTAATGTTCATCAGAATGGAACTTTTTTTAAGTTTTCAATAATATTTCACAATCTAAAGTGTAATTAAGAAATATTCTACATAACCATACAGCATAAAAGAACTTGCTTCATTGATTGGGTTTTTGAATAAATTCAACTCACTAGAAATTATATTGCAGTTTAGAAACTAAAAAGAGGCAAATGACAAATTCTTGACAGTTCTCCAATGTCAAAATCAGGTCGAAATGGGTGCTACATAAAACTGCAAACAGTACTGTACTCCCTTAGTATTGCCACAGTGGTTCATTATTTCTTACTTCATTCACTAAATTCAAATTCTTGTTTCAGTAGTTTAAAAAAAAATCAACAATTATTTGGTTTCTCCCCACTTCTACACAGGATGTGGTGCAATCTCCTGAACAACCTGGTTACAATCTAGTGATATTAACATTTACCAAAGCCAGTTTCAAATAGAAATAAGTTTGTCAATATCCTGATGCAGCTGAAATTACTTTTTACAGCACAAACGTAGCGTCAGGATCTTATAGAAACTGTGATCAAAAATGATATTTTCACACTGTATGGAGATCAAATTTCATTGTTCTCAGAAACTGATAACCAAGCAACATCGTTCCACATCATTGCTCCTCTCTCTTCTCAGATAATCAACTTGCCCTTACCATTAAGATTACCAGGTTAATTTCAAATTTCGGCAAGCTTTTTTTTTTTGAAAACACTCGGCTCATCATTAATCCTAGAAGTTCACACAACGCAAACAAATACCGCAATACTGCTTTAAACACTTCATCCATAGTTTGACATACTCCATAGCAGAACTCACAGAATGCAATTGCATTTTGAGCTGTTACTTTTTCAACACACTTCTCTCTTACAATCAATTTCCATTTTTATTGGTGCATATCCAGCAAGGTCAGATTCAGGCTTTTCCACCATTTTCTCTTCAGTGAGTCTCTTGTCATCATTCTTGATAGTAGCATTCCCTTGACCAAGCTGTTTTAGTGCTTTTTCAATTTCAACTTGCCTGACTACAGTCGCCAGGGAACATTTCGGCAAGGTCATCTGCAATGCACACCAGAGGGCAGTACGGGCCTTACGTGTTGAAATGGTCAAATCCTTTATGGCAGCTGCCAGAGCCAACACATCTGCAAAACATGTAAAGAGATTATCATAGAAATTCAACGATACTGATACTGAGTGACTCTGGAAAAGATCAGTTTCTGTATTACAGTAACTAGATGAGAGAGAGCAAGACAGGAATCAGTCAGCACAGTCAAATGTCAATTATTTGATGCACTATATTTTGAAAGCTTTGTGGTTTATTATTTATAAGCTCTTCAACAAACTTCAAGCTTCATCAAGAACAGTAATTCTTTTTGTATTTTTATTACAGACTAGAGAGTTGTCAAATAATAATCTGTTCATTTTGTAGTGCTTTATAAGTTAACCAAAGGATACCTTGGTTTTGTATTTGATTAAGGTTGTGCGGGGCAGAACATTGAGAGTAATGTTTATACAAGGGGTACAGTCTTGTATGATTTATCAGTTAGAATGACAGTGATGTACTATCTGTTCAACGCCCCATACAAAGAAAGGTCAATATTTTAATGATAGCAAATTCAATTTCCCTTTGTGATCATCTATTCTAGAAGCTAATACATTGTGAAGAGCTGCTTACCCTTGTCATCATTGTAGCGAGGTGCTCCCTGTCTCTGACGATTTGCAGCATTAATTATTTCATCTTTACGACGTGCTTGCGTGACATGAATGGCTTCCAAATGACAATTGAGAGTTGAAGATATATTAGCATGAATAGCGGAACTTTGAAGACGTTCCATTTTTCCAAGCAAAGTCAAGACCTGCCACACAATTAAAACAGTCAGAAATGTTTCCATTCTTAGTGAACATTAAGTGTTCAAATTTAACAGTGCTGAGCAGTATAATGATAGGTACTTCTCCATGATGTTCCTCTTTCATCTCCAATTTACAAAATGGAAAAACATAATCTCTGCCATGAATCAGTTTATCAATCTCAATCATAACTCAATTGATAGTATTGCTTGCCTCAGAGTCAGAAGGTGATGGGGTTCAAGTCCCGTAATAATGAAGGCTGACACGCCTATTGAGGTGACATCTGTTGTAAAGGCAATGCCTCACTACTGGTAATCCAGAGATCTGGACATTCTTTAGGGTGGGGGGGTGCTGGTGACAGCAGCATGTTACACTGACTGGAGGAGTTTAGGGATTAGGAAGCAAGAATACATGGTAGTATGTTGTGAGGAGGTGAATGATGCAAAGGAACGGGAAATGATATGACAAGGATGAGAAGAAAAAGAGGTTCTGAGAGCATGAGTAATGAATTAGCATGAAACAGAGAATTAAAGAAATAGTGTTACAATTGACACTAATTCCACTGCATCATCAACTCCAGATTGCATGAAGTTTCATGGCATCTAATCCAGCAGTTAATGAAAGTTCCTACTAATTATCATCCACTGCCTTCCCTCAGCTAATGAGTCTATGCTCCTCCATGTTGAACACTATTTGGAAGAAGCACTGAGGGTAATCAGAGCACAGAATATATTCTGGTAGGGATTTCAATGTCCACTACTGTGACAGATCTAGCTGGTTCCTGAAGGACATTCCTTCTAGACTGCACATGTAGCAGGCGGTGAGAATCCAAAACCTACTTGGCTTCATCCTCATGAATGTACCTACAGCAGATGCATCAGTCCAAGAATAACCACCATATAGTCTTTTTGGAGATGAAATCCCCATTCTCCAACATGTTGAAAGGCATTAACACTGTATTAGCTACATATGAAATTCATAACTACTAGATCTAAATTGAAAATAAGCTTCGTTCCCACTAATATTTTTCTTTTCTTCATGGACGTCCAAGGTCTATGTGTGGCAACAACTTCTGAAAGTGGAAGTCATTGTGAGGAGATACATTGGCCTACCAACTGCGTAGGCCCTTGAAGCGACTACATCTAGGCCGTATGGATATGCAATGTTCATGAAGTGTTGTGAGCCATCAGGGACATTCGATTTATTTTCAACCATCTTCTCTTGCAGATTTACAAAAGTCCAATTCAGACAGCCAAGTTACAGTACTGCGTGCTGTTAGATGAATTGCCTTAAACGCAAATTTTTGTAGGCCACATTAAACATTTTATTACATTGTGAACTGATCTGGGTAATAACAGGTGCACGCTGAGCTGTCCTTGAAATTCGATTTATGAACAAGATGCAATGTCCTTGCAAGGAGAATGCAGATCCTGTTGGCTCAGGGAGGCCAAATGCTCAAGGTTCTACAGAAAACCACTCCAGTAATTAAGACAAATAGAATTCTGACCTTCAATGCTCCGGGGTTCGAGTTTAAAAATAGGGAAGTCTTGTTACATGGCCTCTCCAACACCCTGTACAGTTGTATTTAAGATATACTGAAATTGGGGGCAGTTCAGAAGAAATTCACTAGGTTGATTACTGGGACCAAGGGTCTGACTTACTGAGACAACAGGTTCAACCTTTATTCATTAGAAGAATAAAAAAGATTCTGAGGGAGCTGACAGGGTAGATGTTAAAATGTTTCCATTAGTAGGGGAATCTCAAACTAGGGGACATAGTTAAAGAATAAGGAAGCATTCATTTAAAACTGAGATGCAAAGGAACATTTTCCCTCAGAAGGATATGAATGTCTAGAATTCTCTACTCCAGAGAACTGTGGAGCTAGATCACCAAAAATATTTAAAGAGGAGGTGAACAGGTTTTGAAATCGTCAATTTGAGAGCTAAATGAGGTGACATGAAAAAGGCACAGGGAAGATCAGGCATGAACTTATAGAATTACAGGGCAGGTTTGAGGGGCTGAATGATGTAATCAGATCATTTGATCTTTTCTGGCAAAAATCTGCATACTTAAAAGTTATACATTAACTATCCGAATGAAGGAACTGAGAGCATTGTTGGATTGGTGGAGGGGCAGGAAGTATTTGAGAAAGTGGAAGGCTGCAGAAGCACTTGGACAGGCCAGGAGACTGGGCAAAAAAAAAAAAATGGCAGATGGAATACTTTGTGGAAAAATGTACGGTTATGCAGTTTAGTACGAAGAGTAGAGGAGTAAACTGCTTTCTAAATGGGCAAAGGCTTTAGAAATCTGAAGCAGAAAGAGACTTCATTCCACACACAAACCACTCTCTGTGCCAAAAATAAAAAAAAATTGCCCCCTACGACATTGTTAAATGTGTGCCCCCTCGTCTTGAAATCACCCAACCTAGGGAAAAGATACCTGCCCTTCACCTTACCTACACTCCTCATGATATTATAAACCTCTACAAGGTCACCCCTTAACCTTCTACTCTTCAGTGAAAAAAAAAAAGTATTTTAGCATTACAGCAGCTGCCCTCTGACCAAAGAGGGTAGCACGTTCTGAACAGCACACAAAAAGTAAGGCTAGCAGTACAAAGAGTGAAACTACTTAGTTTCCAGGTAATGTTTATTCTGGTCTTGGTCTTTTCTATGACCGTTTCGCCAATCCAGGGTGGCTGCAAGGTATCTGGGTTATGGGTCATTCTTAATTGATGTGCTGGGAGATACTTGAAGTTCACAGTTAGCCAGTCAGTTGCTGAGGTGAAAAGCAGTGACTGTGGTCTCAGTTCAATTTGGATGGTGATGCCAGTGGTTAATGATCACTCTGTCACCTCCAAGCGCTGGGACAAGGAACTACTGAGAGTTGGTTGTGTGGGTAGCAAGGGCCAGATCATCTGGAGAAGCAAACTGCCTAGAAATGCTTGGAGGCATGTCACTCATACACCGAGGCACAAGAAACAACAACGGCAGACTCAGCCCCATTGTTTTGCAAAGTCCTCCTTATCAACATATGGGGTAGGTCCAAACTTGGGAGTGCCATCTGAAAGACTGCTCAAGCAAAAACCTGATACAGTCAGATTCATGCAATATGACACTACCCCACTGACATTGTCCCAGATGCCAGAATCACCATCACCAGATGTGTGCTGTTCCATTCATAGGACAAACTCTCCAGAGGTGGCAGCACAGTGACAAATAGTCAGGAGAGAGTTGCACTGGGGTTCCTCAACTTTGCTATTGAACCTGATGAAGAAGTCTCATGGCATCAGGTCAAACATGGGCAGGAAACTTCCTGATCACATCGCAGGTGATGAATTCATAACTCCACCAGGCTAAATTCATGACAGTATCAGGAGTGACCACCACGCAGTCCTTGTGGAGACAACGTCCCATATTCATAATGTGGAGGTTGCTTAGCTCAGTTGGCAGAACGGCTGATTTGTAATGCAGAATAACCCAGCAGCTTGGGTTCAATTCCTGCACCTCATGAGTTACAAATGCTTAGTACTTATCCAATATTCCTTATAAACACTTTTTTAAAAAGTAGACAAATAAATAAAATTGTATATAAATGATTTACTGGGTAGAGTCATATAGTACGGAAACAGACCCTTCAGTCCAACTCATCCATGCCAACCAGGTATTCTAAACGGAACTAGTTCCATTTACCCATGTTTAGCCCATTTTTGGCTAAATTAAGGCCTAACAGAACAGGAAAAATAACAAAGATAAATGGTGTTAAAAAAATTAAGCATTAAACAAAACACAAGCATGAAACATACCCTAGCTTGTTCACGTAACTGATCAACAATTAAACGATCTACTCTTGAAGGGTTGGAAGGCAGGCGAGGAATAGGAGTATTGTTTGAACTGGACACTCGCTTTCCAGGAAAATTTCTTGCAAGCTCTGCTTCAGTCTGTAATAAAAAAAAAGTGAATTTAGATTAAGGTTTTGAATTTGTCTTCATAGTTTGCCTGTTGTTAGAATGCTGTGGGGAAAGTTTAATTAATAGGTTTGCATTATCTATGAACATGAATGGACACAATTGTACAGAAACATCGAAATTTACAAATGAAATGAATCAAAGAATTGCTGAATAATCAGGAATACTCAAGTGAAATAGAGAATTTTGGAAATTCAGTTAGTACATTTTCAGTACAACGAAGCATATCAAATAAAGGAAAAATTCTTAATGTGCAGAATAGCAAGATTTAGAACCAGATCTCTCAAAATAGTTGAGAGACCAAGGGTCTAGGCCCGAAACGTCAAGCTTTCCTGCTCCTATGATGCTGCTTGGCCTGCTGCGTTCATCCAGCTCCACACCTTGTTATCTCGGATTCTCCAGCATCTGCAGTACCTATTATCTCTCAAAATAGTTCTTGGTATTTTTACAAAAAGCAAAACAAAATGACATCCTACTTTCTAAATCTAGGGGCATTAATTGTAAATGCAATGAGGCAATAGTGAATCAATACAAAGCATTGGTTGGGCCACAAATGCAGTACTTTTCATTGTCTACACATCTCTACCTACAATTCACACAGCATCAAAGTATCAACTCTGTCGCTGATAGCCACACTGACAAGCAACCAAGTGCTCTTCTGTTCTTAGCCAGCTGGGAAATGCAGCTAGGCCTCGAGAAGGAAGATGAAAAGAGGTTCATTACAGTAGGGACTCCTTCATTACCCAGGCCTTGTCCTTTCTCCCTCCCTCAAGCAGAGTAGAACTGGAGAAATCAAGGTGATATGCAAATCTAGTGCAGAGTGGGAAACAACACTGCTGTAATATGCAAATTGTAGATCATGTATCTTGTAGTGGTAAGTTTAATTCTGACATAAAGGCAACTAAGGTAAGGGAATTTCCATCTAAATGATATTCAACACCGACATCAGAAGAGTTGATCTTCGATGAGGTGAATGGGTCAAGTAGACTGTAAACAGTATAGGAGCTAATACAGCCTTGTTTGACCATTCTGAAGACATCTGTTTCAGATCTGCTAGTCAAGACAGCTGTTGTGATATTAACAAGAAGCAAACTCAGGAGTGTAAATAAGTTTCTTGGACGTCCAAATCTCTGCAGCACAGTCTACAAAGCCTTCTGATCCACTGAGTCAAATGATTTGGTCAGATAAATCAATGTAATGAAGAGTTCCAGGGAGAAGACAAAGTTCTGGAGAAACTCAGGTCTGCACAGCTGTGGAGAAAGAAATATACTGAATGTCGAATACGAGAAGATTGATCTTCATAACTTTTCATAGCAGTCTCAAAACCTTAACTCTGTTTCTCTTTCCACAGATGCTGCCAGCCATGCTAAATTTAATCAGCACTTTTTCTTAAATTTGGATCTCCTGCATAATCAGTATTTTGCTTTTACTGAATAATTTATAGTGTTTTTCTTGGGCTCGCTTGGCAACAAAGACCACGTCAAGAAGTTCCTCTAGAAGGTCTAAATCCACAGTGTCTCTGCTAGACTTCCTCAGACAAGCATGCATGCAAATCAGGAGAATGCATGTCAGATTTTTCCTGGTAATGACTAGAAAGAAATACCCTGACAGCTTCCACATCATGATCCATTTCCCTTTTTGAAGACAATTGTCACATTCCTGAAGTTGAGGGCAGTGGGTTGGGGGAGGTGATGTGCTTTTCCTTTCCAGGCCTGCAGGATGAGCACATGGAATCTTTACATAAGCAAAATAAGTTGGCAGAAGGTGTATAAAGTGAGGAAATGAGGTAATTCATTTTGATAGAAAAATTAGGAAAACAGACTTATTTCAATTGATGAGAATTAAATGTTATCTTCAGAGGAATTTGGATGCATTAAAAAAAAAAACAGAAAAATTAATATGCTAGTGCAAACATTTAGGAAGATGAATGGCATGTCTGCTTTCACTACATGGGCTTTACAGATTTAATTGCAGAGATTTATGAAATCACACCCCAAAATATCATGTACAGTTTCATTCTCTGCATCCAAAGAAAGATATACTTGTCTTAGGAGGACCATGACAAAGATTTCATGCAATTGAGTTCTGGGGCGCCAGTGCTGTTCAATGAGAAGAAATCTGGTCGGATGTGTCTACACACTTAAGAGTTAGAGAGAGAACAATCATTAAATTGATTACGTTGCTAGGTATAAGATTGAGATGCCTTGACAATATTGATGTGGAGAGGCTTTTATCATGAAAGCAGTGATGTGAAAACGTGGCTCAAAAGACTTGTGTGGGCTAAGTGAAGTCAAGTTCATGGGACAGTGACATAAGCATCGGGGAAAGTGGAGATGTGTACCAGTGGTACACCAAGAGCTTTAAACTAAACAATAGATGTCAAGAATCTAGCTTGGGTGCATGCAGAGAATCAAGGTAAGACAGCAAAATACTACTGTGGGAAATTAAGGTCAGAGAAAAGGTAGGAACATTCAAGAATAGATGTTACAAAGATAACAGGACAACAAACTAAATACCTCTATATCTGAATGTGCTTACTATTCATAACACAGTAAACAAACTAATGGCACACAGTGAAGTAAATAAATATGATGTAATTGTCATTGCAGAGATGTGGCTGCATAATGACAAGGATGGTGTCGTGAAAACTGAGCAGTAAAACAGCATTCGAGAAGAATAGAAAGCGAAGTAAAGGTGGAGGGGTTGCACCCTTCCTAAAGATTAACAACAGTACAATAGTTAGAGGTCCCCATCGTTCAGGAGACCAAGACACATTATCAGTTTGGGTGGAGATTAGGGTATAGTAGGGAAAAAGGAAAATAAGTCGCCAAAAGGAACGGTTTATAAACGCTCTAACAACAATCACAACATAGGACAAAGGATATAAAGACTGAGTGGATGCTTGTGATAAATGAATGGCAATTAATCGTGTAAGTTACAAAATAAGGCTGTATAATCAGCATGAAAGCTAAGCTAGCTGAAATGATCTGGAATACTAAGCTAGGAAACAAATCAACAGAAAAGTGGCAGGCATTTGAGGGGGTTTTCAAAATTCTTCTATGGGAGATGAGTGTCCCATTTGTAAGTGCCCATGAAATGAGTGACATACTAAGCCAATTCAAAGCACAATTAAATGTTATCACTGTTGCTTTGGATCTGGAGTCACATGTTGGCCAGACTGGGGTAACGATGGCAGACTGCCTTCTCTAATGGACACTAGTGAACCAAATGGGACTTTATAAAATCAATGATCATTTCAAGGTCATCATTAATGAGACAGCTAATATTCCACCAATTGTTATGGTGAAATTTGAACCCGTCTCCCGACAATAGTTTAGGTCTATGGATTGCTAGCTGAGTCACATCACCACTGTGCCACCATATACCCCAAAAGAACATTTCAGAATACTCAGCATAAGTATGTTCATGATAGAAGGAAAAAATAATAAGAGGAGGATCCACTGAAGTAGTGAGGTGTGATATGATTGAATTATTCAAAGGTTCTAAATCAACTTGACAAGGTGGTCATAGAAAGGAATTTTCCTCGTGAGTCAATCTGGAATTCAGAGCACTGTTTAAAAGTTAGGGGTTGTTTTTTTTCCTGGACAGAGGTGAGGAGAGGTTAATAGGTTGTGCATCTTTGAAACAGTCTGCCTTAGAAGGTAGTGGGTAGATTCAGTGCATATTTTTCAGGTGAAGGTAGATAAGATTCTTGTTAGGTAGGAGAATGAAAAATTGAGGTTACACGAGGATGTGTAATTCAAAACAAACTTATCAGCTGTGATCTTATTGAATGGCACTGCAGGTTTGAGGGGCTTTATGGTCTTCTTTCACTCTTAGTTCA
This sequence comes from Ginglymostoma cirratum, assembly GCA_024137785.1. Taxonomy (NCBI): domain Eukaryota; kingdom Metazoa; phylum Chordata; class Chondrichthyes; order Orectolobiformes; family Ginglymostomatidae; genus Ginglymostoma; species Ginglymostoma cirratum. Next base: position 5,525,290 of record JAHRHZ010000034.1, on the reverse strand, counting down.
TGTGTTGTGTTTGCAGGACAGTTCAGAAGAACAGGATTAGTCCAAGATGTGGATTAACAATAGCAAATTGAGCGTAGGGCAATTTCCTCACTCAAGGTTGTGAACCTTTGAATAACTCAGTTGTTTGAGTAGATTTAAGGCTGAGATCAAATTGAATTTTGCACTCTAATGGAAGAAGGAATTTGAAGATTGTTAACCTCACTTTTTTGAACATTCAGCTATCATCTTGTCGAATTGAACAGCAATGCTCAAGAAGCCACATGCCAGTTTTCTATTTCTCAAGGTCTAGAGGCCAAGCATTTAACACATGACAATAGTATCTTTAACTAACCTAGCAGGACAGCAAAATATGCATATGTGTGTTTTAAATACCTTAAAGGTAACTTTCACAATTAAATGGAACAAATGCTTTTAATATTACCTTGACTATAATTAGTTCATTATTAGTGAGAATCAACTCTAACGTGCATGATCTCAGCTCTTAAAATGTTTCAAGCTTTTCAACTTTCATGCATTTAAGTTGATTCTTTTAAAAATGCTTAATGCTAGACTCTTGTACAGTATATTGTAATGGTATACTAAGATAAGTGGCTTGACAAAGAATAAGAAATATTTTTAAACTCCAGCTTCAAATCCCTTTTCCAGGACCTTCTATTTAACTACCTGATAGTTAATACATTTCCTACAAACGATTAAAGTAATTCATTCCAGCATCTCCAAAGACCAGAAATAAATTTAAAATGACACAAAAATAATTGGAGATTAATTCATGTAAATTCTTTACCTTTTTCCTCTCCTTTTCCAAAGCCCGCCATTGCTCATAACACTCTTCCAGTCGTATGTGAAGTTCATTTGCTGGACCACTACGATTTTTCATAGGTCTGTACTTGGAAAAAGGTGGTGGAAAACCAAAGTAGGGTGCGATCACATCTCCACCAAAAAGGTCATTCATAAAAGGGTGCAGCTGATTAAAGTCATCGTAATGAAAAAAGTCAATTAATTCAGGGAATGGAAATGTTGACGGAGTGAAAGGAAAACTAGGTGAGGAAAACCCATGTGGGCCAAATTGAGAGAAGTTTTGATTCTGTTTAAAATCAGGCATCATGAATGGGAATGGAGGTACAAAGGAATGATTAATGAAATCAGACAAACTGCTACCATCCTGTTCTTGTTTTCTATAACCATTATATTGGTGGTGATTTTGACCAAAAGGACCTGACTGCAAAGAATGTGGATACCCATTTTTCCGCCCTCTCTTATCATCTCTGTTGTTAGCACCATTATGTCCATGTTTATTGGCAAATCTGAAATATTTCCCCGACTCATCATTGCGATGTTGTGTCCAGTTGTTACCAAAGTTAGTACACCGTTTTCGAAATTGATTATTTCTGGTGGTAGAAGATTCATTCTGTACTAATGTAGAAGTCTTCTTTTGTTCTTGCATCTGGACACCAGCATTGGATGAACCCCAACTGCTAATGGTATTGTTAGGAAATTTTTGGCATTCATTTTGCCTTAAGGATTCCAATGAAGCTGCTGAAGGATAATATATAGGTTGAAGGGCACCAGAAATCGGTAATTGTGTTGAAGAACCACTACTTACAGCAGAAATAGTTGATGTTAGAGAGCTGGTTGAAATGACGTTCCCATCTTTTCTAAAAACCGGACTAGGCTCACCAGAGGAGCTCAACATGTTGCTATCAGACCACAATAGGCTGCTTTGGGAAGAATGAGGACTATACTCATCACTCTGTGGCATAATGTTTGCCAAATTAACATACTCTGATGACACAGGGAAACCATCTAAACAATTCTGTTGAAGCTTTTCACATTGAGAATCAAAGTTGCCTCGTAAAACACGTGTATGGTTTTCCTGTTTTGGAAAGTCTAATGCAGATTTTCGGTTTATATCAGCCACAAAGCCATTCTCCATGGAAATCTGCTGCCCACAGAAGTTCATTTGCGAAACAGAACAGTTATTTTTAAGAGAACTGGCATTGAAGTCTTCATATCCTTTTTGAATTGGTTGTTTTTCCTGCAAAACCTTGCCCCATAGTTCACCAACATGAGGGCCATAACTACTTTCAGAATTCTGACTGTGATCTTTAATTCCAAATGTTACAAATTTATTCTCTCTAAAACAGTCGGTTTTATAGTATTCCTTGCGTGTGTTTGCGTTACTATTGCCACAATTATTATGAAAGTTATGTGTAGTAAAAGCAGAAACTCCCCTTTCTGCTTCCTCATAATCTCGTATACAACAATCAAATTCCTTGGCCTGGAAGGGGAAGCCTTCTTTACGAGGCATAACGTTGTTTCTTGTTGAGGATGACAAATCTCTGGGTTGAGAATCACACTGATTGGTATCCTTGCTAATCATGGACTTCCATGATTCTGAAAGATTACAACTTTGAAAATCTTGAAACAGTTCATCAAATTTTCCTGTTTCAGATAATGCCTGAGAGTTTTCTTCATAGTACTGAGAAACGCCTAAACGATTTGCAATTCTACTGTGATCCATGTTATTTTTCAAAGCTGGTCCAATGGAATCCCCATTTGCATTCGACCAAATTGACTGAAATAACCTAGAGGATGAACCCCTGCAGGAAACAGAACAATTATAGGTCAAAGCATCAGCATAAGTTTTACAATCAGTGTCAGATTTGGACAGGTAGTGCTTTGCAGTATACTTCCATCTACCCAGAATATAATTAACTTATTGCTGAAAAATCGCACATGAAAAGAATGTTTCTCAGTGACAGTAAAGGAACAGCAATATACTTGACTTGGAGGTGAACTTGCATGCAGCATTGTCTGCTGCTGTTACCATTCTAGCTGGTAGAGGTTACAGGTTTGGAAGGCTCTGTTGAAGGAAGCTAAGCAAGTTGCCACAATGCATCTTGCATATGTTACACAATGCCACTACTGTGCATTGACGGTAGTGGTAGGAATGAATATTTAAGAAAAGGGTAGAGTACCAATCAAGCAGTCACTTTTGTTCTGGACTGTGTTGGGTTTCTAGAGTACTAATGGTGCTGCATACACCCAGACAAGTGGAAACTATTTCATCACATTGCTAACCAGTGCCTTGTTGCTAGTAAATAGGCTTTATAGAGAATATCAGGTGATGTTACTTACCTCAGAATTCCCAGATTCTGACCTGCCACTGTAGCCATTGGTATATCTAATTTAGTTTCTGTCAATGTTGAACGATCATGAGGTCAGCTATTATATCATTGAATATCATGGGGAAATGCTAAGATGCTCTCTGCTGCAGACTTCCTTAGTGTGGCATGAAACAGCACAAGCCTGAATGTTATCCAGGCTTTGCTTGCATGTGCAAAGTCTGCCTCAATCTGAGAAGTCACACATAATGTTATGTAATTATCAGTGAATGTCCTCAATTCTTGCCACATGTTTAAGGAAAGGTTATTTATGAATCAATTGAAGATGATCAGGCTTGGATCACAGCCCCAGGAACACTTGCAAAATCCTGGTGTGATCTAAGTACACCCACAATACAGTTGGAGAGTTGCAGGATTGTGACCCAACAACCATGCCAATGCAAGGAAGCTTTGGTGTGTACATCAATATAAAATATATAAAGCTGCTGTTACAAAGCACACCAAAACTATATTGAATACTTCTCAGTGTAACAATGTAAGAAAATACTAAATATGAACTGCCACTTTCAAATTCAAAGGACAAACTTCACAATTCAGATGCATCAGTGGAATGCAACAGTCTAAATTTGTTCTGACTCTAAAAAAATCAGTAAAATTTTACTTACCAGTCAGATAACGATTCCGGATTGTCAGGCTCATCCAGTATGCTGGAGACCAGTCCAAATAAATCAGGTGTATTTCCGGAATCTGACAAACTAAACTGGGCCCTGAAATAAAAACATTTCTATAATAATATATTAATCATATTTCCTTCCCCTGGCATAGAAATTTATACAGTTGAAAGTAAACTCTGCTGGATTATTAGTATTACACATTTTCTGTTTTTATTTTTAAAAAGTAGACAAATATATTTATGCAACATAAAAACAGACAAGAATAGAAAAGACTACTGCAATCACTCTCTCCAGTACAGAAGCTGCTAAAAAAAAGGCACTCTCATCCCTTAAATAATTGAATACTTCCCTCTGCCAGAGAGAGAGAGAGAGAGAGAGATTGACAACTTCATGAGTTTATTAAAACACAGCATGACAGTATGGTCTCTCTGTGTATATTATGAAGTTGTTATATCTGAACTGTTCATCTTCTGAGTTCAAACACGTGCCCAAGGTTAAGAGTTTGTCATTACATCCAATTATTTGTTAGGGCCCACCTTAGCTATAATTCTTAACTTGCTGAGCCTGCTACTTTGGTCTCCATTAATAACTCATGTCCAATCTCGCTATCAGTTTAGTTGACATCCTCCATACCAACATCACAAGGATATCCCCTCCGTATTTTCATAGTTGTACATGCATCATCCTAAGTCTACACAAATACTTAGCACAAATTCACTTACTATTCTCTAGAACTGGCTACAGAACTAGCTATAAACTCTTAAGTTAATGACTTTGGTTCATTTTTGAATTTTGTTAAGTATAAAAATTAGGAAAAATAAAATTCAAAAGTTCATTGGAAAGCAGAGGAGGCATTATTCACAAAAAATTGTGCACAATATATGTAATCAGTTCATTTCACTGAATTATCTGAGAGAACAAAAAGGAACTATACAATGATTCTTCACAGTGATTTTATTGTGACTGAAACACTATACAATAAAGACTCGTTTAAAAGCAAATTATTACAATTCAAACTTTTTGAAGTACTTCACAAAAAGAGAGCTATTTAGAAATGAAGTGCCATTAAGTAAGTAACATAGATGCCATTTTACGTATAGTAAAATTATACCATAAAGGAGGAAAGGAAATTAACATTCATGTTTCAAAAATGAGATTCCAGTATCCAATTTGTGGCAACTTTCAGTTCCCACATTATTTCCTTATTTGTACTTATCAATATTAGGAATATTATCCATATCTAGCACTCAGGGGTTCAGGATATTAGTTGAAATGTACACTAAAGTAGCCCGAGAAGCTTTATGCCTTAGACCCAAACTCAAAATATCTTAGCATAGCAGTATAATATATCACAGTACCTAATCCTCATCAGGTTTAACATTATTTGAGGGCATTAGTGAGAGTCGGGGGCGTAGTGCTAATGTCACTGGACTGAAAATACAGAAAGAACCTCAGGGTAATGGCAGGCTGAGGGGTGCCCTTATAGAGGTTTATAAAATCATGAGGGGCATGGATAGGGCGCAGAGCCAAAGTCTTTTTCCCAGGTTAGGAGGGTCCAAAACTAGGCGGCATAGGTTTAAGGTGTGAGGGAAAAGATATGAGAGAGACAGGAGGGGCAACTTTTTCATACAGGAGGTGGTGTGTACATGGAACAAGCTGCCAAAGGAGATGGTGGCAGCGGGTATAATTATAACATATAAAAGGCATCTGGATGGAACATGAATAGGAAGTGTTTAGAGGAATATGCACCAAATGCTCGCAAATGGGACCAGATCAGTTTAGGATATCTAGTTGGTGTGGATTAATCAGACAGAAGGGTCTGTTTCCGTGCTGTACAACTGTAACAACTACGATTCTATGGCTACTATTCTGAGAACATGAGTTTGAATTCAAAAACACATCTGGAATTAAAAGCTGGCCATCTAAAATCAAAATGGACCATGTAGTCAATACCAATTATTGTACAAACACTAATATCTTTTGGAGAAGGAAATCTGACATCCTTACCTGAACTGGCCTACATGTGACTCCAGCTATGTGGTGACTCTTGACTGCCCTCTGAAATGGTCTAGAAAGCTACTCAGTTATATCAAATTACTACAAAGTATAAAAAAAAAGGACGGAATCTAGACAAATGACCCAGCATCAACCAAGGCACTGGGAATGATAATGGCAAATATCAACCTGTTAATCCTGCAAAGTCCTTCTTAATTATATCTGGGTAGCTAGTAGCAAAATTGGGAGAGTTGTCCCACAGACCAGACAAGCAACAGTCTGACATCTGCAATATAGTCACGTCTCAATGAATCCAATATCCAAAACACCATCATGACCATCTCTGGGCATGTCATGCCTCAATGGCTGGACACACCCACCAAAGATGGCAGCATGGTAGTACACAGTTGGGAAGGAGTAGTCTTGACAGTCCTCAACATTGACTCAGACGTCATGACATCCAGTCAAAATGGGCAAGGAAACCTCCCACTGATTATCAATTACCACCCTCTCACTCAAATAATGAATCAATACTCTATACTAAACTTGGAGGACACACCGAGTGACAAGAGCACAGAATATACTTGGGGTGTGGGACTTCATGTCTATCACTTACAGTGGCATGATAGCACCATTACACATCTAACTAGCTGAGTTTTAAACAATACCTTCCAAATCTGTGGCATCTAGCATCTAGAAAGACAATGTCAGCACATACATGAGAACACCACTGCCTGGAAAGATTCCCTCCACAGCATACACCATCCTGATATGGAACTATATCACTGTTTCTTCACGGTCACTGGATCAAAAATCGTGGAACTCCCTTCCCAACAACATTGTGAGTGTCCCTTTACCCTAAGAGCTAGTGGTTCAAGGAGTCCAATTCCATAGGTCTTTAAAGATCAGCAGTAAGTAAAGTCTAGCCAGCAATATCCATATCCCAGGAACATTAAGTTAAAAGTACAATGAACATACCACCTAACCTCAGTGGTGACACCGGAACAGCACTGATTCTAACTACGCACTTAACACAATTTATGTTGACATTAATACCCAGAAGGTTCTGAATAAAATGAAATTGCTTTACCTCTGTTTAGGTCCATCATGAAAAGTAACTGGAGGTATACTATCGTCAGCAAACACAGACCAATGGCTGTATAAAATAGCTGGATCCACAGAAGGTGTAGAACTGCTGATGCCACTTAACAGAGGAGTTGAGAAAAGCTGCTGTTCCATGTTATGTCCTTACTAAACTACCTGTTAAATAATTAGAACTTATTACAGAAATGTTTCAAATGTTCACCAGCTCCAGCACACATTAAATGAACACCACATTATCGCACATTTTATATCAACGTGTAACCAAATATATGTCTCATATTTTCATATGAAAATGGTCCAAACACAACAATCCCCACAATCATCAACAATTTTATGTTTAACATGGGAAACTTTGGATTTGCCCTAAGTTAAGACTCATACTGGTAATTTCAAAATGTGTGTTAAAATCCAGAAATGTCAAGGTTCTCAGCTAAGTAAGATGCTGATTTTTGTCTTAGGTATAACAGAATCTAAATGTACAAACTTTGAACACTGGTCTGCTTCAGAATTCAATATACCCATTTGACAGAATCCAACACTCCTAAAGTAGCCAACAGCCTTTTCCATAAATACTCTGGTTTTGTACTGCCAAGCAACCACTTTCAACTTTCTCCATTCACTTGTTTCTTCGTCAATAAGGCAAAAATTAAAGTGGTGTCTTTAACTATTTCTATATTTAAAAGATTGTTGACAGATTATATTCTACGTTAAGACTATTGAATTGACGAATGCCGAATACCTCAAGGCCCAATCTGCAATGTTATCAATAAATGTTAAACACAATGACATGAGCTCTCATGAGTTTCTGTTTCATCAATGGGCAACATTACATTGTGATTTTCACGTTCATTATCATCATCTTACTGTGCTTGGGGCCAGGAATTTTATTTACATTAATAAGGACCATGAGTCTGACATTCACAATCATGCTACCTAAAAAAAAAAATATTAAGCACTGCAACCTCACTTGCCCTCAAGGACATAGGAACAGGAGTAAATGATTCAGCTGATTGAGCTGGTTCTGCCACTTCATTAGATCATGGCTGATCTTCTACCTCAATGCCACTTTCCCCACACTCTGTCCATATCCTTCAATGCCTTATAGTGGTCAAGAAAAATGAAATCAACATGTTTCTCCACAGATGCAGTTTGACCTATTGAATAGAACAAAGAACAGTATAGCACAGGAGCAGGGCCTTTGGCCCACCAAGACTGTGCCAAAACACAATGTCTTTCCAAACTAAACACGCTTTTGCCTCCATGCGGTCCATAACCCTCTATTTCCTTCCTATTCATACAGCTGTCAATATGCCTCTTAAACGTTGCTATTGTATGCGCCTCCAACCCCTCCTCTGGCAATGCATTACAGGCACCTACCACCCTCTATAAAAACTGGTCTCTCACATGTCCTTTCAATTTAGCCCCTTTTACCTTAAACATATATCCCAGAGTAACTGACATTTCTATCCTGGGAGAAAGACTAACTATCCATTCTATCAATACCATTCGAGGTCCTGGGGGCTTTTCTGCTTTAATGCTTTTCAAAACACCCAACACCTCCTTTTATCTATTGACATGCCCTGGAACATTAACACACCCTCACGATCCACCATGTCCTTCTCCTTTGTGAATACTGACGCAAAGTATTCGTTTGGACTTCACCCACTTCCTCCGGCTCCACGCATAAATTCTCTTTTCTCCTTGAGTGGACCTCCACTTTCCCTAGTCAACCCATTGCTCCTCCTCTTTGTATAAACATCTTGGGATTTTCCTTAGTCCTGTTTGCCAGAGGACGTTTCATGGCCCCTTGTAGCCCTCCTAATTCCTTATTTGAACTCTTTCCTACCATCTTTGTATTCTCAGATGGCCCTGTCTGTCTGCATTTTCCTTAACTTTACATATGCCTCATTTTTGTTTTTGACTAAGCTCTCAGTTTCTCTTGTCATCCAAGGTTCCTGAACCTTGCCATACTTATCCTTCATTTCCACAAGAACGTGCTGGTCCCTGAATTCTAATCAATTGGCCCTTAAAAGATTCCAACATGCCGGGTGTAGATTTCCCTTCTAACAGTTGCCCCCAAACTATATTCCCTAGGTCCTGCCTAATAGTAATTAGTTAGTGTTCCCCCAATTTAATACTTACAACTTAGTAATTGCAAAAATACACTTTATTCATGAAAAAAAAATCTTTATCTACAGACACAGGAACTAAAGCAGTTCTGTACAGTCTTTGCATATCAAGTAAAGCAAACATCGGAATTTGACATTCCTTATGGTTGCAAAAACCAAAGGCATTTCTTACTCATGTAGGAGAGTATTTACATCCACTGAGGTAACAAGAGGGTCTGCTAACTGAATGGATCTCATTAAACTTTTTGCCAAAGATCTTAGATGGTGTTTCCCCACTGTGCCTTGGCAGCAGCTGCCCCAAGCTTTAGCGTATCCCTCAGATCGTAGTCCCAGACATTGGAACATGCCAGTCTGAAACACTCAGTCAAGACTAACTCCTTGTTCTGGAAGACCAACAAGTTTCAGGCAGATCAAACAGCATCTTTTAACCAAATGGATAGTCCTACAGGCACAATTAATTTGTCTGTGTGCATCTGGGGAACAGACTGTAGAGCAGACTCCTGTGTCACAGAGCTGTTCTGGATGAACCTCGACAAAAACCACTGCAGCTCTCTCCAGACTTCTTTTGCAAAGGCACATTCCAGCAGATGACAGTCTCTACCCATGCTCCAACAGTTCCTTTGACCAGGCAAACGGGTAGTGCCTTTCTCACTACCAGCCAAGAGATGTCTTGTTGCTTGTTGGAAAGTTCTGGCAATGAGGTATTCTGCCAAATGACTTAGACAGTTCACTCAGGGAACACCCAACTGAATCCAGTCTCTCCTTCTCCCTGCACGGTCTCGAGGATGCTAAGTGCTGACCACTTACTAATGGACTTGTAGCCCAAGGTATTTTTCTTTGCAAATTTCTCCACAATTAACAGGTGATACAGAAGGATATTTCTCCAGATTTCCTTTGCAAAGGCACCTTCAATAAGGAGATGTCTGTGTAAGTACTCTGTCACCTTCTCCAGGCAGTTCTCACTCAGTCTTCAAACCTGGTTTCAGAGTGGCCAACCCTATGTCCACGATCCTCTTCTCAATTGTGGTGACTGAGCTGACTTCTCGCAGAACGCTCTTCAGTCACTTGCACAAGTGCCCTTTGTTGATGTCCTTCCTCCCGATGAGCACCAGGTCCTCTGCGATCCCCTTCTCGGTCATGATGACTAAGCGCACTTCTCCTAGAATCCTCCTCGGTTGCTTCTAATCAACGCCCTCTGTTCAAAAAATTTCCTACATTTCTGTGTATTTCCAGATTTCCCACGTATGCAGTTTTTTGTTTCTGTATTAGTGTTACGAATTGATTCATTCTGAAATTTTCCTATTCGAATTTAACCGAAAAGGAAGTCCAAATTGTTCCCATACAAATATACCTTTTTACTAACAACTGGAAAGCCATCTAACTAAATAAATATGTTCCTAGATTGCAAAATAAACTGGACTAGTAATCCAGACAGCCAAGCTATTGCTCTGGAGATATCATGGTGAATGGTGATATCATGGTGATAAAGAAGAATGAATTTAATTAAAATTAGGAAATAAAGCTAACCTAACAGTGATCATTTAACTACTGTCAATTGTCATAAACAAACATAACTGCATCATTAATGCCCTTCTGGGAAGGAAATTGGTTGTCCTTACCTTTTGGCCTACACGTGAGGTCAGAGGCTAAGAATCTTAGAGTGAATAGCTCACCCAATGGCTACCCAATTTAAAAGGAACAAGTCAGGATTTGACGGTATACGGCCCAATGCCTGGGCAAGCACAACTCCAACATTCAAGACATTTCACACCATCCAGAACAAAACAGCCCATTTGATTAGCACCGTATCCACAAACATTCACTCTCCCCAGCACCGACACATAGCATCAACAATATGTACCACCGACAAGATGCACTGCAGAAATTCACCAAGGCGCCTTAGACTGGACCTTCCAAACCCATTTTGTTTTGCATTTCAAATCATGCATTCTTCTGCACTTTCCCAGATGATTGCTGAAACTGGTTGAGACTTATATGGGATATTATTCTGAGGAGGTGACAAATGGAGAAGGGAGCTGTACCATTTCAGTTTGATTACTATCATTCCTTTACATGGAACATAAATATATTTGTATCAGTTTGATAACTTGTCATCTACAAAGTATATTCAAGACAAAATAAATCTGATCTGATCCATATTAGAACTGGTAGCACTTTGAAACATATAACTAATAGTCTATAATATAGGTCAGGAAGTTGATTTATCCAAGCTTTTGTTCACATATCTACTATACAAAGTTACAAGAATGTCTTAATTTTGTTCCAATCAGACATGAAAAGCAATAATTGCTAATTAAACAAGATATTCTGTTATTATCCAACATTCCTACAACCCATATCAGCCATGGAAAACTTTACAATGACTTTTCAGTTTTTAGTTCAAATAATACCATACCCGTGATTAATGATGACCGAAGGACGAAGCTGAACAGCCCAATTTCTTGTAGAGAAATTCAGATCCCTTTTCCACATCAGTACCATTGCAATCAATGTAAGGGTTTACAAACTTTGCAGTGGGGTCAGGCTAAAAACAAAGAAATTGAATGCTTTTGAAAACAGACAAGGACTGATTAATGATATGATGCCCTAAAAGTGTCATTAACACTAATCTTTACTTCTGACATTTAGGTGCCTACAGCATAGAATCTTTAAATTACAACCACTTTATAGCTACAGATCTAATTTTACACACTATATAGATTTCAGCAGGGTGCCCAAAGTGGAATCAGATCCGCATAGCTGAAATTTTAGAGTCATGAACTTGGAGGCACAAATAGCTCTTCTCCCAGTTTCCTCACCTTGCCTCCATAGGTCTTCTCTAGAAGCACTGCTCCCAATCTCACAACCCGCTCTCAGTTTTCTGAGGGGTTGCATCAATTTTCAAGCCTCAAATGAGGTCACAATCGGGCAAGGTTTGGAAAACATTGCTGTACAGCTTTTTGTTTTCAAACCACAACAAAACATGGTGAGTTTTAACTGCTTTTATGAACGTATGGAACCGTGTTAATGGTTAGTTATTGTCAAAGATTATTAGTAACATTCGTACCTTTTGTTCCAATTATGTATGCTTTCTATTTAAAGCCATAATGTAAGCAGTTTTTACATAATTTGTGAACAATTTTCAAACATCTCCAAAACCTTAGCATCAGAGAGTTAACAACTGATTAATAGACATATTTTGAAGTTTTACATCTTGCATTCATCAGGACAATGCGTAAGAAATAACAAAGTGGTAACTGGTTGCCAAATGTGCAACTTCAACACTCCAGAAGCTTCATCGCATTGCACAAAGCATCAAAGACAAAGCAGCCTGCTTTGATTGGCATCCCATGCACCACACATAGTGCTTCTGAAGAAGTCACAGTGGACTCGAAATGTTAAGTATGTTTCTCTCTTCACAAGTGCTGCCAGGCTTGTTGAGTTTCTCCAGTACTTTGTTTTAAGCACCTCATCCCACATTCAACATTCTCCCTTTACCACCAACGTATGGTGGAAGCAATGTGTACCCTCAACAATGTGGACTGGAGTAAGGCTATGTCAACAGCACTTTCTAAATTCATGACCTCTGCCAACTAGAAGTACAAGGGCAGGATGCACGAGAACATCACCACCTGTTAAGTCCCCCTCCAAGCTATACATCATTCCGGCTTTGAACAATATCACCATTTCTTCGCTGTAACAGGGTCAAAATCCTAAAACTCTTCCTAACAGCAACATAGGCTGTTGTAATTCAAAAGGATAGCTCATCATTACCTTCTCAAGGGGAATTAGGTGCAGTCAATAAATGCAGAGCTAGTCAACGAGACCCACATCCCATGAATTAAGAGAAAATTGGAAATAGTCTGGTTTAACAGACTTGTTCGGGAAACAGGTGGAGATGTGACTAGAGTTTGAGGCAGGGGTTAAAAGACAACTTCATTTTGATGAGTTAACTAGGAAGGACCAGTATACCAGTAGTAGAAATTATTAACATTATCTGGTCAAATGTGGCCAAGAAAAGGTGTTGGCTCGTGACAACTGGGTCAAGCTGCCAGAGGTATGTCTCATAGACAAGATAAATGCAGATGGCCTAAGGGGAAACAGGAGAGAAATGTAAACAAAGGTTCAGGCTTAGGGTATGGTTAATCTTTAAGTGATGTTTGGTTCAGCTGGCTAGAAGAAAAGATGGAAGTGACAGCTACACAGATGGTCTCAACCTTAATAAATTATAGAATCAAAATGGTTACAACACAGGAGGCAGTCATTCAGCTATGTTTATGTTGGCCCTCTAAAGGACAAATTCACTTAGTGCCACTCTCTTGCTTTTTCACAGTCCTTATTCAGCCCAGTTCTTATTTTATTATCAATCAGACATATGTCAAACATAGCTTTATTTTCTGCTTCATCTTGCTCTTTCTCAACCAGGGAGCTCTGGCTTTGGGTGCCATACAATTCTCCCGATAAGAATATCTTTCAACTACACAGTCAGCATCCCCTCTTTAAAGACAACCCATTGTCCTATTAAGTTTTGTCTGCCAAGGTTTGATCCTAATTTACTTGGATCAGATCCATTCCCACCCCACTTTAATTAGCCTTCCTCTAAGTACTTTTACTCTAAATTGCTGTGTTTTTCCATATCTAAACTAAATCTTATGACACAATGGTTTCTGCCCCCAGATGTTCCCTGTACTAATCCTTGATCCCCAGAACCACATTCCTCCTTCCTCACTATTTCTTATGTTATGTTCTAGAGGTGGATATTCAAACCTTGTGAATTAATTTGTTTAAAATTTTTTTTAAAAAAAGGTGTTTCACTCTTAACTGGCTTCTGAAATAGCCTGAAAGCTACTCTTTAAGGACAATAAGGGAATGGCAACAAACGCAGACCTTGCCAGTAAATTCATGGAAGAAAAACTCTAAATATTTTCATGAATCCTTTTCGTTTTTCCTCTGTATTGGGATGGAACTGCCACCAAATGTGATTCTCTTGCTTTTCCCAAAAGAAATAAAAAAGAAAAAGCAACGTGCTGATTCATTTTTTGTTGATACACAATCCTTGTACCAAAGGCAAGGAAAGCAACGCAAGTTGGAAGACCGTACTGCACTTAAACATTTTCTTTTAAAGAGGTTCATCTTGCACGCGTCAGGATAAACCTCGAGCAATACTAAGGGGAAAATAACATTTATGCTATAGAGTAGGAAAGTGCTGGTGGTTTGAAAAGTGAACTCTGATTTGTAGAGGCAATGCCACGAAGAATGCATTAGTTGAATGATGATTGACAGTTAACTGCCAAACTTTAACTTTCAAATTAGACTGGTTGACTTTGATCAGTGAAGACATTGCCCTGAAAAACAAACATGTCATCTATTTTATTGAGTTGAAATAAGTGCAATATGTGTACGTGTTCTGTTTGCAAAGAACAGCCTGGATTAAATTGTAAACAAACTTTGGCAGTTATTCTCATTCTCTATCAATCAGACCAACCAATCAGCATTCTACACTGTCCACATCTTATTTTCCCTTTACATTGGTATTCCTTTGAATTGTCCTAATAAGTACAAGATGTTAAGTTTCAACATAAGTAATACTCAAGTTATGTCCTTACAAACAACTATTTAAAGTAGATGTTGAGTTTCTACATTATTGTTATTTATTTTAATCTCTTTGGCATCCTTATACTGCATGTCAACACTAAACTAGGATTTTTTTTTAAATGCTTTCAGTGGATAGACATGCCAAAGCTGTGAAATCTATTGAAATTAAATGCTGCTCACTATTTTCTGCCACTAGACACGCATCATCATTTTTCTTGCTAGTTTCCAATGGAAGAGCTCTGATGCAGGCATACAGAAGGTTATCAACCTGAACACTAACTCTGCACTTTTTTCCATATATGTTGCGAAACCCGTGAACCTGTCACATTGTCACATCTATAGTATTTTGCTTTGGAGAATTTTATAATGCTGATGTGAGTTTTTCCTTTACGGGAACAGTACAAACATGAAGAATTCCTTATACCTCAAACAGGTAATAATCTCATTTAGGATCCTTATAATTCACTTGGATTCCTTTTGGAAGGTTTTATCTACATTCACTAGAGAAATCTTGAGTAATTTTCTTATTCCAATTATCATTGGGAAAACCTGATGTCACCATATACCTGATAAAAATTCATCTCAAAACAAATAAACCTCTAGTAATAAATTGTGTTCATCACAGACTAACAGAGACTAAGGAGACGATTTGTTAGAGATAGAATATCATTCTGAGAGAGTTGGCAATACTAGAAAAGCACAGATGGATTGTGCACAGATTAGCTTCGTAACCATATTCAGAAATGGTGACAAAATAGGTCCCAATACTACAGACTCATTACTTTTACTATTCCACATATAGTAATGGAATGGATTGTTGCGATGCCAACTGATAGTAAATCAGTTTAGACTGAGTAATGCCAGGCTTAATATTTCATAAGTTTTATTTTTTCAGTTTGGTTAGTGGTGGTCAGTCACAGAATATTTTCACACGAGATTAGCAATATTCTTTTATTACAAGTTAAGCATTAGCAGAAGTAGACCAGTCATCCCTTTGAGGCTTCTCCACCATTCAATAAAATCATTGTGACTGATCTGTTTATATTTGAAATCCACATTCTTGACTATACCCAAAAACCTCTGATTCCCTTGTCTACAATGGGCTTATCTACCTCAGACTTAAAAGTATTCAATGATCCCATTGCTTCTGCCATGAGGCAGAGTATTCCAGAACCCTCAGAGAAAAACTGTCTCCTAATCACAATTCTAAAAGGGCCAAATTTTTAAAACAGTGTCCCCTAGTTCAGAAAAGATCTACCAGGATATTGCCAGCAATGAAGGGCTTGAGATATAAAAACAGACTGGAAAGGCTGGAACTTTGTTCACTGGCGTGTAGGAGGTTGAGGAGTGACCTTACTGAGATTTATAAGATCACGAGGGGCATAGATAGGGAAAAGACCCTCGTCACTCACCCTAGGTGGGGAATTCAAAGCTACGGGGCATATTTTTACGTTGAGAGGTGAAAGATTTAAAAAGGACGAGGGTCAACTATTTTACACAGAGTGGTTCGTGTACGGAATGAAGTGCCAGAGAAAGTGGTGTATGCAGGTAGGTTTCTATGTATAAAAGAAAGTTGGATAAATACATGAATAGGAAGGGTTTGGAAGGATATGAACCAAGCACAGGCATGTGGGACTAGTTTAGTTTGGGAACATGGTTAGTGTGGACTGGTTGAACTGAAGGGTCTCATTTCATGCTGTATGACTCTGACTGGACAAACCCACAAGAATAAACATCCTTTCTATGCTCATCTTGTCAACACCTTTCAGGAATTTTTGTACGCTTCAATCTAGTCACCTCACTCTTCTGAAAACAAGCCAAGCCTGCCCAACCTATCATCTAAACACAAAATCATTACCTTAAAAACAAAGCTCAAATATACATAAATTTAGAAAAATCTAACAGTAAAAAAAATTCAATTCTTTCCTCAGTAATATCTTTTACAGTCACTCCTATCTTAACTCCAATTTGTTACGCAAATGACAATTCTCCTTGGACTACAGAAGCAGTCTGTGTTTTTTACAGCTCTGGTGGCCCAGGGACTGTTCTCTCTCTCCAGACCTTGCAGCCAGGGGACCATCTCTCGCACTCTCGTGGCCAGGGGACATTTTTTATGCTGATGTCACTGGTTCGGCCAACTTTTAATCGCCCACTCCTTCCATTGACACATTTTAGAACGGAGATCAATTTAATGCCTGAACACACTCACGAACAGGTTCAGGAACAGCTCCTTCCCAGCAGCTGTCAGACTCTCTAGCCTCAAAGAACGCTTATCTTGCTAATGTTGATCTCGCCTAGCACATGCCCTGTGCAATGTAACCTGTATGCCTTTATCCAAGTCATTTTGATCTGTAGATCCTATGCTTACTATGATCTGCCTATACTGCTCATAAACAAAGCTTTTCACTACATTTTTGGTGCATGTGACAATAAATAAATCAATCAATTTAATGGGAAGTGGACCTCATCAACAAATTAAGAAATGATCTGATCAGTCATGCAAGTATCCCACAAGATGGTTTTGATACACCCTATTTCAACATTAAGCATACAGGGTGAACAAATGGGCTCAGGCCTGATTTACAAGTGTGATAATAAGGACAATCTTGACATATGTGCAACTACAGGTATTCCAACATGTATACTAACCAATAATTACAGGTTTGCAAAATCATACAGTATGGAAAAAGCCCTTCAGCTCATTGTGTCTGTACCACCAAAAATATACTGCTACCTACACTAATCCCATTTTTCCACATTAGATCCATAGCTTGAATGTTATGACATTTAAAGTGCTGATCCAAGTACTTTTTAAAAACTTATACTAGAGAATCCCATGGCCAATTGCTCAACTGGGATGTCAAGGAAAGAAGCTCATTTGATTGTTCCGTTTTAAAGAGGAGTTTGAGCATAGGTTGGAGTCCATTAAGACATTAACAAATCTGCAGCTGCATGTATATATTGGATATTAGCAAGAGAAAGGAACCTGGGTGTTATTTCATCAAAGATACGCTTATGGAACCCAACAAATATATTTCCATGCAGTGACCATGGCAATCCCAAGTTCTTGTGCACGCAACTAAAACTAAATCCAATAGTCCAGTCGCTAAGTTTAGAAGTTCAATGAAACCTGATTCACATAATGGTGGCTGGACTGCTGTGATATAGCGCAGTAGTGCAAACATCTACATATTCTTTGAGTGGTACCTTGGTAAATCAGTAAGCAATATCAAATAAACACATGGACACAACACTGCTAATGGCATAGCCTTCACAAACATGAGGGTATCCATCACTATGTATGTGGAAAAATACGCTCAAAACTTGAAGCAATTCACTTAACCATTCAGCTAGTCTATATTGCGCAGAAACTCATTGTTAAGATAGGACATAAAGGTATCAGTGTATGTGTACCTTGGGTGTTCCATACACAAATAGATGCAGTGACAAGTCAAAAACTAAGATTGTCCTCTTTAGAGCAAGTAAGGTTAACAAGAAATGTATTTTAAATTTGTGAATGGTTTTAATAAATTAACTACAGCACTGTTGTCACTAGCATGAGTATCAGTAAGCAAAGGACAGAGATTTAAGGGTTTTTGATCTTCACTATCTTAACATGGAACCTACTCCATTCAATGGATTCAGCAACAAACTTGGTTCTCACTAGTTTTCTGCCGTGTGTCTCACAGCCAAGGTGCTATAACAGAGTTGTCATAAATTTGACTTGGTCAAGAAGTAGAGGTCAATTCAAGGAGCAAATGACACAACATTCAGAGACACAATAAGTTGTGTGGGAGAAGATTGTTTCAGACACAGACAAGATTGTGCGATACCAAAACTAAGGAAAAAGAGTTCAAATTTGAAGACGTATTAGATCGTTCATTCTGGGCTCGAGAAAAACAAGTCAATTTTTTTAATGCTAAGACACTTGGGAACTGTGGAACTTAAAAAGGATTTAAGTTTCCACAAATTACTAGCAGCAATGCACAGATAGAAAACATAATCAAAAAGGTTAATCAAACACTTGCCTTTATCTGTGGGGATATGGAAATCAAAAGGTAATGTTTCAGTTACGAAGCCCTTGCGAGATGATATCTAGAGTATAGCATTTTTTGCTTTTATAGCGGTAATTACTTAATTACTGCCTGACATGGCGTATACAACAGGCCCGTATATCAAGCAGCTCACAGCCTGAAATGAAATAAGGAGAGGGTCCTGGGTGGGAGTAAGTGAATGACTCACAATGACAAGTGTCTGAGTGGGTGAATGACGGACAAGGGGACTGTATGGGTGAGTGGGGGAGCTGGACAGCATACTAAGTATGTATGTAACTGGGACGTGAATGACTAACCAACTGGAGGGCCCAGTGACTGGGGAGCTGGGTGGGTGAGTGACTGAGTAAATGTTGGCAAGTTGGACAAATGAGTGACTGGAAGAATGGAAGTGAGTGACTGCGTGTGTGTGAGAGTGCATGCGGGAGAGAGGTAGGTCTGGATTGATAGGTAAGTGAAGGAGTCTGATTCACTGGTAGGCTAGATGGGTGTGACTGACTGATTAATTGGTGAGCTGAAGGATCAGTGATGACTGACTGGGAGGCTGACATGGATGGGTGAGTGAGTGACTTACTTGGGAGCTGAGTGGGTGAGTGACTCCTGCTCCACACATTGTTGATAGTATTTTTGTGGGGTGTGGACAAAGCAGTGTAATAGAGGAGGCAAATGCAGGTTGATCAATTTACTGTTTAGGATTTTCTCCTTTGAAATCCATGCTTACTGATGTGAAACCACGCCACCACCCCCCCCCCCCCCCAAACTAAACTTGTCCAACTCCTCTCCACTAGTTCACAAGGCAAAAATTGAACCCTCACGTGAAATGGTTAGGCATCCCTGATTTAGAGAAACTCTGTTGATATGTCAGATTAATAAAATATGAAACATAAACTTTGCTTCTCTACACAGATGTTATCTAGCTTGCTAAATATTTCCAGCATATTTTGTTTCATCGGTAATATTTTGCAACTGGAGATTCAGTTTTGGGTACTAAACTTCAGGAAAGATTTGAATGCAAATTCACCAAAATCATACCAGGGATTCACAGACTACAGAATACCTACAGTGTGAAACAGGCCCTCCGGCCCAACAAGTCCACACCAACCCTCAGAGCATCCAACATAGACCCATCCCACCATAACCCACCTAATCTACACCATCCTGAACACTACGTGCAATTTAGCATGGCCAGTCCACCTAGCCTACACATTTTTGGACTGTGGGAGGAAACCACAGCACCCAGAAGAAACCCACGCAGACACAGGGAGAATATGCAAACTCCACACTGACAGTTGCCTGAGGGTGTAATCAAACATGGGTCCCTACCGCTGTGAGACAGCAGTGCTAACCACTGAGCCATCCCGGCATAAATTAGGGGGACAAGTGTCATAAACTTATTCCTTGTGATTAGCAGGCTGAGGTTAATCTACTTGAGATGTTTAAAACAATAAGGAATCTGACAGGGTAAACAAATTATTTTCTTTTATGTGAAAAACCTGATCCAGGAGGGCACGTTTTTACTCCTCTTACTATTCGTTTTCATTCAAATGAACAGAAATCTGCAACATTCTTTAAAATGCTACGAATGTGGATCGACTGAAATTTGCAAGGAGTAAAATTAGTAAGATTTTTGTTTTATAACGGTATCAGCAAGTTTAGAATACAGCAAGTAAAATTAAATTCTGGTATAGAAACTCACTTCCTGAAAGGGTGGAAAAGGCAGAAAATCTTAACATTTCAGAAGTCTTTAGATGCACATGCGTGATGCCAAGGCTATAGGCCAAGTGCTGGAAGGTAGGATTAGAATATTTAGATATAGTTTTTTGACCAGCACAAACTCAAAGGACCTTTTTGTGTGCTGCTGGCTCCTACAACTCTATAAGAAAAGATAAGGTTAAATTAAACAGTAAGACATGTTTAAAAGAGCTAAAAACAAAGAACAAAAACCAAGTTGCTGATCCTTTGGTCACTGGGTTTGAAATGTAAACTCTGCTTTTCCCTCCACAGATGCTGTCAGACGTGCTGAGCTTCTCCAGCACTGTTTTTATTTTTTAAAAAATGTTGCTATCTTGTCAAAATACTTTCTACTTTTCCAACTCCTCATGGGTATGACAATGACTATGGAACATCTAGCAATTCACTTGAGGTTTTATTTAACAAATATTTGGAAATCACTGATCACTGATATTTTTTTCACCTGGTTCTTTAAGTAATAAACAGCCTCTTGTTGTGCACTCCCTCAACAGAGTACTTTTATTTGTTTTAAATGAATTAGACCACACTGCCAGTCTTGACACGTACCGCATTACAAGCTACTTTTCACCAATGTTCTCACTCCCACCAAAGTGAATGAGTTAACAGGTGCACAACTTTAATTCCTACTGGTACCTTTGAGCACGTAAAAGGTTAACTAAGTTTAACTCAGAGGGCATTCGTTACCTGCAAAAATGGTTATAAAGATTGTTTTTTGTTTGCAAGAAGTTCCTTAGCACATTCAAGTAGTCAGGCCAACCGGAATGTGAAAGATCTTTTGCCATTTTGTCATTCCACATTTGCCGTCTAATAAACTGTAGATCAAGTCTATTAAAGTATTGCACAAATGTGCACCGAAAAAAAAAAAGAGATTGCAGGCCCAAACTGCTAAGTACCGCTCAAAAATGCTAAAAAGATTGCACTCTTATGTTTGTGGCGATGTTACGTAATCTGTACTGTGCAGACCAATCCCTTGCAGGCTAACAAGCGAGAGAAAAACCGAAGTATCGTTTCGGCAAATGATTTATACTCACGAGAGGCAATCAGCAGTATTTAGGTCATCATTTTTTTTTCACAATTGTTACATCTACTTGCGTATCCTGCCGAGGAAACGGGACGCCATTAGTTCTACACCTCCTGGGTTGCTAACAGGAAACGCACTTTCAACCGTGAAAATAACAGGAAATGGATTATCAATCTTCACATTTTCCTTCCTGTACAATGACGTCTTTGTCCATCAACCAGTACGATTCAGCTTTCCGAGAAAAATATTCAGGAATGAAAATCGATCCCTAGCATTGCAAACATCGAACTTAAAATAAGCAGACAGTATTACATATCAAAGTGCAAAATGACATTCAGGACAGAAATTGCCAGGACATTTTAAATTGAAATATAAAATGCTGCAAATACGCAGCAACCTAACCAGTATGTATGGAAAGAGGAAGGTTGGGTTAATGTTTCAGGTCGACAACCTATTGAACCATACTGAACAGTCGAGCGTTTCCAGTATTTTTCCATTTAATCTCAGAAATTGGCGTTCTTGGTTTTCGCAGTTATCGTCCAGTCTTATTAATTTATAAATTTACTGTTATCATGCTTCAATGTTAAGATACCTTTTAAAACAGGAATCGGAATCCGTTCACAGTATAGAATAGCCTTGCTGATTAGAAGAAATGTAACAAAATCTTGAGTTCCCTATCCGAAAATAGGTCCTGGGCGATCATTGACTATAAGTACGGCAGGATGCTGATTTAACACTGATTAACATATATATGCAGCATCCTAGCTAGTGACATATTCTTTCTGCAGATTCTAATAGACTATGCATCGCACTCGAGGAAATGCTGTTATTTACGTACATGTAATTATGGCCCAAATTGAATGTGTCCTGAATTTGATTTGAAGGATCTGCATTCATAACAAAACCACCGAAAAGCCGAAATTAATAATTTCATATGCCAAAGACTTCACACTATAGATTAAGACAACCCAATTTTGAAATATATTCTTAAGTCTTGACCTCCCACGAACGACGTTTGTCGGAAGTGTCACCTTAATGGGCTACAATGGAAAAGGAGCAATCGAGTTACATTTTCAAGGATACCAACAACTTAGAAATACCATAGGATATAAAGGAGCAGGTGAAGCTCTCCGGTAATAAAACGCTCCAGAGACACCGAAGGATAATTCCATTAAAATTGCGTTTAGTAATCAGCGTGAAAACAGCTCCATTTGCAGGATATTTTACAGAATTTCGTAATTAAAGATCAAGAGATATCATACAATTATCCATTACTGGGATGGCATGACAGCATGTAAATCAAGGTAGCATATACCGTATTATGCATCTCATTTGATGTATGATTTTAGGAGTATAACTTCTCGGTTGAGGTTTTTTTTTAAAAAAAGTGCAAGATGAACATAAGCCGGAGTGTGTCTCGTCAACGCTACTTGCTCCCGCACACATCGTATCAGACTGCTTCTAGTAAAACTGTCAGTGCACCGTTCCTCCTGCCGGCGTCATCACACATGCAAATTCAATCTGCGTGGTAATGTTATTGAGCATTCTCAATATTCATTGCGATTTACAGGGTTTATTTCTCAGAAGGCCAAAAACATATTCCGAGCTTTCATGAGCGAGCACCTACATCTGCATGTGCATATTAACATTGTGCACTGGGACATCACCACGTACTGTTTTCATTGCCATAAGCCATTTAAAAGCAATTTGCTATAAGTTGAAAATTAAATTCGTTACGTTGGTAGAAATGACCACCTGATCTTTAACAAATGTTACACCAGAAAGTGAAGTTGTGAGAAATGGATGTGGTCTAATATTCTAACGAGTTAACGTTTCGTGTCCTGAGGAACTTCTGACGAAGGGTCACCGGACCCGAAACGTTAACTCTTGATAACAAGCATGGGGCTGGATGAACACAGCAGGTCAAGCAGCATCTTCATCCAGCCCCATGCTTGTTATCTCGGATTCTCCAGCATCTGCAGTACCTTTTATCTCTGATACAACGTTAACTCTTGATTTTTTTCTTCACAGATGCTGCCAGACCTGCTGAGCTTTTCCAACAACTTTGTTTTTGTTACTGCCTAATGTACTTACTGTTAGTGTATAAAGGGGCTTGAGAGAGATTATGGAAGCCTGATATTTGAAGGGAACGTCACTATATTTAAATCCGATAAGAAACTTTTTAAGGAAGTGCCTATAAAGTTGTTTTCCTGAGAGACATCAATTCAGCTCAAAATATTTCATGTTTCTTCTTTAAATTTGTCTGAGCACTGAGTCTTGAGACATTTATTTGTGTTAAAAGTGCTATATAAATTTGTTATTGTTAAACGTTCATTTTTTTTACAATGCCTTGCAGAGCTGGTACCTGGGTAACAATTGATTGATTCATAAAAGAAAAGTAATTCAGAGGTTGTACTCTTTGTTGACTTGGTGAGCATTTATTGCCCATCCCAAAATCCCCCAAGGAAGTGGAGGTGAGCTGCCATCTTGAACCACTGCTCTCAATTTAATGTAGGAACACCCACAACGCTGTAGGGGGAAAGAGTTCCAGAACTGGGACCTAGCAACAGTGAAGAATGAAAATAGATTTCCAAGTCAGGGTTGGAAGGGAATTATCTGTTCTCGTGTACCTACTGCACTTGCCCTTCTACATGATAAAGTGGTTGTGGGCTTGGAAGGTGCAATCTCAAGGGCTTTAATGAATGTCTGTGGTGCATCTTGTAGCTGGTAAACACTGCTGCTACTGTGCATCAGTGATGGAGGGAGCGAATGCCATCATATCTATCAAAAACAATCAAGGGGGCTGCTTTGTCCTGGATGGCTTTGTAGAGTCATGCAGCACATGACTACCAGGTTTCCAAAACTGAACCAGTCAAATTTCTTGAGTATTGTTGTCATGATTGAATGGTGGAGTCAACTTGATGGACAAATGGTCCTGTATCTGCTCCTACATCATCCGGTCTGGGGCCTTGGATAGCGAGGAGGGAGGAGGTAAAAGAGCAGATGTTATACCTTCTGCAATGGCATGAGGTGGCACTAGGGTGTGGGGAGACATTGGGAATGGAAATGATGTGGACCAGGGTATCCCAGAGGAAACAGTCCCTGTGGAATGCTGACAAAGGACTGAAGTGGAATGTGTGTCTGGAGTTTAAAAAAATGACAGCTTACAATCCTTTGGATGCAGAGGCTGGTGGGTTGGTACGTGAGAAGCAGTTTGACCCTATTGTCATTGTAGGAGGGAAGTGAAGGGGTGAGTGTGGCAACGAGGGAAAAGCATCAGACATGGCTAAGGGCCGTGTCAACCACAGTAGCGGAGAATCCTCAGTTGAGGAAGAAGGTGGACATTTGAGGCCCTCCCCTTACCCATTCTCTCCTACTATCCACTCTCTTTAATTACTCATTCAAGTTCCCTTCTGTCCTGGCTTACTATCAATAATCCTCTCAGCTGCATACCCTTTACAATTTTCTCTCTCTCAGGGCTGCATCGCCATCTATCTGCTCACCTCTGACCCCCACATCCCATCTCCAGTTTTGAAATGTTAACTCTTTTCTCTCCACAGATGTTGCCACATCTGCTGGGTTTTGCCAGCAATTTGTGTTTTACTTTCACATCTCCAGCATCACCAGTTCTTTTTTTTAAATTTAGTGGTGCTACTGAGTCACTGTTGATACATTTTGCATCCTCACCACACTCCAAGTGGGGTTCAACCTGGAGTAATGATTCATCATCCGAGGTATATGGTAATCAGCAGCAAGTTTCCTTACCTGGTTCCCTTTATTGTTTGTGACATTCATAAACCATGTAGATGAGAAAAGGCGGGGGGGGGGGGGAGGAATGATAAGATTGGTCAGGTGGCTGACAGTGAGGAGGAAGGTATTGGTTTACAGAAGGATATAAACAGATTAGTCAGATGGACAGATCAGTAGCAGATGGAATTTAACCTGATAAATAAATGAGTTGATACACTTTGAAAAGCTCAGAAGAACAGATAGATCATGGTGTGCTTGTCCACAGATCTCTAAGGTGGAAGGACAGTTTAATAATTCCAAAAACATACTAGGTACTCACTTTTATCATTCGTGGCATAGATTGTATGAGCAGGGAGGTCAGGAACTTTTGATTACACCACAGCTAGGGTACTGTGCATTTCTGGTCACCAAACTGCAGGAAGGATGTGAATGCACTGGGAGCAGTCGGAATAGAGAGGGTTGAGAGGGGATCTGATAGATGTCTATTGGATTATAAGGGGCATAGGTACAGTGAAAGGAAAGCAACTATTCCCTTTAGTTAAAAAGGGTCAATAACAAGGGGGCATCATTTTAAAGGCAAGAGGTTTAGAGAAGATTTGAGGATAGGGGTCTGGAATGCACTGCCTGGGATTATAGTTGAGGTGGGAAATCTGACAACCTTTAAAAAGTACTTGAAGGGTCGTAACATTCAAGACTATAGGCCTAGCTTGGAAAAGTGGCACCAGGGTAGGTAGTGGTTTATTTTAGGCAGTACAAAATTGATTGGCTGAAGGGCCTCTGCTGTACTGTATGATCTATGATTGTCCATGCTTGACCCGATGTCATGAGACTTGACAGGGTCTGCAGCCGACATTGAAGGTTAAGTAGGCAACTCCCCTCCAATTTTATATCATTCCACTGACATATGCTGGCTTTGTCTTGCTACTGGCATGTTGCTGCTGGGTGGTCCCTCTGGTTTAAGATGTTTCATACTTTGACTCTTAACCGCTTTCTGAAACATATCAATAACATTGCTGAGCCTGCAACCACATGCAGGCCAGACCTTCCCTAAAGAACATTAATAAGCCAGATATTCAGTCTGAAGAAGGGTTACTGGACTCAAATTATTAACTCTGTTTTCTCTCCACAGCTGCTGCCAGACCTGCCGAGATACTCCAGCACTTTCTATCTTTGTTATAGACAGTGTCAGATTCTGCGCAGAGTATTAGGAGCTAGGAACTAAATTATAAAAACAGAACCACAAAGATAATAATCTATGGACTGCTGCCCCAGTCACCGATTAACATGCGGTAACTAAAACAAAGTGTTGAATGTATGGCTGAAAGACTATTGTCGGAGAATTTTTTTTTGGTTCAGGAGGCATTCAGACCAGTACTGGGAAAGAGGAAACTGGATTACTAGGGCAGTCTTCACCTGAACAGTACTGGGACCAGTGTCGTGACAAAAAGTGTATGAAAAGGGTTTAAACTAACGCAATGAAAGATTGTATTTTAAAGTAAAGGTAAATTAGGTTTGGTTTTCAATGCTATAAAGTCCTGATCTTGGTTTTTAAGGGCCTGAAAGTAATTTGGAACAGCCAGGTAGAGGTAGCCTTCTAAGAAAGTAGGTGAAAGTAAGTTAAATGACCATCAAACGCATGAGGGACAGTTGAAAATGTAAAGTGAAAGGACAGGGCAAGATTGTAGGGTGCACAGGCAGTAGTAACCAGAGTGAGACAGAAAGGGCCAGAGCATGCAAACATAAAAATGTACTAGTAATTACTTAGAAAAGGAAAAAAAAACACTCTAAACAAACAGAAGAGGGAGAGGGAAAGGGAAAGTTTGGGGAAGGGAGAGTTAGAATTACAAGGAGAAAAGTTCAGGCAATGGAAAAGTACATTGACGAGGATATGGACAAGTTGAGTGAGACAGAAAGGGACAGAATGCATAACAGTAAGGTCCAAGCAGGAAATAGTAGTTAAACTAAACGAAGCCACTTTATCTGAATTTACTGTTCATTCACAATACAGCAGATGAATTAGTGAAACAAACAGAGATAAATGGCTTAGATTTAAATGCTACAAGTGACATGGTTGCAAGGTGATTAAATTGATACTAAGTATTCCAAGGTACACAACACATTGAAAAAACAAGCACGATAAAGAATAGAGATAACAAGGTGTGGAGCTGGATGAACGCAGCAGGCCAAGCAGCA
>JAHRHZ010000034.1:5480774-5497500 GCA_024137785.1 Ginglymostoma cirratum | reverse complement strand
TGCTGCTTGGCCTGCTGCGTTCATCCAGCTCCACACCTTGTTATCTCGGATTCTCCAGCATCTGCAGTACCTATTATCTCCCCACGATAAAGAATAGAGGATGACACAAGTGAAAAAGGAACTTGGCACAGAAGATCAAAATGTAGAACCAGTACTGTCGGAGATTTGAAATAGCAAGTTCAGAAAATGCAAGAGGGAGTAGTTTATAGGCTGCCAACAGTAACTAAAACTGTCAAACAGAGCACATTAAACAAGAAATTATTGGAGCTTATAGCAAATGTAATGGTTGTGGGGAGCTTTAAACTTTATATAGCAAATAATGGAATTTGTTGTCAAAAGTGTTATCAAGTGGCATTTACTCAACAATAGCCTGCCAACAAATGCCCTCTTTGGGTTCTGTCAGGTTGACACAGATCCTGACCTCAGGCTTGTCCAAATACAGACGAGCGATGAACTCGGTGTGGTGGGCTGTGTATGTGTGTCTGTATGGGGTGGGCAACAAGTAAAAGTCATTGCCCTTGGCATCAAAACAGCATTTGACCAAGGGTGGTAATGAGAAGCCAGAGTAAAATTGGAGTTAATGGGAATCAGAGAGAAAACCTGATGCTGGTTGGAGACATTTCTAGCATGAACAAAGATAATCAGGGCTGTCGGAGGTCAGTAATCTCAGCCACAGACCATCAGTACAAGAATCCTCAGGATAATGTCCAAGGCCTAACCACCTTCAATGACCATCTCTCCATCATTAAGTCATAAGGGTATTTGCTGCTGTTTGCACAATGTTCAGTACTATTCATGATTTCTTAGATTATTGAATCAGCCCATGTAAAAATGTAGCAAGACTTGGACACTATCTAGTCTTGCCTTATTGTGGCAAGTAACATTTCCATCACAAAATTACCACAAAATAACTATTTCCAACAAGAGAGAATCCAACCATCATCCTTTGGTTTTCAATGGCATTACCATTATCCAAAAACTGAATTGGATCAGCCATTATAAACACTATGGTAACAAGGGCAGGTAAGAGGATAGGCATTCTGCAGCAGATAACTTGCCTTGGTGCTCAAAGCTTTTTCACCATTTACAAGGCACAAATCAGAAATGTGACAGAATACTCTCTATTTGTCTGGATGTCTCTAGATGCTTGATACCACTAAGGACAAAGCAGCTTGCTTTACTGGCACCCAATCTGACACCTTCAACGTTCATTTCCAGATGCTTAGTGACAGCAATGTGTAATATCTTGAATGAATATGAGTAACAGTAAACAACAGTAATGGTAAATGGGTATTTTTCAAAATGGAGGACTTCCACACAAGTTAGTATTGGTATCTCTGCTTTTCCTGATATATATTTACATGATCTACATCTTTTTGCACAGGGGATAATTTCAAACCTTGCAGACAACACAAAACTTGGAAGAACTGTAAATCATGAGGACTGTACAGAATTTCAAAAGTTTTCAAGTTCGTGGAGTGGGCAGACAGGTGGCAGCTGAAGCTCAACATGGAGAAGTTTGAGATGACCCACCTTAGGACAAAGGCCACAGACAGAATAAAATAAAACTTCTAACAGGTGTGAAGGAGGAACAGAGAAACCTAGGGCACATATGAATAGGTTTGAACAGTGGCAGTAATCTTATTTTGTGACCTGGTGTCACACATTCCCCAGATGAAGAGAGGTGGTTAAATCTTTTTGATCATCTGCAACACCCAACTATAATTTCCAAGTGGAACATACAAAATCAACATGCAGCCTCCAAGGCAACAAAAATGTTGGGGTTTGTGAGACACAATTCCAGTCACTCTTCTGCTTCATGGACAGAAATGTTGCGCCAAAACCTAGTCAGATCACACCCTGAGGACGATATGGGCACCTAGGTACCATTCACTACTAAAAAAAAAGGCATTATCCTCAAGAAATTTCACTACCAGGCAGCTCGATTCTGTGCATATTGTTCCTGATGGGAGCTGGAGCTTCCCAGTTGATAGCATGACACAACTTCCAGATTCCAACGAGGAGCCTACAGGTTGTAAAGTTTTGAATGAACCATAAAACATTTCTAAGCAGTTTCCAAACCACAGCTTCAAAACTGCACACAACCCAAACGTGCTTCTCTTCAACCTCTCTCCCCCTACCAGGATGGAAAGTACTACTCATCACGAATCACCATGGCCTTATGGATTTATTAAAGGAATACCTGCTTTTTTTTTGTTCACATGACCATGGGCTGCATTCATTGTGCAGGTCCTGTGAAAATTCCCTCGCGGAAAAGGTACAAAAAAACC
The DNA here is from genome assembly GCA_024137785.1 of Ginglymostoma cirratum. NCBI lineage: Eukaryota > Metazoa > Chordata > Chondrichthyes > Orectolobiformes > Ginglymostomatidae > Ginglymostoma > Ginglymostoma cirratum. Next base: position 5,495,209 of record JAHRHZ010000034.1, on the reverse strand, counting down.
CCTTACCAAGTACTGTACCTCCCAGATGCCGTCCACGAAAAGCAATCAATCTATTTTCGATACCTTGAAACGATCTACCAACGCTGATAGATGAAAAAGTGCTCCAATGCGTCTCATGTAATGGTGTCAACAGAACGCCGGCCATTAGCGATATCGTTATTTTGTGCGTGCGCCCATGCTTTTTAAAAATAAAGCAGAAACATCGCCCTCACCAGCAAACACTTACTTAAATGGTTTGTTACTCCCTGACGCAGAGAGGAGGAGAAGGACAACAAACCACTCCAGTCTCTGTCGAGGCCCCGCTCTGAAAGCGCTCTCTGACGCTCACGCTCGCGCTCTCAACTGCCACCAACCGCCGCCTCGCCCGCCACGCGCCTTCCCGCGCTCAGCCCGCGCCGCAGCCACAAACCGCATGTCAACGGCTCCGGCGCGAGCGGCGTCATGGCGTCATGTTCGACCTCCTCCCCACCCCCATTAATCCAATAAGAAGGCGCCTTCTGTTGGCGGTGCGTTCGTTACTTTTACCCAATTGGTGAACCCTTCGACCTCGCTCCGTCCAACCCCAAGACCCAGTCCCTTCATTCTTCAGAGAAACTAAGAACTGCTGATGACAGTCTGAGATAACACAGTAGGCCCGGAAGCATCTGAGGAGCAGGAAAGCTGACATGTCGGTTCGGGACCATTTTTCTGGTCACTTCATTCTTCTCTTGCCTCACTCCCAATCCTCTCATTCTGTTCCCCCCACCCCAGTTTTTGATGAAGGCATTGGATGATTGGCAACACAGCTTCACCAACAACTTCCACCGTCCAAGTGTTTCTCCACCCCCCCCACTCCATTTGGGACTTCAACGTTGTTGCAGCCCCTCAGCAAAAACTGAGAGGGGAGCAGGAAGGATGCCTTGTTAGAGCAGAGGCAGAGGAATACAAATGTGTCTCATGGCAGCCATTGCTGCCTCAAAGCAGCAGGACTGAACTGTCCAAGCTTTGAGAAGTCTTGCCCTATCCCAATCCGGTAGGAATGCAGAGTCGACTAGAAAGTCAATGTGAAATAAATTTCTTTTTACTTTTTTTATGGGATTTAGGTTACCCTGACAGGGGCAGTGTTTGTTGTTCATCCCTGATTGCCCTTGAGGTGTGGCTAAGCAACCTTCTTCATCTGCTTCATTCTATCTGCAAACTAATACAATGTTTTTGTTCTACTGGTCACTGATTTTAGCCTTTCAAATTAGTATGAGTAAATAACCACTCATCATAGTCTCTTAAACATAAGGAGCTGTTCAGCAGTGGAGATCTTGAGGAAGAAATTGTTATGTCTTATGATTTGTCTTGTTATAGGAGGGCTGAGGTTTCTAAAGAAGGATGGAGTAAGTCAATTGGGAAGAACATAACAGCACTGAAGTTCTCAGAATGATAATGGTGCAACAATTATTATGAATGTCATCAAAAGCAGCATGGTTATACTGGCCATATTCCCTACCTCATTGGTAAGAAGTGGGGATATTCACCAATGAATGCACAATGCTGAGCACCATTTGCAACCCCTGAAATACTGAAGCAATCCATGTTTAACTGCTGCCTCTTGATATTCAATAGCAAGACCATTTCGGATAGATGGTGGTAGTGAGATGATTGCTGAACTAGTATTCCAGCCAATGTACTGGGGACTTGGCAGATGGTGAAATCTGAGTTCAACAAAAATCTGGAATGAAAAGTCTAGTGAAGACCATGAATCTATTGTTGATTGTAATTTTTTAAAAAATTGTTCACTAACATCCTTTAGGGAAGGCAAACTGCTGACCATACCTAGTCAATCCACATGTGACCACAGACCCACAGCAGTGTGTTTGCTTCAACTGCTTTCATGTCATTGCCAATGATACGTTCACTTCTGTCATCCAAGTAATGAATATATATTGTAAATAGGAATGATGGGACTGATCCCTGTGACACTCCACTAGTTGCCAGCCTGTAAATGGTCCCAAATCCCAATTCTGTCTTCTGTTAGTTAGATAATCCTCTGTCCATGCTAATATGCCACACCCAAAACCACGGGCTCTTGTCTTCTTAAGTATGTTTGCATTATCAAATGCCTTTGGAAATCTAAATACATGACATCTACTGACTTCCCTTTGTCCAGCCTGATTGTTACCTCCTCAAAAGTTATAATTTATCAGATTGATATCCTTTCATAAGGTTATAATGATTCTGCTTAACTATGTTGTGCATTTCTAAATGCTCTCCTGTTATATTCTTTCCCAATAACAGATGTTCAGCTAACTGGTCTATAATACTTATTTTATCTTTTTTAATAAGGATGTTACTTTGGCAGTTTTGCAAAATCTAAATTTTTTTTTGCAAGATTACTACTAGTGCAACCACCATCTCTGTACTTACTTTATTTAACAGCCTAGGATTCAACCCATAATGCCCAGGAGCGTTATCACCTTTAGCCCCATTAGTTTCCCTAGTCCTTTTTTTTCCTAGTGCTTGTTTGCTCCTCCACTTTTGCTCATTGATCTATTATTTCTGGAATGCTATTAATATCCTCTACTGTGAAGAGTGAAGTAAAGTATTTCTTCAGTTCTTCTGCAATTTCCTGGATCCCTATTATTACCCCAGCCTCATTCTATAACGGGTCTAACTTCACTTTGGCCCCTGTCATCCTTTTTAAATACATAACGAAGCTCTTACTGTCCATTTTATGTTACTTGCTATTTGCCCTCAGTTTATTTTCTCCCCTTTTTTGGGTCAATATTTGTTAGCTTTTAAAACTTTCCCAATCTTCTAATTTATCACTCATCTGTGGTATATTCTTTATTTTCCCCGCTTCAATTTGCTACTATTCTTAACTTCCTTGGTTAATCACGGTTTGTTTATCACCCTATTGGAATCCATCATCCTTACTGGGATTTTTCTTTACTGTGAGTTGCAAACTATTTTTTTTAAACGTCTACCATTGTTCATCAACTGTCTTTTCTGCTAAACTCCTTTCCCACTCCACTCCAGCCAACCTCTGCTCTTACTCCCATGTAATTATCTTTACTTAAGTTTAGCAACCCAAATTTCTCATTCTCAAGCCAAATGCTATATCCTATCATGATATGGTCAGTGTTGCCGAGGCAATACAAAGAACAATACAGCACAGGAACAGGCCCTTTTGCCCTCCAAGACAGGATCAACACATTTTGCCCTTCCATTCTAAAACTGTCTTCACTTACAGGATCCATATCCCTCTATTTCCTTCCTATTCATGTATTCGTCCAGGTGCTTATTGAATACTGCCATTGTGTCTACTTGCGCCACTTCCTCTGGCAGCGCGTTCCAGGCACTCATCACCATTTGCATGATATCTTTTGCTCCAGCATGATTTACTAAACCTGCCTCGTTATACATTGCCAGATCCAAAATAGCCTGATTGGACCAGTTCTAGGAAACTATCCCGAATACATTGGCTATCTCTGTCGATTTAACTTTCCCAATAACCATGGGTTACTTTAAACTTTATGTACAAAGTACTACCTTCTTTGCACGTCCTCATTATCTCCTGATTTATTGACTGTCCTATATAACAGCTATAGTTAGGAGAGTTATAGACTATTCCCACCAATGTTTTCTTTCCCTTTTTTTTCTTACCTCTATCATGATAGATTCTATACCATTTGATACAAGATCATTTGTTGATAATGTACTTCTTCCATTTTGAACTCACAAACCTACTCCACTCCCCTTCCTTTCCTACCTGTCCTTTCAAAAGATCACATTCCCATGAATATTTAGCTCATAGTTTTGATTTCCTTGTAATCATATCTCTGTAATGACTCATAATATCATACTGATTAACCTCTATTTGTGACATTAATTCATTTATTTTGTTCAGAATACTACACACATCTAAGAGCTATTAATTTTACCTTTTGTTCCCCCACCTTGGCCCTATTTACTACTTTTTTTTTCCCCTTGGCATTTGTATACTCTCCCTCTGGATATTGTCAAAATAGTTTGTCCGCAGTGCCAATATATCATTTTGCTTTGCAAGCCTTAGTTACACACCCACCACTCCCAACTCTAGTAGCTAGAACAGATGCTAGACCGAGTTTGCAGCAGGTGGTATGGGAACAAAGAGGGAAAAGCACACTGAACCTTGTCTTCACTAATCTGCATGCTGCAGGTGCACCTGTCCATGACAGTATTGGTAAGAGTGACCACTGTTCAGTCTCTGCAGAGACAGTCACATCAAGAACACCATATGTTCTGTTTTGTGGCATGATTGTTGTGCTAAACAAGATAGACTTGATACAGACTTATCAACTCAACACTGTCAACCATGAGGTGCTGAGGGCTAACAACAGCAGCAGAATTGTATTCAGACACACTTTGCAGCGTCATGACCTGGCATATCACCGATTCTACTGCAACCAATAAGCCCAAGGATCAATCCTATTTCAATGAAAAGTAGAGGAGCACATGCCAAGAGTAGTACCAGGCATACCCAAGAAATGAGACGTCAACCAAGTGAAGCTACAAAACAGGACTACTTCCAGGTCAAACAGCATAAGCATAAAGCAATAGAAAGAGCTAAACAATTCCATAGCCAGATCTAAGCTCTGCATTCCTGCTGCATTGAGCTGTGAATTCTTGTGTACAATTAAGCAACTCAATCAAGGAGGCAGCTCCACTTATAACCCCATCCTCAATGATAGGGGAGCTCAGCACATCAGTGCAAAAGAAAAGGCTGAAGCATTTGCAACAGTCTTCAACCAGAACTATTGCACTGGAGGGCCCTAAGAGAAGACTCACCAGGATATTGCCAGAGATGGTGCATTTCAGCTATAAAGACAGGTTGGATAAGCTTGGGTTGTTTTCTACAGGGCAGAGAAGGTTGAGAGATGAACTGATTGAGGTGTACAAGATTATGAGAGATGTGGACAGGGTGGACGTAAAGCAGCTGTTCCCCCCTTAATCAAAAGGTCATGAACAAGGGTACAAACTTGTAAAGTGAAAGGCAGGAAGTTTAGAGGCAAGTAAAGGAACATATTTTTCACCCAGAGAGTGGCAGGGATCTGGAATGCACTGCCCGGGACAGTAAGTGGGAACGGTAACTTTAAAAAGTACCTGGATGAATATGAAGCATCAAAACATTCAAGGCTGTGGATCTAGTGCAGAAAAGTGAGACAAGCATAGGTAGTAGTGAATTTTGGCTGTCCAGATTTGATGGACTGAAGGGCCTCTTCTGCACTGTACAATTCCGGCTGTCAAGCAGATGATCTATCATGGCTTCCTCCAGATATCCCCGGTTGTCAAGCTTCTTGAGTGTTGTTGGAGGTGCACTCATCCAGGCAAGTGAGGAGGGTTCCGTAACATTCCTGACTTGGTTCTTATAGATGGAGAGGCGTTGGGGAGTTAATTGGTGCAAGATTCCTAGTCTCTAATCTACTCTGTAGCCACAATATTTATATTGCAAGCTCAGTTCAGTTTCTAGTCAGTAGTAACTCTCAGGATGTTAATAGTGTGGGATTCATTGATGGTAGTGCCATTGAATGTCAAGGGATGATGGTTAAATTCACTCTTGATTGAGATGGTCATTGCCTGACACTTGGTGTGTGTCAGCCTGAACCTGGATATTGTCCAGATCTTGCTGTGTTTGAACACGGTCAGCTTCAGTGTCTGAGGAATTCCACATTGTGCAATCATGAGCAAACAACTTAATTTCTGAACTTACAATGGAGGGAAGGTCATTGATGAAGTAACAAAATGGTTGGGTGTAAAGCATTCCTGTAAGAAAGATGTCATGGAATTGAGATGACTGAACTAACAACTCCTTCATTTGTGCTAGTGGTGGTGTGTGGAGTCATCTTCCTGTAGTTGAATTTCGTGCATTTTGGAGTGGGCTAAACACCCTGCTACTTTGATTCGCAGATAATCCCTGAAACAAACCATCCAGATTCGTTTTCAGTTTGAGATGGCTGCAAATTAACTGACAGCACTAACCTAAATTTCATAAGTGGCCTGCAAAAACTCCACAGTAGACAACAAACTAATTCACAATACTTGGACAATACAGTCATAGAGATGTGCAGCATAAAAACAGACTGTTCAGTCCAACTAGTCCATGCCAACCAGATATCCTAAATTAATCTAGTCCCATTTTCCAACATTTTGCCCACATCCCTCTAAACCCTTCCTATTCATATACCCATCCAGATACCTTTTAAGTGTGGTAATTGTACCAGCCTCCACCACTTCCTCTGGCAGGTCACTCCATACACGCACCACCCTCTGCGTAAAAAAATTGCCCCTCAGGTCCCTTTTAAATCTTTCCCCTCTCACCTTAAACCTATGCCCTCTAGTTTTGGACTCCTCTACCTTGGAGAAAAGACCTTAGCTATTCACCCTATCTAGATGGATATATGAATAGGAACAGTTGAGAGGGATATGGGCCAAATGCTGGTAAATGGGACTAGATTAACTTAGAATATCTGGTCAGCATGGATAAGTTGCACCGAAGGGTCTGTTTCCATGCTGTACAGCTCTATGACTCTGTACCTCCTATGTTCACATCCAAATCATTTTTATAAATGAGGAAAAGCAGTGGACCCAACACCAATCCTTGGCGCACACTGCTGGTCATAGGCCTGCAGTCTGAAAAGCAACCCTCCACCAGTATCCTCGGTCTTCTACCTTCAAGCCAGTTCTGCATCCAAATGGCTGGTTCTCCCTGTTTTCTATGTGATCTAACTTTGCTAACCAGTCTATCAAGAAGAACTTTGTCGAACACCGTACTAAAGTACACGTCCACCACTGTGCCCTCATCAATTCTCTTTATTACTTCTTCAAAGACCTCAAGTTAGTGAGTCATGATTTCCCATGCACAAGGCCATGTTGACTATCCCTAATCAATCCTTGCCACCAACAACTTGCCCACCACTGATGTCAGGCTCACCAGTCTATAGTTATCTGGCTTTTCCTTACCAATTTTCTTAAATAGTGACACCACATTAGCCAAAATCTAGTCGTCCAGCACCTCACCTGTGGCTATCACAGGATGCAGTTTACAATTTACACAACCATCTACTCATTCAGTGTTATGTGGTAACATATTTAATAGGTGTAAAGTACAGGAGCACGACGATCTAGAAACTTCATTCAAACAGTTTCTCCTTTTTCACTAAATCAAAGTCAAAAGTTTGTTGTACAACAGAATCCAAACAACCAAATAAATCATCTGTCCACTATTGTACTGTCTCCATTCAGCTGCTCCCTGATAAAACAATTTCAATTAGATAATTTAAACAAATCAACCAGTGTAAAGCTGACTCTTAATTGCACATTTGTGCCAATTTTACTGTTTACTTCATGGGTCCACCAGAATAGGCTGGCCCCCTTTCACGTTCACATGCAGTAGTGTAGTTCAGAATGTACAATAATTGAGAAAGGAAGTGCTTGCATTTATATGACATCTTTCACATCTAGTTTGTGCACAGCAAGGTCCCATAATTATTAAAGTGTATTCTGCTTGGTTGAGTGAAGTACGTTGATCAGGACCTCCTCCTATTCTGCAAATACATCTATGTAAGCAAGTATTGGTGTAAAAGTCTAAGCTGACTGACTAGTCAGTATTGAGTTGAAGCGTCAGTCTAGATTATGTTTTCAAATTTGTCCTCGTGCTGTTATCCATGACCGGCTGACTTGAAAGTACTGTAATACTAGTACCAAATAAACCCGAAACAGATGCTTATATACCTTACCATGCATAAACTAGTGAACATCTTTATTAGAAGTAACTCGTAACTGCAAAAGACAACAATGAGGCATGAAATGTTTTTATGAAACATTTAATTCAGATTTTCCCTGACAATGAAACGTGCAACATTTTATCAGTTCTAATATTATACTTCAGTCAATATCCGTAGTGTAAATGTTAGATCTGGGAAATTGATAATGCCTATCTTTAACATTCACGGATGTTAAAACTGAAATAGTCCGGTTGTATTCTAAAAAAGGCCAATTGCCTTGAAGGTGGCTGTGGTGGTAACTTATATGTCTTTTCCTCATCTGAAGTTACCTTAAAAGAATATGGGATCAAAGCAAGCACAGTGCAGAAGTCCATTCAGCCCATATATTTATGGATCATCAATATGCACTGCATTGATGTATCAAACATTCACGTGCATGTTACATAAGAAAAGACACAGGAATGACGGGGTGGGGGGTGGCGGTGGGTTGTATAATCATCTGCTTCACAAATGTCAGGTGTGGGCCATCATTATTCTGACTGCTACCATGTGATATTCCAGAATCAAATGTACAATACTCTCACATTCATGGAACAAATGTTTCTGAGATATCAGAAAGTTGAAGAGCACTTAAATGACATCCAAGTATCAAATTGACCAACATGACCTTGGTGAATAAGTCACCAGGTTGGAGGAGGTAACAAAAAAACTGAAAATGCCAAAAATATTCAGCAGGTCTGACAGCAGAGAGAAACAGAGTTAACATTTCAGGTCAATGGCCTTTTGACATGACTGGGCAGAACGTAGCTGTTTCCCCTCCAGCTAGCCTTTTTAAGTGCAAAACAGTAATGCTACCACCCTTGCATTGTAGCATATGATTGCTACTATCAATGTTTTCCAGCCACGTGGGGTGCAGCGGAGGAACAGAGAGGAAACAAGGGAAAAAATTGATATTGCAACTCAGGAAACTAATCAGGTCTGGAATCTTTTATTTGAGCTGATTCAATTGCGTGGTACATCCCACTGCAAACCACAGCGCCCACACACAGGTTTTCCTGCTCCTGTGATGCTGCTTGGCCTGCTGTGTTCATCCAGCCCCATGCTTGTTATCTCGGATTCTCCAGCATCTGCAGTACCTTTTATCTCAGGTCTGGAATCTGTTGCTTTCCGTAAGCAGATAGGAAAAATGTGTCCAGTCACACCATTAGTGCATGCCTCAGTCAGCAACATTGTACATTAAATTTTCAAAAGATCTTATGCTCAAATCAATTTGTATTTTTGGCATCCAGTTACTATCACTAAGAAATTCCAGGTACGACAGAGTTAGGAAGGCAATTTCTGTTCCTTCATTCTATTTCATCAACATGCTCAGACAATCTCACAAGACCAACATGACAGCATTTGTAATTCTTTTGGTTCCCACATCATCCCTGTCAGAGAGATTAATGACAGTCAAATTATAAACAAATTTATATGGACAAAAAATTGTTCAAATCACCCAAAGTTGATATACCAGTGCAGCAAGCAATTAGGAAAGGAAATTGTATGTTGTTCTTCACTGGCAGAGAATTAGAATAGAGGAGTAAAGATTCTTGCTGCAAATGCACAGAATGCCAGTTGAACCAGAGCCGAGTGTTGTTTGCAGTTTTGGTTCCTTTACACAAGGAAGGATATACTCACCAAAGAGAGTGTGCAGTGGAGGTCCAGCAGACTAATTCCTAAAGAGGGTCTGTCTGTGTGGGGAGATTGCAGAAATGTGACTTGCCTCTATTCTCCAGTTTACAATAGGAGGAGATTGTTCTTGATGAATGAGTCAGGGTGTATCCGAGAGAAATGTTTTCTTATGGCTTGGGGTGGGGTTACAAACCTGGAGACAGAGTCTCAGAATTAGCACAGACACATTTAAGCCAGAAATGACAGGAATGTCTTCACTCAAGAGGTAACGAATCTTTGGAATTCTACGCCCCAGAGTGTTATGGGGTAGTCAATTAAATCTGTTCATAAAAAAAAAGAGATGAATAGATTTCTGGACGTTAAAGGTATTTGGAGAAAGCGCAGGAAAAGGCATTGAGGTAGATGATCAGCCATAATCTAAAATGGCAGAGCAGGCACAAGAGGTTAAATGGTCTACTCCCGCCCCCCTGTGGATTGGGTCAAGGCCAGAGGATCACAGTCATTCCAGATTGACAAGTGCCGATACAGGGAAGTGAGTGGGTGGGGGGTGGGGGTTGTGGTGGTGGTGGTGGTGCTGGTGGAGGAGGAGGAACATCAAGACGGAGGCGTACTCTCTTAACATTTTTAATTAAGAAAGCCAACCTTGCAGCCAGGCCACCACCTTGAAAAGGAAAACTCTTCTACAGGACAGCCTGTGACTACTGCTGCGACCAGGAAGAGGACATTAAGTGTACTCGGAGGACAGACTCCTGATCTGCATACAGAAGGGTGACTCCACACAGCTAAACTGGTTCCTACCACCACTGGGAACTGACAGGCTGACTGGACTCACCAGTCGAAGAACAGCGACTGGGACTTAGTGGCCATTAGTTAATATAACCGTACCATTCCCTTCCCCTACAAAGCAGGATGGAACCAGAGAACCAGCACACAGGCCAGCACTATTAACTTTAGCAACCAGATTGTATAAGGTAGGGGTAGATGTTAGATAGAACTTCGGATTAGGGTAAAAGTTTGTCACAACATCGTGGGCCAAAGGGCCTGTACTGTGCTGTACTGTTCTATGATCCATGATCTATGATGCCTCTGTTCCCAATTGGGGCTTAAAATCAAGCCCTTGATCTCCAAGTTAGGTGGTCAGAGAACAAAATAATGGAACAAAAATAATGATATTACATAAACAACAAGTGAAAACTAGTAATATTAACTATCCATGTACTATTATGTGCAGTTATTCCATTCTTCACATCTTAATATATTTCCATGGGTTAACACTTAAATTGCTCAAATTCTGATTGGTCAAATGATTTCCTCAAGATTAAAACCAGTACTTAGGAGGGACCAAATTAGATTCCTACAGACAACTAAGTCATGTTTCTTTTAGTCATTCATCCCAGCAAATTACCAGGTGATTTGGATGAAAAGTCTTCCCAAAGAACAGTCAGAAGGTGAAACTGTAATAGTGGGTTAATGAAAACTCAAAATAGCTTTCACAAATCCAATTGTTTATTTAGGAAAATATTTTCCCACAAAGTATGGTTTTCAATAATAAAAATATTTTCTTTCATTTATTTTCATCAGTTGGCCACCAATCTGGAACTGATGCCTTCAATGGGACCTGAGCATCGCCCTTTGTGCGCAGGTGAAGTGGTTCATTTGCAAAGGCCAGTCGAACCAAGGCTAAGCCAACATCACCAGTGTAACTCCTGAGCCTTCCAGCTGATTTTCCAGATTCAGTCACAATCTGGGCCTTTTCAGGAAGACTGCCAGGCTGTAAGGGGTTCTCCAGTTGTATTGGCATCAATCTTTTCCTAATCACACCTGTGTAGTGAGTCCGAGCTGTTAACTCTTGTCCAATATAACAGCCTTTCGTGAAACTGATTCCGTTCATGTAAACTAGATTGGATTCCAGAGGTATTGCTTCTCCAGATGGAAGGTCCTTCACCCCTTCAGCAATTCCTTAAATAAAGAAAAGATGACCGTCTATCCTTGATATGTATAATTAAACTCAATTTTCATGTACATTTCAAATAACTAATCATTTGATCATTTTCAGAGTTTAGCACCCTGATGCCCAATGTTCTCAGTGAAGTAAAATTTAAAAATAACACATCGTATGGACCCCTTTAGAGGGTTGTGTCTAGCTCCTTGAAGGCACTTGAAACTTTCAAAGGCAAATAAAATTCACTCCTCCACAGACCTGACTGGTTCAGCTGCTGATTGAATATGCATGAAAATCGGACTAGGCCCAAATATGACACGCCTGCTGATATTGTTGGAGCAACGCTGAACCCGCTTTACAAAGGAGACATTAGACAATAGATCAGCGAATGCCCGAGATCTTGCTTGTAGGACAGAGGTACAAGAAGCTTGACACAACGGCAAGGTGAACAGCCTAACTCACCATAAGTCGAATACATTGCCATTTGAACAGTGAACACAACCCACCCAATTGTCACAATTACCTCAGCAAGTATAAAAGGATATTTTTGCCTTCAACAACAGTGCTGCTGCAGCTTCCCAATGTCATGTATCAGATTGACCCATCAATAACTGGTTAATCAAGGACTGAGATGTTAGCTCCTCCCTAAGGCATTGAGTAAGAGACAAGTGTATGGCAGAGCCCACTCTCCTAGAGGCAAATATCCTTTTTGCTGTAGATCCACCAAAATCAGTTCTGGATCTCACAAGTGGGCCAGGGAAGCCCTTCATGATCATCATGATTCAGTACCACAGCAGAAATACAGCAAGGCCCAGAAATATAAAGAAACTACGGGGTACATGTGATGATTCAAAGAAAGGTCTTGCCTGTGACTGGGATTCTAGAACCGGGGGACACAGTCTCAGAAAAAAAGGTTAGACCATTTTGGACTCAGATGAAGAATTTCTTCAAAGGGTGGCAAATCTTTGGAATTCTTTGGCCCAAGCAAAGAATTGGGGAAGCTCAGTCATCGAGCATATTCAAGTCAAAAAAATCAACAGATTTCTAGACATTAATCACATCAAGGACAATAGTGTTGAAGTAGAAGATGTATGATTCTACATCATAGGTTTAATGGGCAGAATGATCTACTCCTACAATGCTAGTTAGTCTCTGAATCAGGAAGAATGTCACTGGATCCTAGACGGAGATGGGCTGCAACACAATGTATACAATAACAGACAAGATTAAATTTTCTCTACCAGTGAAACTTTGGATAATTTGGGGCTTTGAACAACCAACCCAGAGTGTAGGGAGTAGGCAATCATCTGATGTGTTACATTGCTCTCAACCAAAAATCTGCTCATTCTGCGGGAATAGTTCCTGCTTACAAAGATAATTTTCTGAAAAATGCTTAGAAAAACTTTAATTTGCTTATTTGCCAATACATAACAGAAGTTGAATTGTATCAAGGAGCACGTTGCTTCAATTGTGTTCCTCACTGTGGTGAAGATAATAGTAACAGGCTTCAAAAGGTAAAACCTTTTGTGGAATATTTTACATGGCAACCCCTCTGAGATATCAGATATTGTGGGGTTTTAAGCCAGTTTCAGTTTGCAAGCTGTAAGTACTCCTTACCTACTTGATACCGATATCTATGGTAGTCCTGGATATCTCCTAGATGACTGCCTGGGACAACAGCCAAAGGGTTGTCCATTTTGTTCAACACTAATCGCCATCCCATGGCATCAGTTCTAGGATCATGGGTGCACACCACCACTTTCTTTGCATTTACTTCTAAAGCTCTGCCAGCTTTGGTTGATGGTGCAAATGAGAGCACTGTCCATAGGGAAAGCTCCGGACAAGGGGATATCTTCACTTTCCTTCGAATTTTATAAACTTTTAAATGCTTCTGAACAGCATCAAGTAATGTGGCATCGCATTCCAGGAGAATGGCTGGCTCTTCATTTTCGCTTTTGTGTAACCTGGCATTTAAGAGAGATAACAATAGCCACCGTGAAAGAACTAACGCACCAATTTTACCAATAACTCATGTACTAAAATTATCCATTTTATCAACACAACTATTTGTATACCAAACTTCAAAACTCATTTAAAGATATTTTAAAGTGGATTTAAAATAAGATTTTAATGCTCAAATAGAAAGGCAAAACAATATGATTTTAAATAGGACAATAGGGTGAGATGAATGGGGTAGGAGGGGAACAGAAATGACAGCACAGGATGAATCGCAGCGCTAATAACATAATTTTCTGACAACATGCTGACAATATTGCAGGCTAATTGGCAAGGGTCCACATGCCAGTAGGCATCATAATTTTAATTTATGCATATATTATGATACAGATGGAGCATTTTAAAAGTACAATCAAGTTTTTTCTGCTTTGGCAGAAAGAACAAAAAAGCAGAGTACTATTTAAATGGAGGATAATGAGTGTGGAATTCTAAGGTGAAGAGGGATCTAGGTGTTCAAGTGCACGAGTTACAAAAAGTTAGTTTACAGCTGCAACAAAATAATCAAGATGGTTAATGGAATGCTATCCTTTATTACGAGAATAATTGAATATAAAAATAAGGTTATATTTAATTAAACAGGGCATTGGTGAGACCATATCCTGAATGCTGTGTGCAGATGTCATGTCCTTTAAGGAAGGGTGTAAATGTATTGAAGATGGTTCAGGTAAGGTTTATTAGATTGACAGGTGAAATGAATGAATTGTGTTGAGGATAGATTAGACAAATTGGCCAATTTTCCCCTGGAGTTTAGAAGTGTGAAAGATACTCTTGTGGTGCAACGCTAACATCCCTACACCTGGACTGAGGCCCAAGTTCAAGTCCCACCTGCTCCAGAGGTGTGTAATACCTCTGAACAGGTTGATTAGAAAAATAGGTTTTAAAAAAATAGAAGAGTGGAGGATAATTTCTTTGAAGTGTACGAGATCCTGAATGATCTCAACAATGTGGACGTAGGAAGGATGTTTTCTCTTGTGGGTCAGTCCAGAACAAGGGAGAACCATTTTAAAGATAGTAGGAACTGCAGATGCTGGAGAATCTAAAATAACAAGGTGTAGAGCTGGATGAACACA
>JAHRHZ010000034.1:5447035-5480374 GCA_024137785.1 Ginglymostoma cirratum | reverse complement strand
GTTGCTGCTTGGCCTGCTGTGTTCATCCAGCTCTACACCTTGTTATCTTAGAACCATTTTAAAATTCCTTTTAGGAAGGAGGTGAAGAGAGATTATTTCTGTCAGAGGGTTGTGTGAAATCTCTGCCTCAGAAGGTGGTGGGGGTGGTCATTAAATATTATAAAGGTGGAGATCAATAGATTCCGGTTAGACAACGGAAATTATGGATTCAGGGTAGATGGGACTGTAGAATTCAAAACAAACAGATCAACACTGAATAGCAAACCAGGCTTGTGCGGCAAAATGGTCTATTTCTGCTCCTATTTCATATGTTTGTATGACCCAATTTTAACAAATAACCTTATAATTATATTAGTAAGTCACGTCACAAAATTTCTTGCTGAATAAACCAAGGTAATGGCCATTCTTGTCTGTCGCAAAAGTCTACTCATGGCCTGTCGTACTAACCTGCTGCATTAATAGGTGGTACAATGTAGCTTAGAATTGTAATGATACAGCTGATAAGGAAGTCATTTGGCCTATCGTGTTAGTGACTGCTCTTGGGTACAGCTATCCAAGTAAAACTTTCTCTTGCCCCGTAACCCTGTAATTAGTTTCCCCTTCAATTTGCTACCAACAAATTTTCTTTTGAATCTTAGTCCTGCCTCTACTTCCATGACCCTTTTTGACACCATATTCCAGATCATAACTTATCAAACTGCTTTATGTTGGTTCTGTTTTGATTGGAAGCTACCATTAATCTGTAATCCTCTAGTTACTGATCCTGCTGCCAATGAAATATAAAAAATTTTCTAAATTTGCCCTGAAGTATAACCACTAATTTATTAGAAGGAATCAAAAGATTCATGTACACAATGTCGCATCTTATAGTCTTGATCAAAAATTGCAGCTAATATTCCTAAATCATCTCAAAAGCATACAACACGGTGATAAGACACTCAGACAGGCAACCAAATAGTTGACAACATCTCTTGAAAGGTTATTTGCTAGCCGGGTGTCTGGTAAATGCAGATGTTATGGAGAAACCACCATTTTCTCTGGATTTTAATTACTGTGTGACACATTTCTACAAGAATTTTATAATGCAGTCCCCATTTCTTACATATATTTTTAATCAACCTGTTCAGACATGTTATGACACATCTTATGTCAGAGGTAGATTCTTTACTCAGAGAGTAGTAAGGGCACGGAATGCCTTGCCTGCAGCAGTTGTAGGCTCGCCAACTTTAAGGGCATTTAAGTTGTCGTTGGATAAACATATGGATGATAATGGAATAGTGTAGGTTAGATGGGCTTCAGATTGGTTTCACAGGTCGGCACAACATTGAGGGCCGAAGGGCCTGTACTGCGCTGTAATGTTCTATCTTCATCGCTGTTGGAACTAGAGCCTGGGTTTTGTGGCCCAGAAGTAGAGATACTACAACTGTACCATAACAGACACATCACCACCAATCCCCCACCAATCCACTTATAGCATTGCTGATAACAGAACATATTTGCTATAAAAGTGAGGATCACAAAGCCAAAAAGGTACAGAAGAGAATTTCTTTTTAGGATAAACAGGAAACCACTCTGGACAACTGACTGAATGAATGACTGAACCTGAGATGAGCCTTTCAAATTGATAGGGAACACAGGACTACTACATCTTGAACCGCCTAATTATTTGTCAAATTACAAGCTGGGCCTTTTTTAATCAACTCTTACATAAGACTGAATTTCCCATACCATTTGCCTATAATAGGCAGTTGCCATTGCAAAGCATGGTCAGTAAATGCAGTGGTATCTTGCAACAGAGGTTTTTAAACAGAGGACGTGAACTGGAAGTAAGCAGTGTATAGACGTTTTTACTATATTATGTTTTCAATTGATCTTTCATGGACAGATTGATTTAAAATGGCACTAAATTATGCATGAATTCAGAAAAATGTGACACCAAGGACAAAACAGTCTGCTTGATTGGCACCACATCCACAAGCATCCAGTCCCTCCACCACCAACGCTCAGTAACAGCAACGTATACCATTTACAAGTTGCAGACATTCACCAAAGCTTCAAAGACAACACCTTCCAAACTCACGACCATTATCATCTTGAAGGACAGGAGCAGCAGGAATACCATCACCTATGAGATCCGCCCCAAGCCATTGACCATCCTGATTTGGAGATATAATTGCAGTTTCTTCACTGTCACTGGGTCAAAATCCTGGAATTCCTTCCCTAATGACACTGTGGGTCAACCTGTAATACATGGATGCAGCGGTTCAAGAAGGCAGCTCACTACCACCTTCCCAAGGGCAACTCGGGATGAGCAAGAAATGCTGGCCCAGTGAAGGAAGATACTGCATATGCTGGAAATGTGAAAAAAACAAAAGTGCTGGAACTACTCAACAGAGATGCAGTGCTGATGGACAGAAGAATCGTTGAGCATTTCAGATGCCGGCTTATCTGACTTACCTGTAGAGAATCACATCGAATAATGTTCTCCCCTGCAAATTAAGCAGATGACAGTAAATTGCCTCCTGACGCCCGCTCATCACATCCTCGACGTCGTTGGTGATTAGACCCTGAAGGAAGGCGCCGGTATCCCGGCCCTGAAGCCGCAGCAGCTGCCGGTGACTCAGGCCATAGCAGCGGTACCGGCCTCCAGCCTCGGTGGTGACACTCCGGAAACATCTCCCCGCTGAGGGGGGCCCTCGACCGACCGCCCGTAGTTGCAGTAAAAACCCCAACGATCGGCAACAGCGCAGCAACAACATACCATCTACCTCAATGCTCACTACAGTTAGAATTCAGACCAGAGTGCGGCGCCCTAACTCCTTAGACATCGCCCTCTGCAGGGGAGCCTTAGTGCATCTATGATCTCCCAAGACATCGCCCTCTGCTGCGGATACTGAGTGAGCGTATGTGACCTCCCCGGACATCGCCCTCTGCTGGGTTACTAAGTGAGTGTAATTGACCTCCCAGGATATCGCCCGCCTCTGCTGAGGATGGTGAATGAGTGTCTGAGACCTCCCCATCCCACGTCTGGATATCGCCATCTGCTGGGGATGCTGAGTGAGTGTCTGTGATCTCTCCGGCGAAGGAGGCTGAGTGTCTGCGACTTCCCCAGGATATCGCCCTCTGCAGAGGTGGTTGAGTGAGTGTCCGTGACCGTCAGGGCCTTAGAAACAAAGGAAATAGGAGCAGGAGTGAGTCATTCGCAGATCAACCAACTCTGTGATAAAAGGTACTGCAGATGCTGCAGAATCCGAGATAACAAGCATGGGGCTGGATGGACACAGCAGGTCAAGCAGCATCATAGGAGCAGGAAAACTTCCTATGATGCTGCTTGACCTGCTGTGTTCAGCCAGCCCCACGCTTGTTATCTCAACCAACTCTGTCCTCACTTTCTCCCCATACCCTTTAATCACTTTGGTCCTAAGAACTGTATCTAACTCCCTCCAGAAAACGTAATCAATATCCACAGATAACAAGGTGTGGAGCTGGATGAACACAGCAGGCCAAGCAGCATCAGAGGAGCAGGAAAGCTTGACGTTTCGGGCCTGGACCCTTCTTCAGAAATGGGGGAGGGGAAGAGGATTCTGAAATAAATAGGGAGAGAGGGGGAGGCGGATAGAAGATGGATAGAGGAGAAGATAGGGGAAGAGGAGATAGACAGGTCAAAGAGGCGGGGACGGAGCCAGTAAAGGTGAGTGTAGGTGGGGAGTTAGGGAGAGGATGGTCAGTCCAGGGAAGACGGACAGGTCAAGGAGGCGGGATGAGGCTAGTAGGTAGGAGGTGAGGGTGGGGCTTGAGGTTGGAGGAGGGGATAGGTGGGAGGAAGGACAGGTTAGGGATGCGGGGACAAGCTGGGCTGGTTTTGGGATGTGGTCGGTGGAGGGGAGATTTTGAAGGTTGTGAAGTCCACATTGATACCATTGGGCTGCAGCATTCCCAAGCGAAACTATTATCTCTGATACAATTTTAACCCCACTGCGAAGCCTCTTCTAAGGATGCCTACCCTGAAGAAGTTACCCTCCTCCCTCCGGACAAACCTCAGGGGATCTCTCAGAACCCTCTTCCCCTCCCCCATTTCTGATGAAGGGTCTAGACCCAAAACGTCAAGCTTTCCTGCTCCTATGATGCTGCTTGGCCTGCTGTGTTCATCCAGCTCCACACCTTGTTATCTCGGATTCTCCAGCATCTGCAATACCTATTATCTCTAAAATATGAGGTGCTGTTCCTGCAACGTTCGGGTGGCATCGTTGTGGCACTGGAGGGGGCCCAGGGTGGACATGTCGTCCAAGGAGTGGGAGGGGTGTTGAAATGGTTCGCGACTGGGAGGTGCAGTCGTTGGTCATGAACCGAGCGTAGGTGTTCCACAATGCGGTCTCCAAGCCTCCGCTTGGTTTCCCCAATGTAGAGGAGGCCACATCTGGAACAGCGGATACAGTATACCACATTAGCAGATGCGTAGGTGAACATTTCCTTGATGTGGAAGGTCTTCTTGGGGCCAGGGATGGGGGTGATGGGGGAGATGTAGGGATAGGTGTAGCACTTCCTGCGGTTGCAGGGAAATGTGCTGGGTGTGGTGGGGCTGGTCGGGAGTGTGGAGAAGACGACGGAGTCATGGAGAAAGTGGTCCCTCTGGAAAGCAGATAAGGTTGGGGAAGGGAAAATGTCTTTGGTGGTGGGGTCAGATTGCAGATGGCGGAAGTGCCGGAAGATGATGCGTTGGATCTGGAGGTTGGTGGGGTGGTACGTGTGGACAAGGGGGATTCTATTTTGGTTGTAATTGGGGGGAGGGGGTATGAGGGATGAGTTGTGGGAAATGCGAGAGACACGGTCGATGGTGTTTTCGACCACCTTGGAGGGAAAGTTGCGGTCCTTGAAAAACGAGGACATCTGGGATGTCCGGGCATTGAATGCCTCATCTTGGGAGCAGATGCAGCACAGGTGAAGGAATTGGGAATAGGGGATGACATTCTTGCAGGAATGTGGGTGAGAGGAGGTGTATTCCACAGGCCCATATCCACAGGCTGTGACTCCTGGTCCTGAACTCCCCAGTCATGGGGAACATCCTATCCTGTCCAATCCTTTGAATTTTATAGGTAGACAAACAGGAGGCTGGAAGAACACGGCAGGCCTGGCAGCATCTGGAGAAAAGGAGAAATCAACGTTTTGGGTATTACCCTTTTTCAGGACTGGGTGTGGGAGTAAGGGGGAGCTGCAGATAAAGAGGGTTGGGAGGAAGGGGTGGAGGCAGAATGGTGAAGGTAGGTGGACACTCGTGGTAGGTACGACCTGGTTGGTTGATGGGAGGGACGTCTACAATTTAGAATTTTATAGGTTTCTATGAGATTCCCCCCTCATTCTCCTGATCTCCATTGAATACAGCCCTAACTAATCCACTTTCTCTTCACATCACCAACATGCAGGACAGTTGAGTTAGTGGCCTGGAGCTGTAAGGAGATTAAATGACAAAAACATTGCTAAGTAAAAGAAAGGAAAGTGGTGATGGGCCAAACAAAGAAACAAAAAGATGTATCCAGATTTGGTGTGAATGACAATAATGAACAACTGCAAACAAAAATCAAAGGCGGCAGAGATTATATATGAATTTATTGAACTCGGTGCTGAGTCCATCAGATTGTAAAGTGATAGATGAGGTGCTGTTCTCTAAGCTTGCATTGAATTGCACTGGAACAGTCCAGCAGGCCAAGGACAGATTTGTGAGTTTAAGTGAAAAGTGCAGGATTAAAATCACAGGGGACTGGAAGCTTGGGGATCATGTTTGCAGACTGAATAAAAGTGTTCGACAAAACAGGCCTGACCTCCCCAATGTAGAGGTAACTGCACTGTCAGCAATGGATACAACATCATGAACAATGGATACTAGACTAAGTTGAAAGATGTATGTAAAAATCACTGCTTCACCTGCAAGAACTGCTCTCTGCCTTGGAAAGTGAAGAGAGAGGAGGTTAAAGGACAAATTTTACATCTTCCCCACTTGCATGGAAAATTGCCATGAGAAAGGCACTGGATGTTAGTGAGATCACATCTGGAGTACTGTGTACAATATTTATAACTTTAATTAAGGAATGATGTAAATGCATAGAAGCAGTTCAGAGAAGTTTTAGGAGTTAGAAAGATTCTTTGGACTAAAGAGGTTAAAATGTATGGAGTGAAAGAGGGAACGAGGTACTGAGTTGGATGATCAGCCGTGATCATATTGAATGGTGAGCAGGCTCGACGGGCTGAATGGCCTACTCCCACTCCTGTTTTCTATGTTTCTGTGGTTACTGGACTAATAGCTGAAATGGGCCAGTTTTCTTACAAGGAAAGGTTAGATAGGTTAGACTTGTATGTGCTGAAATTTGGAAGAGTAAGAGGCAAATTGGTTGAACATATAAAATTCTGAGCAGTTTGGATGGATGAAAAGATGTTTCCTCTCGCAGAAGACTCTAGAACTAGGGACTCACTGTTTTAAAATAAGGCTTTGAAAACAATGGGGAAGAAAATTGGTTTGCTGAGAGTTGAGAGCCTTTGGAACTCTCTTCCTCAAAAGGCAGTGGAGTTTTTGAATCCTTTGAAGAGGCAGAGTCTTTGAATCTTTTTAAGGCAAAGCTAGATAGATTCTTGATAAGCGAGGGGGTGAAAAGTTATCAGGGATAAGCAGGAATGTGTAGTGTGTAGAATGTGTTTCAGCCATAGTCCTATTGAGTGGTGAGCAGACTGAAGGGACGACATGGCCTAGTTCTCCTCCTAGTGTGTGTTTGTTTGTTGGGGTTGATTGAATTGGAGACTAGCATGACACAGAGGTCCCTTTACAATGCTGTAAAGCGAGGGGAAGATCAATCTAGTGTGGCATCACTCCTGGAGGTGGTGAAAATGGCAAAGGATGATCCGTTGAATACAGAGGCTGGGATGGAACCCATCATGGTTTTGGGGTGCAGCTTGATGGGGTAAGAGTAGAAGTATACGAAAGGTGACGTACAAAGTCAAGGGTCCAATCAACCATATATTGGGGGTGGAAGGGTCAGTTGGACATTCCTTAGTCAAGGAACATGGCTGACATAAGAGAAGTGTTAGTATAGAAGGTTGCATCATCAGAATAAGGTTTGACAGACATGGAGAAACGTACAGCAAGGCAGAGTGAGGAAATGTAGTTGAAGAGGAAGCTGGGGAAGTCACTGAGCTCAGAATAAATATTTGCACAAAGCCTATCCCTAGGAATGGAGACAGAGAAGTAAAGGGATTAATCAGCTGAAAGTAAGCAAAGAAAATGGTGGCAAAGTTTCCAATTTTGGCCAAGAGCAAGAAACAACACCATCGAGTCACCTACATACTGGAAAAAGATTGACGGAGGGGACCTGAGTGGGACTGGAACATGGAATATCTCACAAAGAGACAGGCAATAACTAGGACCCATGCCTGTACCAAAACCAACACATTTCATTTGAAAAAGTGAGACAAGTTAATGGAGAGATTGTTGATGAGAGAACAAGTGCGATGTGCAACAAATTAGAAAAAATAGACCTCCGTTCAGGAAGATCACAGCTGATCTTTTTGTGTTTGAACTTCCACAATCCAATCTACCTTCAATGATTTTTGATTCCCTTCCCTAACAAGAATCTGTCACAGCCTTAAAAATATTATTTACAGGAGTACTTGAAATGCCATGGCATAAAAGGATAAGGGCCAAGTGCTGCAAAATGGATGAGAATGGGTAGATTGGTGACTGACACAGTAACAATGGGCCAAAGGGTCTCGTTTCCATGCTGTTACAGCTATGACTCTTTGCAGTGACTCCACCTCCACTGTCTCCTGAGGCAGAGATTTCCAAAGAAGCACAATCCTATTAAGGAAATAAAACTCATCTCTGTACTAGAATTTTAAAAACAGTGTCCTCTAGATCACACCTAGGAAACATGTTTTCCAATTCCAACTTGTCAAGACTGTTCAGCATCTTGCACACTTCCATCACATCACTCCTTGCTCTTCTAAGCTCCAAAGATGTGCAGGTTCGGTGTATTGGCCATGCTAAATTGCCATAGTATCCAGGGATGTGCAGGCTAGGTGGATTAACCAAGGGAAATGCAGGGTTACAGGGATGGGATGGGTCTGGGTGGGATGCTCTTCAGAGGGTCAGTGTCGACTCAACGGGCCGAATTACCTGCTTCCACATTCTTATGGCTCAGTCATTCAAAGAACAACCTTGTCAGTTTAAACAGGCTGAGGAGGATGGTGGTAGGTAGGGACCTTTGTTCAAGGAAGAAGCAGCAAGCCCTCAGAGTGTCCTGGTGGGGGACAGAGGTGTAGAGGGATTGGACTTGTGTGGTCAGAGGAAACAGCATGGGCCAGGAGATCGGAAATACTTAAAATGGCTAAGGACCTCAGATGAGCCACAGATATAGGTGGGGAGAAAGTGGACAGAGGAGTAAATGTAGAGTGAAGGTAGAAAGCAATCAGTGCTGTGGAGCCAAAGTTCAACAGGGCAGTCCTGTTTGTGGATTTTGGGAACGAGGTTTGGAATTGGGGGACCAAGAGGTGGGAATCCATGATGAGAATGTCTCCAGTGGAGAGGATGTCAGTAACTCTCCTGCCTACAATGGTTTGCTACTTGGTGGTCCAGGGGGAGGTAGGAGGGAGGAAGTGTTGGAATGTTGGTGTTCAGCCTCTGAGATAGAGATCAATTCACCCAACAGCACTTTCCTTGTCAGCAGGTTTGATAACAATGTTAGTTTGAACCCAAAAGGACGGAGTGCAGCAAATCCAGAGGGGCATGTGTTAGAAAGGGTGAGGGGAACAGATAAACTGAGATGGTTGACATCACACAGGCCCTAAGGTCATTGAGAAAGAGCCCGAGAGGAGAATGAAGAGATGTCTTTTTAGTTTTCCACAGGATAATCACTTGAGAAAACTTACAGGGCTATGAGCAAAAATGGAGGGAACAGGACTGATTGCATAGCTCCAAAAAAGAGCTGGTATAGGTATGAGAGGCCTATGTGCTGGAAGATTCTACAATGGTTAATCTGTACTTACCAAGTGTCTACAATAAAGTTTGTACCTGACTCAGCCAGCATTGTAACTACCTAAAGAGGGCACATGTGTTCTAACAAACTGTTATTTCCATCCTAGTGACGTTCACAGTTCACACATTCTTACAAGATCAAAAAAATTATTTATATAACATCTTTCACAGTTTCTGAGCATTTCTGTGTGCTTTGTAGTCAATGAGATAAAGGATCTCTGTTACAATATGGGAAACACAGCAGCTAATTTGTGCACTGTAAAGATAAAGGCACCATAATCCCAGAACACCTGAGGATCACTATGACTCAGCATGGACTGCGATTGAGGAGATGGGACCTTCATGGTGACCTCGATGGGGTCGGTGATCACAGTTGACTTGACAGCTGGTTTGCGATGCGCAGTGATGCCAACACCGAGAGATCAATTCCTACAGTGGCTGAGATGGGCACAGTAAAGCCCAGCAAACAGCAGTGCAATAACACATCAGCAATGTTGATTGATGGATAAATATTTGCTGACACGTTGGGGAGAATACCTTTGCCCTTACTGGAAGTTATTTTATATACACTTGTGAAGGCAAGATGGGACTTTGGTTAAATGACTCAATTAAAAATACAGCATTTCCGACAGTGCAGCACTTATCTGGTCCTGCACTGCAGAGTCAGTCTAGGTCTTATCCTCAAGTCTCTAGAGTGGCATTTGAACCTTAAATCTCTGGATGAGAGACAAGAGAACTCTGCACTAAGTTGGGTAAGGTGGGTCAGTGGTTAGCACTTTTGCCTCATTGTGCCAGGGACCCAGGTTTGAATCCAGCCTTGGGTGATTGTCTGTTTGGAGTTTGCATGTTCTCCCCATGTCTGCATAGGTTTCCTCCAGGTGCTTTGTTTTCCTTCCACTGTCCAAAGATGTGCAGGCTAGATGGATTAGCCATGGGAAATGCAGGGTTACAATGATAGGGGTAAGAGGGTGGGTCTTCGGAGGGTTCATGTGGACCCAATGTGCCAAATGGCTTGCTTCCCCACTGTAGAGATTCAATGATTCTAAGCCAACTCTCACTTTGATAGGGCCCACTTTGAATGTGGTATGTAAATTGATTGATCTCAGATCAGCTTTCCTTCCAGTGGGACAAGCAGAACGCTCCCCCCCCCCACCCCTATCAGTACCCCCCTACAACCCCCACTCCTCTTAAAATTCATCCCTCAGTGAATCCAGTGGCAACTTAACATTATAGGACATTTAAGATGGAGGCAGAATTGGCTACTGGGCAGGAAACAGCGAGTTTGGATAAAGGGCTCTTTTTCAGGTTCACAATCCATGCCTAGTGCGGTTCCACAAGAATCAGTACTGGGACCACATCTGTTTACAATATATATTAATGACCTGGAGGAAGGAAGTAAATGTACTGTAACTAAACTTGCAGACACACAAAAATAGGTGTAAAGGCAAGTTGCGAGAGGAATACAGTTTACAGAGAGCTATTGGTAGGTTGAATAAGTGGGCAAAAGTTGGCAAATTGAATATAATGTGGTAAAATGTGAACTTGTTCACTTTGGAAGGGAGAACAAAAGAATAAAATATTATTTACATGAAGAAAAACTATAGAAAGCTGCAATACATAGGGACTTAGGAATACTTGTACACGAAACACATAAACTTAGCACACAGGTGCAGCAGGCAATAGGAAGGCTAATGGAATGTTGGCTCTTATATCAAGGGGGTTGGAGTATAAGAGTAGGAAAATCTTATTCCAGCTGTACAAGATGCTAGTGAGACCATATCTGGGATACTGCATCAGTTTTCGTCCCCTTATTTAAGGAAAGGTATTATTTCATTGGAGGCAATTCAGAAAAGGTTCACTAGGAATGATCCCTGGTATGGAGGGATTGTTTTATGAGCAAAGGCTAAACAGCTTATACTCACTACAATTTATAAGAATGAGAGGTGATCTCATTGAAACATATAGGATTTTTAAGAGACTTGACAAGGTAAATGCTGAGAGGATATTTTCCCTCATGGGAGAGTCTGGGGCACAGTGTCAGAACAAAGAGATGCCAATTAAAGACTGAGATGAGAAGGAACTTCTCTCGGATAGTTGAGAGTTTGGAACTCCTTACCACAGAGAGGTGTGGCGGAGAGGCCATGTGTATTTTTATGGCTGTGATAGATAGATTCTTGATCAGTTGGGAATCAAGGATTACAGGGAAAGACCAGGAAAGTGAAGGTGAGGAATGTCAGATAAGCCATGATCCTACTGAATGGCGAGACAGGCTCAAGTGGCCGAGCAGCTTAATCCTGTTCCTATTTCTCTAGTCTTATCGTGGTCGATTGACAAGGTCTCTCATATTCACTCAGTTCTGCAAATACACAATAGGTCATTTCCATGCTGCTTATTTTTGTACCTTTTGGAGAAGATTTACACAAAATTTAAAACTCTAAATTTATTTTGAATAAAAGCTTTGCAAGTTTTATTTAATTGAAATACAAGGCGTTTCTGGTGTGCCCTTTATCTTACAAGTTGAAAATGACCCTTCCAAAGAAATTGGGGATTGATTCCATTGTCTGAAGTTCACTGGAAAATCTCATGCTCTTGAATGGAGGATAATGGTTCCCAGCATCTACAAAACGTTACTTTTATGAGAATACAAGGACTAGGAACAGGAGTAGGCCATTCAGCCCCTCAAGCCTGCTTTGCCATTTGATACAATCATGGCTGATTAATTATAAAGTGTTCTACGAATGAAGCCCTTTCTTTAATTAAGGCTTTTTTTTTCCTCCTCAGTACTATCCTTCTAGGTTTAGTTGCCCTGAATACAATTAATTTCACAAAGTCAGGAGTCAGGCAATTAGTTTGCACTCATCTTGAATCGTAGAATCCCTGGAGTGTGGAAGCAGGCTGTTCAGCTCATCGAATCTACATTGAGCCTGGAAGAGCACCCCACCCAGACACACCCTATCCCTGTAACCCATGAACGAGAAAACAACCGGTTTGGAGTTATTTACCAGGACACTTGCTTGGGACTGTTTTGTAATCTAAATGTACATCTGAACACAAATCCAATAGAACACAGGCAAAACTGCCAGAAGAATATATAACTATGGGGAATTACTACGAGATTAAAGGGTGCATTGTTTATGGGAATAGAGCAAAACAGGGCCCATAAAAACTGCTGACTTTGAGGAAGTGCAGTTTACCAATCACAAAGAGATTCTCTGCTCCAATTTCAGGATCATGCCTATTACTGTGGGCACCAGGGAGGCAACGGCTAAATACTAAAAAATCTGAGATAAAGGATGAAATTTTCCAGCCCCCTTTGAAGCCCAGAAGGCGGCCAGAGACCTGGAGAATTGAATGGGTTATTGTCAGGACACATTCCCAATGTTATCCCAACTTCACACAAGGAAGGTCCAGCTGGGAAGGCCATGGCAAGCTTCCAACTCCAGTTACACTGGATGGATGGTCTACTTCTGCTCATACATCTCTCCTATTTCTCATCAACACTTTCCCACTTTTGGCTTGTTTGCTAACATCTGTGGTCATAACTTTCCTTTTTTTGGCATGACCAACCTTGTTCTTGATCCATCACTGTCCTTTAATATTTTTGCCTTAAACCTAGCTAACCAAAACTAGGAAAACTAAATAAAAACCAAAAGAACTGCAGATGCTGTAAATCAGGAACAAAAACAAAGTTGCTGGAAAAGCTCAGCAGGTCTGGCAGCATCCGTGGAGGAGAAAACAGAGTTAACGTTTCGGGTCCGGTGAGCCTTCCTCAGAACTGATGGTGGCTGGGAAAACGTCAGTTTATATGCAGAAAATAGGGAGGTGGGTGGGGTAGGGAGTAAACGATAGGATAGAGCCCAAAGAGAGAGAAAGACAGTTGGACAGACAGACGAGTTGCTAACGATCAAGCTGGGAGGGTGAATAGTTGTTAATGGGGACTGTTAGTGACTGACTGACTAACTAACTAGTCACTAACAGTCCCCATTAACAACTATTCACCCTCCCAGCTTGATCGTTAGCAACTCGTCTGTCTGTCCAACTGTCTTTCTCTCTCTTTGGGCTCTATCCTATCGTTTACTCCCTACCCCACCCACCTCCCTATTTTCTGCATATAAACTGACGTTTTCCCAGCCACCATCAGTTCTGAGGAAGGCTCACCGGACCCGAAACGTTAACTCTGTTTTCTCCTCCACGGATGCTGCCAGACCTGCTGAGCTTTTCCAGCAACTTTGTTTTTGAACCAAAACTAGGAGACTGCTTTCATAGCATCATAGCACCCCTACAGTGTGGAAGCAGGCCATTTGTTTTGTTTAAATATATTTTGCATAAATACAATTTCTACCTGTCTCTATTGGGATGACGATACAATCCATACACGGATACAGAGTGGGTCTTCATCTTTAGATACATGTAAATAATATTTATATGAAACATAAATGCATGTGTTTATACAGATAAGGCAAGAATATATATTATATTCCCATCAGCCTTCCCTGCTCGTTAAAACAAACCAAGATGACAAATGTGATTTTGTAGTGAGTTTATTAAAAGATATTCAAAACATTCAATGACAAGCAGAAAAATGAAAACTGGATTAAAACTGACATTTCTTTTCATCCAAGGACAGATGTTTCAAAAACAAGTGATGTGTTTTGCTTTGATGATGAATTTGCTGATGGCACATTTTCTAACACTGGCTCTGTTATTTACTTTAGAGGCTTCAGTGCTCGTTAGCTTTGACAATCGCATAAAGTTTAACATAAAGTCGACAAATTTTTTTTAAAAAATGCATCAGGACACAGTAAACGAGCGTATTGTGCATGTTATTGCTTGTATTCTGTCTCCCTTCCAGAAACAGTGTTAGCAACTGGATAACAGTTTTTCTTTTAAAAACATCATATCATACATGGGGTTACTTCATTAAAACCCCTCTGAAGAAAATCAGAGGCTAAAAGAAGCATGTTATTTTCCTCTTGATCAATTCAAGTATCTTCCAGGTTGGAGGAATGCAGACAGCTTTGAAGATAAAACACCTAACGTATTAATTTATCTAGTAGGCGACAGAAAGGCACCTCTTTTATCATGAAATAGCTTACAGTTGAGATGGAATGTGGTATTTACACTTAATGGTCCTACTTTGAATTAGGAAAGAAATCTATCTTGTTCATTACTTAATTCTTAGCCTATATTCATAGTTGCTGCAGCTGTGAAGGTCAATTTTTTTTTGCAGTTGAAACCCATCACCTACTAGAAGGCAACAAAGTTTGTTATTCTGTGAACTGTTTATCAGACTAATCAACTATCTGGAAAGAAGTGAGTGGTATTGTTCATACAATAACTGCATTGACAGACTGTGGTCTTCAGAACATCTGACAGTTTTTGGGAAATCGTAGACATGGTGCAACCCTAGTTTTTAGAGATTATTGTACCATTGAGAATTGCCATTAGGCCCATCTGTCAATACATGTAAGTTTGGCCTAAATGTATGTATAAAACAGAACTAAATACAGATGTTAGTCAAATAGATTTTGCATTTTAAAAAATAAACTGCATAAATTTTTTTGATACAGCAGATTTGAGGTCCGCAGTTCCAATTTTTTCTTTTTCCTGCTGCCTATGTAATAGACTTTATGTTGAGAACGTTTATTGATTATTTACAATTAATTAATAATGGTCTTAATAAACTTTATTTAATTATTAATTCCATTTGTATAATGGTTAAAGATCATTATTAAGATTATTCTTCTTCAAGCATGTAATTTATTGTTCAATGGTGCTAACTTGGATTTTCTGTTTCCTAAAATGTACTCTTAGCAAAGGACGTTTTGACTTCTGGCACTTAGAATTAATCAAATGATGATCAGTACTACAACTTTGGACATGAGGATGTTGTGTGGATTTGACACAGCTAGAGGATTGTTGTGGATTTCAGCTCAAAGTTCAATCACAGTTCACAAAAATGGTGCAAATTTGGTCAGTACTTGCATACACTTGTTACAGGAATTTTCACTGCCCTTACTTTGGGATTATGGCATCCAATTTTCCCACACAAAGGTGATGAAGTCAAAAGGACGAAGCTAAGAAGTAGGGCTCTTCACATTGGGAGTTCATCTTTCAGCAGTCTGATGCAAAATAGGAGACTGAAACAATGTGAAGGAAGAAATATGCTGGCCTCAGATACAGCAGGCCCAGCACTGGGCTGTGCTGGGGGTGCTTGAAGGGGTTCAGACCCTGGTTAATTTTTTTGTAATAACGTTAATTTTTTTTCTCCTTAAAAATAAACTTTAAAGGGTATTACCAAAGGGTAATAGACAAAGGACCTAACAATCTCTGAGCCCTCTTCACAGCCACAGACAACTGCTAACTTAAGGGACTCCTAGTGCATTTTATATAGAGTTAACACTTGAGGTGTGTAGATCATGAGCCCAAAGTGGAATTTTGTGGTACAATTTTTTTTTTCAAACAGCCACTGAATGTGGTACACAACAATTTAGTTTTACAGACTGAAATTTATACTTTTCACAGGAAACTCCACTGGCAGAATTGGGAGATGGGTAGAAACTCCAAAGAAATAACACTAATGACTGAAAACAGTTACTTCTCTGATATCCATCTTCTGCTAATGGAGAAGTTTGTGGAATTTCAGATCCTATATAAATAAGGCAAATTGGGAGTAATTCAATCATCTTTTTGAGATTCACAAGGAATATTCTCACAATAGAAATATGACTCTATAAGATGCCAAAATGTCTTACATCCAAATTCTCAACAGTATGTTGAGTCTTAAAGTTGAAGCAGATCGTCCACCTGCTTGCTTCCAATTGTTATGAAAATTAGGAGTTTCTGTAATAAAGGTCAACTGGTGTGAAATTGATCTCGGCCATTAATGCAAAATTAATTACATCATCCTCCTTACCAGGATACTCAATGTTCAAATGGCACTAGTACCAATTACTGCTGGTGTCTGGGCCTCTGCATAATCAAGGTAGCTGAACTCCAGCGTAAGTTTTACATTTGTGCTATCTGATTGCCTTGACATAGCTCAACCTCGGTCACAATCTCAAATGACTAAAGTGTCAAAAATTGTTACCAATTTCAAATTGACTGTCATTGCCTTTTATGTGGCAGATGCTTCTTTTCAATCCTACAACATTGTGAAACTGCATTGGAAAAGGGACTTTTTGTTGTAATTTTATTTCATACTCTCGTATTTTGATCCACCCACTAGTGCATTTAATTTTAAGTATAATCCAGTTAACACAATACGACTGATATAATCATCTGTTAATGGGTTATCTACTATTTCCAGCACAAATTAACAATGAACCATTCTATTTCAGTAGCAAATTAACTATATTTTAATTCTTCTCCCAACGAATGGCCGACAAGTTGGTCATTCCATGTTCATGTTTTCTCTGTTTTTGAAGGAAATTTATGACTAAAACGACATTGAATTCTTAATATAAATAAGAAATTTTTTTTTTAAAAACTGGTTTCTCAAGAAACTTGCACTCCTTTACTGCTTGAAAAAGTGCCATGGAAAGTGACTTAAATCATGCCTCAACTGCATTGTTTTCTACATGTCTTTAATGTTTAAGACAACAACAAATGACTCAGAAAAAAAATGTTTCAGTGATACAGCTGTGATCTTTCTGCAATCCACACAAAATCTAAGTCATTAATGACTTTTAGACAAGGAACGGTGCTGTCCTCACCTGGTCTGGCCTGTAGGTTACTCCAGACCTACAGCCATGTGTTTTAACTGCACTCTGAAATGGTAATAGCAAGCCATTCAGTTCCAAGAGCAACGAGGGATAGACAACAAATGTTGGCTTTACCAGTGATGCCAAGTCTCATGAATTAGTAAAAAAATGTTTAGTTTCTATCTGAAAATAGCTACATCAACTATTAAGGGTTTGATTCTCCTATTATTTTCTAATCATGTTCAAATACAATTCCTTGAAAACGACTTTCACTTCCAATACAGCACGTAAGTAATCATTATAGATAGATATAATTAGTGAATGTCTTTATATTATTCAATTATAGAGGAAGTTACAGTTGAATGTGTTTTTGCAGCAGGTGTCATTCAATACTGATCAGCAAAAAGATTACAATTTGAATTTTCTCCTTCCTTAACCTTGGGTTGTTGAGATCAATTACTGTA
The DNA here is from genome assembly GCA_024137785.1 of Ginglymostoma cirratum. Taxonomy (NCBI): domain Eukaryota; kingdom Metazoa; phylum Chordata; class Chondrichthyes; order Orectolobiformes; family Ginglymostomatidae; genus Ginglymostoma; species Ginglymostoma cirratum. The sequence continues at coordinate 5,463,191 of JAHRHZ010000034.1, read as the reverse complement.
GTCCAGCCACCACCAGCTCAGTGGGCAATCCAGCTCAGGATGGAGTGGAGTGATACTTTTGATCCTTCTGGCTTGGGAGATGCCCTAATTAATTCTACAAGACCTGGTGATGAAGGTTACCATTTCACAACTCACCTATGATCTAATAATTACAGAAGTGGAAAAAAAACAGCCACTGTCAACAGAAGAGCTTTTGATAAAAATGTTATAGCTTGTTTGTTCATTCAGATATATCCCATGGGATCCCATTATCTACAGTTCAAACATTAGTCTTTGCACATGGATGGTTAGTGCATTTTTATGACAATCCATGTCTATTCAGCGGCAATAATTAAAAAGAGTCATACAAACGTGCCATGTGTCTATGTGCTAATAATACTAGGAGTAGCTTTTTGTTTCTATCTCCTTCAAGCATCTTCTGAAATTCTTAGCTCAGACTTGACCCAGCTCGGTTCAAGCCAACACAGATTGTGGTTTAAAAACCACAAATTGCTAGAAAAAGTCAGCGGGTCTGGCAGCACCTGTAGATAGAAAGCAGAATTAATGTTTCAGGTCCAGTGACCCTTCGTCAGAACTGGATTGAGATTTGTTCATCTCTATTTTCAGGTAACCTACAATTCAATATGTACAGATTATGTACAAATACACATTATAAAATATAACATTTATATAATATATAGATATAAAACTAAAAATGTTGTAAATCCCGTGACATGCTGTAAATGCACTGAGAGTCTTACCTGAAACATTAATCTATTTCTTCCAGATCCTGATCAATCTGCTGTGCATTTCCAGCATTTGTGTAATTTTAGAAAGGATTACTGTATGCAGGGAAAATATCTGAGCTAGAAATAGTTAGCTAAGCCATTGAATTCAAATTTCCTTTCAAAATCTCATCTGATGTATAAACATTTCTTTCCATAATATAAATGCAAACACTCTAGATCTAAGAATGTAATTACTGTTTTGTGCTGTCATTTCTCATCATAAAAATTTACATCTAAAGAATTTATTTTCATGAGCTAAGGCACTTAGTAGAAAGAATATGTGTTTAAAACAAGAACTGTAATACAGTCTATAAACGACAAGTGCCAAATAAACAAACAGATTGATCCTGATTTTCAGTGCATTGGAAAATAAAGTTCACGGCGCGTAACATCATCAACTGGGCAACTTACTGCCAATACACGTTTGTGATCCGATGACTATTGTTCAGAGGCCATAAACTAGTTGTTCTGGGTTTGTATGTCCATTCAATCCATTCATTGTCCCATTATTTCGAGTACATACTTAAAGAGCCACATTTGTCTTTTAATCAATAAATTATGGTATAGTTTTAAGAATAAACAATGCCAGTAAATCAGAAATATAAAGAGAAAGTGTTAGAAAAGCACGACAGGTCAACCCAGTTCTCAAAAGGACAGCTGTGTTACATTTTCAGGCTCGGTTGTTTGATTAGGAGCATAACATCATATTGTGATATTAGTCACAGAGAGGAGTGAAAGAACAATATTTATTAATCAATAACAAAATATAAGAACTTCTGAATTGGGACTGAAAAGCAATAATGTACATTCTGCATCTTGCATGGTGATAAACTGAAAAGTCTGATGCACAAAGTATGATTTATTTTCCTGTAAAAACAAACAATCTAAATACATCAACATAATTTTTAAATTGGAAAGCCTAATGCCCAGTGTTGCACTGAACTTTGCTGGATGGAGATAGAAACTGAGTAGCTGGCAGAATTGTGATTTTGGCTGCATTGTGGATATATCTTAAGGGAAAACCTTCACCTTTAACAGAATGAAGGAAAGGGAGAAGTAGAAATCACGATCTTCTCTCAAGATAACACTAACCCCCGGCAATTCTGTAAGTTTACTAAATGGCTCAAAGAAATGTGTGGGGAGGTTGAGAAGTAAGTAACATAAGCTCAGTTATTTTCTCAGTCTTACCTGGTGAACAATCTAAGGAGACCAGTAAGCCAAAAGTATAATCTGATAAACAAATGCATCACTGTTCACAATCAAAACATGTGAACTATTCAGACTGTTGCTAAAATCACTGTGTGGATATTACATGATTGGGCATTATTTTGACACTGACAATGGATTCTACTTCTGACTCCCTGAAAACTGAGATTCAGTGTGAAAGGGATGGTGATAAGTTTAAAATTCCAGATGACAAACTGGCAAATAACTTGGGAAAAGCTTAGTTATGTGTTTTATATCATTTAACGTGGATGTGAAATAAACTTAGGCTTTGATAAACAAAATTTGTTTGAACCGCAATGTGGCACACATGACCTCGCCTTGTGGGATTCAGTTATCATATAGAGTAGCAGTTTATCCTGATCATTCTGGGCAGTAACTTTCAACAGCTGATTAATCCTCTGCTGAAACCCACGCAGTTTAATTGATTTTTGAACCCTATGTATACAAAGCTTTATTATTGCCATCATTTTTTGTTTCTGTTTATCTATTTCAATCTGTTTTCACAATACCGTCACACATTATGATGAAGGATCACACTTCAAACATCTGGTACTTGGCAGGCACCAAGCAGAGCCACTGCAAGTGCGTTCTTCTCTACTGTAAAATGTTTCAATTAGCCGGCTGTGCATTTCAAACATTTTCTGTTTCTAATTAAGGATTTTTGCAAGTCAGAGTTTCAAAAAGATTAATCCTTAAACAATTTGGATTTGTTTTTCCTGGTCATATGAGTAGTCGGAAGAGGAAACAACAACACTTGTTCTGTGCATAGTTTCAACTGTCACTTGAGGCTAAAGTGCAGTGTAGCATAAGCTTTAATTTTCAAATGCAGTGTACAAATCGGTTATTATTAGATGAACCTGAATTAGGGTTAATGCACTTCACTAACTAACACCATTGTGTGATAAAGCTACTGCAGAACCAAAATTCTAAAGTGGCATTTTAAGACAATGGCAAAATTCCTTCGAATCTGTCTGCCCTTTTTTTAAATAAAAGGCTTGCACTTCCCAACTCCTCTTCCCATCAACACTTTTTCATGTAATTTCCTCAATCCTTAAATCATAAAGTTGAGAATGTCCAATCTACAGATGTTTCTACACACACACTTCCTGACATTGCTCGGACAAGGTATCAAATTTCCCTTCCTCCCACAATCCATATGCCTTTTAGGACAAAGATGCATAGCTTTTTTATATTTAACTAAGGTATATTTGATCTTCTTTGAAAATGAAACTATTTTATCTATGAAATGTTCACATTAAAAGATGAGGTCATTTCATCGAGGTTAAAGAAATGCACAAAGTCTACAGAAATTGAGACAAGAGCAATACAGCATGAAATTGTCCTAGATTTTGAACCAAAAGAGAGTAAAGAGTATTAGATAGGACAAATTTTCTTTAGCAAGCAAAGGACAACAAAACAATGTGGCTGGACAGTTTGTCTTTTCTAAAGCATATCAGTGTTTATATTTCCCTTTTACAGTTCGTCAAAGTCCTGACATTTTGAACCAATCCATTACCATAAGGTGAAGTGGCTACTAAGAGAAATTGGACGAGAAAGTAAAATGATAATTGCAGTTTAATCATTTGTAGCCATAATGGAGTCAATGGTTTGTCTCCTGTGAAATAGGCACACAGTGAATCAGGTAAAGAAAATTAATAGCGACCCAACAACTATTTAAATTTTTAAGTGAAAACAACTATAATCTTTGTCACCACAAATGCATGCATTCTTAATGCAGTAACTCTAGATGTTACTCCATTTTAAATTTGAGTACAAGCAGATACCTAGTGGTTTAGGGGGAGTTGAGAGGGACAGCACTATGAGCCCAACATAAGGCTCTGTTCAATAGGACCAAATGATTAGTAAAACAATTTCTATATATGATTTATGGGCGTCTCAGTTTTGCAGTCATCGATTTTGATGGCTAGGGAATCAGGAACACCGCCTCTGGCATCTGGTTTCAATTTTCTGATTTGCACCATCATTGAACCAGATTTCACACTGGGAACCTTGTCTCACTATTCTTATAACCCAAGAAGCTGTATTGTTATTATGTTGGTTATCTAGAATAAAGCAGACTGTAGTAAAATGTGCAGAAAGTGGCTACTGCCTTTTTTAAGGGACTATTGTAAACTTAATTGACTATAAACAGAAGTTAAATCCAAACAGATGTTTTTCCATCTCCAGATTTGCTACTGGAGCTGCCTTTCTCTGAGACAGGTTTGGGCTTAGCACCCTGTTTCTCATGAGCAGTGTTGACATGGTTTTGCTCCACTACAGTACCTCCTGATGTTGGGCTGCTGGTCCTGGATTTGAGTGCATTCTCTTGACTGTTATAACTCTGAAAAGCAATGTCCAACTGCTCCTGGGCATCTTTCAGGTGCTTGTGGAGCCTGGCCAAGTCAGGCGGGATGTTGTCATCTGGACTAGTGGGCTGTTGCTCTTGGGCTACATTAGCTAAGTTTTGCTCATGAGCCACAAGACCATTTGGAACTTTGGTGGATTTGTCCGATTTGACCACCAGATTGTATCCTGGTGGCGATGATGGAATGTTCCTAGGATAATGGTAAGGGAAAGGTCGCATGTTGCTCTGGTTGCGCCGTTTGCTACGGATTATATCTCTGATGGTTCCAAAGCCCAGATGGAACATCTCACAGATATTAAGAACTAGGCAAAGGCAGCTGACTACATACATTACAATGAGAAAAACCGTCTTCTCTGTCGGTCTTGAGACAAAGCAGTCCACAGTGTGAGGACAGGGAACTCTAGTACAGACATAGGATGGATTAACTTCAAATCCATATAGAAAATATTGTCCCAGAAGGAAAGCCACCTCAAACAGTGCCCTGAAAATCAACTGGAAAACATACATTTTCATCAGACCTTCTTGCAAAATGCGTCGTCTTCCGTCATGCTTTTCATTACTACTGACTTGTTTCTCACTTTCTGTTTCATCATTGATCATTGGCTCCTCCTCATCCTCATCCTCTGTTTGTTCCGAATTACGGTGGACTTGCCATCGTACTGTTGGCAGTTTTTTTTTCTTGAAGAACTTGTTCTTCTTTTCTTCTTCAGTAGATCTGGCAATCTTGTGGATGGCATAGCCAAGATACATTACAGATGGGGTAGATATCATGATGATCTGAAAAACCCAGAACCTCACGTGGGAGAGAGGTGCAAATGCATCATAGCAGACATTCTCACACCCAGGCTGTTTGGTGTTACAGACAAATTTGCTCTGCTCATCAGAATATATAGACTCCCCTCCAACTGCAGTCAACACAATGCGGAAAATAATCAGCACTGTCAGCCATACCTTGCCAACAAAGGTGGAATGATTGTGGATTTCTTCAAGAAGACGTGTTAAGAAGGCCCAGCTCATATTTGTCATAAGGACTCCTCATCTAATATCTGCAATAGAACAAAAATGTTATAGACTTAATCCATTGACCAAGTGCATAATACAAGAATTAAACACACGAAATTGTAAGCTTAGTGTCCAGAATGTAAAGATTTAGTTAATCCTCTTAGACTTAACATTACGTAAAATAAAACCACTTCACAACAATAGGATGTCCCAAAACATTTAACACCCAATGGATATCTTTTAAAGTTATTGTTTTGTAGAAAAATGTGGTTGTAAAAATGTCTGAATAGCTTGTTAGGTTGCGGAAATATTGTGCAAGAGAATTCCCAACTTTTCTTCAACTGTGACCATCTAAATTAGAAACTGATGCCTGGATTTAATCTTGCATCTGCAGGACAACACAGCACTCCCTCAAAACTGCATGGAAACCTAAGTCTAGATAATGTGCTGAAAGCTTTGATAAGGGACTCAGCACCCCAACCTTCTGATTCAGAGGAAACAGCATCATCGCCAAGACCTAAAAATTAACATGTTCATGACGAGACCGAAACTCAAGAGTTCTGTGCATAAAGTCAGCAGTGAAGCCACGTTAATATGAACCGGTTAATTTCCACAAGGATTCTAAAGCATGTTGGTGATTATTTTGGTGAAGAGATGTGGAATGCCACAGGGTCTCCCTCCTAGGAAGGATGCTGTGAAACTAGAAAGGGTTCAGAAAAGATTTATGAGAATTTTGCCAGGGTTGGAGGGTTTGAGCTCTAGGGAGAGGCTGAATAGACTACTGCGATTTTCCCTGGAGCATCGGAGGCTGAGAGGTGACCTTATTGAAGTTTATAAAATCACGAGGGGCATGGATCAGGTAAAAAGGCAAGGTCTCTTCCCCGAGGTGGGAGAGTCCAAAGTAGAGGGCACAGGTTTAAGCTGAGAGGGGTAAGATATAAGAGGGACCCAAGTGATGACTTTTTCATGCAGAGGGTAGTGCGTGTATGGAATGAGCTACCAGAAGAAGTGGAGGATGCTGGTACGATCACAACATTTGTTTGGCATCTGAATGGGTATATGAATAGGAAGGCATTAGAACAAATGGGCCAAATCTTGGCAAATAGGACTAGATTTAGATAGGATATCTGGTCAGTATGGATGAGTTGGACCGAAGGGTCAGTTTCTACGCAGTATATCTTGATGACTCTAAGAACGAAGCCTGCATCATCTGTATTCCATCATGGATATTCTGCTTTTTCGGGCTATTATACAAAAAATACATTAAATGAAACATCTGGTATTGTGTTGACAGTGATCTTATGATCATGAATTTGTTTTCCAGTCACACTGACAGAAAGAATCAAACATTCTGAGGTGACTTACCTCAAAATTATGCTTATTTTGGAAAGATGTGCAAATTCCAATCCTCAAAAGCTGGTTCATGGTTCATGTATAATGTATAATGCAAGTCTGTACACAAATATTTGTCATTGACTTTTTGTGTGGGACTGTAAATTCGTGTCAAATTATGAATGGCTTACAGCAAACTTGAATCGGTTTTGACAAGATTTTGCGAAGATATTTCCCAACTCACTGGGACAAATTCAGTTTAGGCGGGAATGGAAATGGATCGTATTATATTTATATGCTCTTTGGTCACATACTAGAATTCTCTCCCTAAATGGCTCAACATCACCACCACCCTCATCTCTTTATATCTACCCTTTCTAATCCATTTTAGGTTATTTCAAATCTCTACAGTGCAGGTACAACCATTCAGCCAATCAAGTCTGCACTGACCCTCCAAACAGCATCCCACAACCCCAGATTTACTATAGTTAACCCACGTAGCCTCACACTACGGGGCAATTTAGCGTGGCCAATCCACCTAATCTGCACATCTTTGGATTGTGGGAAGAAACTCATACAGACACGGGGAGAACGTACGAACTCTACACAGACAGTCACCCAAGGCTGGAATCAGACCCGGGTCACTGGCACTGTGAGGGATTGTACCACTCTCTCTCTCCTATTATCTCACCTTTTGGACATTTTTCTACATAAAAGAAGTAAATAGCACAAAGTCAGCTTGATGAACTTCAACTCTGACAGTACTCAATTCTAAAAATCTGTTCAGCAGGGGAATTCAGTGAAATTAGGGGACAGGTCTTTTAAAGAAAAGCAGCATTCCAAGTTAGGGAGTGGGAAACAACATCTGACAGCAGCAGTGACAGCTGATAAATTGGAACAAGGCAAAGTGAAGGTCTTCCCCGTTGATTTGAAAAATAGCAAGGTGACACATCAGATGAAGGTAGGTGGGTAAAGGTAAAATACTGCAGATGCTAGAAATCTGAAACAAACAGAATGCTGGAGAATCTCAGCAAGTCTGGCAAAATCTGTTGAGAGAGAAGCAGTTAACATTTTAGAATTAGGACTTGAAGCATAGAAACATAGAAAACATGCACAGGTATAGGCAATTCGGCCCTTTCAGCCTGCTTTACCATTCAATGAGATCATGGCTGATCATCCAACTCAGTTCCCTATTCCCATTTTCTCCTTCTTACCCTTGGAGACCTTTAGTCCGAAGAACTATATCAAACTCTTTCTTGAAAAAAAAAATCAACATTTGGGAAATGACCACTTTCTGTGGCAGAGAATTCCACAGGCTCATCATTCTCTGTTGGTGAGCCCTCTTCTGGAGTACTGTGTCCAGTTCTGGTCACTCTGTTTATAGGAAGATTATTATTAAGCAGGAGAGGGTTCAGGAGATATACCAGGACGTTGCCAAGAATGGAGGATTTGAGTTATAAGGAGAGGCTAGATAGGCTGGAGGAACACAACAGGCCAGGCAGCATCAGAGGAGCAGGAAAGTTGACGTTTTGGGTCGGGATCCTTTTTCAGAAATGGGGGAGGGGGAGAGGGAGCTCAGAAATAAATAGAGGTGGGTGGGGCTGGGAAAGGTAGGTGGGATGGTGATAGGTGAGTGCAGGTAGGCAGTGGTGGGGATTGGTCAGTGAGGTGGGAGGAGCAAATAGATGGCACAGAAGATGGACAGGTTGCGTCAGGTCAAGGAGGTGGGGATGAGAGGGTGGGTGGGTCATGGAATGAGGCCGGGGTGGGGGGCACAGATTTTGAAACTGGTAAAGTCCATATTTAGGCCATTGGCCTGTAGGCATCCAAGCGGAATATGAGGTGCTGCTGCTCCTCCAGTTTCTGGGTGGTGTCCTTGTGACACAGGAGGAGGCCCCACTTCTTTGACTTGACACAAACTGTCCATCTTCTCTCCCACCCATCTGCTCCTCCCACCCCACTGACCAATCCCCACGATTGCCTGTCTGCACTCACCTATCACCATCCCACCTAACTTCCCCAGCCCCACCCCTCCTCTCTCTATTTACTTCTGAACTCCGTTCCTCCTCCCATGTTTCTGAAGAAGGATCGTGACGTGACACAAGGTGTAGAGCTGGATGAACACAGCAGGCCAAGCAGCATCAGAGGAGCAGGAAGGCTGATGTTTCGGGCCTAGACCCTTCATCAGAAATGGGGGAGGGGAAGGGGGTTCTGAAATAAATAGGGAGCGAGGGAGAGGCGGATAGAAGACGGATAGAGGAGAAGATAGGTGGAAAGAAGACAGACAGGTCAAAGAGGCAGGGAGGGAGCCAGTAAAGGTGAGTTCAGGTGGGGAGTTAAGGAGGACGGACAGGTCAAGGGGGCAGGATGACGTTAGTAGGTAGGAGGTGGGGGTCAGGATTGAGGTGGGAGGAAGGACAGGTTAGGGAGGCGGGGACAAGCTGGGCTGATTTTGGGATGCGGTAGGGAGAGGGGAGATTTTGAAGCTTGTGAAGTCCACATTGATACCATTGGGTTGCAGGGTTCCCAAGCGGAATATGGGGTGTTGTTCCTACAACCTTCAAGTGACATCGTTGTGGCACTGGAGGAGGCCCAGGATGGACATGTCATCTGAGGAAGTGGAGGGGAAGTTGAAATGGTTCGCGACTGGGAGGTGCAGTTGTCTAGGGCGAACTGAGATGGAAACAGAGAGGTATCAGAGATGGTCCAGGTGAACTTAAAGTTGCGGTGGAAGGTGTTGGTGAAGTAGATGAACTGTTCGAGCTCCTCGTGGGAGCACGAGGCGGCGCCGATCCAGTTATCGATGTAACGGAGGAAGAGGTGGGTTTTAGGGCCAGTGTAGCTACAGAAGAGGGATTGTTCCACATAACCTACAAAGAGGCAGGCATAGCTTGGGCCGATGCGGGTACCTACTTCTTCCTCCGTTACACTGATGACTGTATCGGCGCCGCCTCGTGCTGCCACGAGGAGCTTGAACAGTTCATCCACTTCACCAACACCTTCCACCCCCAACCATCTCTCATACCTCTCTCTCCTTCCTGGACCTCTCTGTTTCCATCTCTGGCAACCACCTGGAAATCGATGTCCATTTCAAGCCCACTGACTCCCACAGCTACCTGGAATACACCTCCTCCCACCCACCTTCCTGCAAAAATGCCATCCCCTATTCCCAATTCCTTCGCCTCCACCTCATCTGCTCCCAGGACGAGGCATTCCACTCCCGTACATCTCAGACGTCCTCATTCTTCAAGGACCGCAACATCCCCCCCCTCAGTGGTCAAGAACGCCCTTGACCACGTCTCCCATATTTCCCGCAACTCATCCCTCACACCCCCTCCCCGCAATAACAACCAAAACAGAATCCCCCTCATCCTCACGTACCACCCCACCAACCTCTGGATCCAACGCATCATCCTCCGACAATTCCGCCATCTGCAATCAGACCCCACCACCAAAGACATTTTTCCGTCCCCAACTTTATCTGCTTTCCGGAGGGACCACACTCTCCTGGACTCCCTTGTCCGCTCCACGCGCCCCTCCAGCCTCACCACACCCGGCACTTTCCCTGCAACTGCAGGAAGTGCTACACCTGCCCCTACACCTCCCCCCTCACCCCCATCCCAGGCCCCAAGAAGACTTTCCACATCAGGCAGATGTTCACCTGCACACCTGCTAATGTGGTATCCTGCATCTGTCCCCGTTGTGGCCTCCTCTACATCGGGGAAACCAAGCGGAGGCTTGGACCACTTTGCAGAACACCTACACTCGGTTCGCACTAAACAACTGCACCTCCCAGTCGCGAACCATTTCAACTCCCCCATCCCATTCCGCAGACGACATATCCATCCTGGGCCTCCTGCAGTGCCACATTGATGCCACCCGAAGGTTGCAGGAACAGCACCTCATATTCCGCTTGGGAACCCTGCAGCCCAATGGTATCAATGTGGACTTCACAAGCTTCAAAATCTCCCCTACCCTGTACCGCATCCCAAAACCAGCCCAGCTTGTCCCCGCCTCTCTAACCTGTCCTTCCTCCCACCTATCCCCTCCTCCCATCTCCTACCTACTAATGTCATCCCGCCCCCTTGACCTGTCCATCCTCCCTGAACTGACCTAACTCCCCACCTATGCTCACCTTTACTGGCTCCATCCCCACCTCTTTGACCTGTCTGTCTCCTCCCCACCTATCTTCTCCTCTATCCATCTTCTATCCGCCTCCCCCTCTCTCCCTATTTATTTCAGAACCCTCTAGGTCCCCTAGACCCCCTCGGGTCTAGGCCTGAAACGTCAGCCTTCCTGCTCCTATGATGCTGCTAGGCCTGCTGATTTCATCCAGCTCTACACCTTGTTATCTCAGATTCTCCAGCATCTGCAGTTCCTACTATCTCTTGTGACCTGACACGTCAACTTTCCTAGTTTGGGAACAGTGACCATAGTTCTATTCATTTCAGAATAGCTATGGAGAAGGGTAAAACTGGTCCATAGGTACAATTTCTGAATAGGGCCAAGGTGAATTTTGATCGAACTAGACAGGAGCTCGCTGGGTTGATTGGAGTAGCTTGTTTGTAGGCAAAGGAACCTCTGGCAAGTGGGAGGTCTTTAAAAGTGTGATAGATAGAGTTCAAGGTCTATGTGCTCCTGTAAGGGTGAAGGGCAAGGTCGGCAGAAGCAGGGAACCCTGGATGACAAGGGATAGTGAGGAACAAAAACAAAGTTGCTGGAAAAGCTCAGCGGGTCTGGCAGCATCTGTGAAGGGAAAAACAGAGTTAGTGTTTCGGGTCCGGTGACCCTTCCTCAGAACTGATGATGGCTGAGAAAATGTCAGCTTATATGCAGAAAAAAGGGGAGAGGAATGGGATATTGAGGCTTTGACCAGAAAAAAGGAGGCATGACTCAGACCATGCTGGGATCATGGAAATCTGTGGAGGTAGATAGGGGATACAGGAGCTTACTGAATAAGGAAATCAGGAGGGCGAAAATGGGACACGAGATAGCTTTGGCTAAGAAGATTAGGGTGAATCCAAAGGAATTCTTTAAGTATATTAAAAGAAAGAATAACTGGAGAGAGAATAGGACCCTCAAGGATCAAAGTGGACATGTGTCTGTGGAACCGCAGGAGAGGGGCGAGGTCCTCAATGAATATTTCTCCTCTGTGTTTACCGTGGAGAAAAACATGAAGACTTCGGAACTTGGGGAAGTTAGTAGCAATATCTTGGGGACAGTCCTTATCACAGTAGAAGAGGTGTTTGAAGTATTAGAATGCATGAAGGTGGATAAATCTTCTGGTCCTGATCACACATATCCAAGAGGCTAGAGATTGAGGGGGCCCTGGCTGATATATTTGCATCATTGCTAGCCATGGGTGAGGTCCTGGAAGACTGGGGGATAGCAAATATTGTGCCCTTATTCAAGAAGGGCTGCAAAGTAAATATCTGGGAATTATAGACCAATACGCTTAACATTGCTGCTTGGCCTGCTGTGTTCATCCAGCTCCACACCTTGTTATCTCGGATTCTCCAGCATCTGCAGTACCTTTTATCTCTGATACGCTTAACATTAAGCTTACTTGAGAAGATTCTGAGGGATAAGATATACGTGCATTGAGAAAGACAGCGTTTGATTAGGAGTAATCAGCATGGCTTCGTACGTGAGAGATCGTGCCTCACAAATTTATTAGAGCTCTTTAATGAAGAGACCAGGAAGATTGATGAGGCTAGGTCGGTAGACGTAATCCATATGGATTTCAGTGAGGCCTCTGATAAGGTTCCACATGGGAGGCTGCTCTGGAAGGTTAGATCGCATGGAATCCAAGGAGAGTTGGCAAATTGGATACACAATTGGATCGATGATAAGAAGCAGAGAGTAATAGTGGAGGCCTGTGACTAGTAGTGTGCCTTGGGGGGTGGTGCTGGGCCCATTGCTGTTTGCTATCTATAACAATGATTTAGATGATAATGTACAAGGCAATTAGTAAGTTTGTGGATGACACTAAAATAGGCGGTATTGTGGACAGTGAGGAAGGTTATCAGAAATTGCAGCAGGATCTTGATCATCTGGGGAGCTGGCTGAGAAATGGCAAATGTATAGAAGTGTGTAGAAGTTGTATAGATGTATATAGTTGTATAGATAAATGTATAGAAGTTAATATATAGAAGTGTGAGGTGTTGCAGTTTGGAAAGTCAAATGAAGGTAGGAGTTTCATGGTGAATGGCAGGGCCTTAAGGAGTGTAGTGGAACAGAAGGACCTTGGAGTTCAAGTGCACGGTTTTCTGAAAGTGGAGTCACAGGTAGACAGGTTGGTGAAGAAGGCTTTTGGCCTTCATTAGACCGGGCATTGAGTATAGAAGTTGGGAAGATATGTTGCAGTTGTACAGGACATTGGTGAGGCCGCGTTTAGAGTACTGTGTTCAGTTTTGGTCACCTTGCTAACAGGAAGAATGTTATTAAACTGGAAAGAGTGCAGAAGAAATTTACTAGGATGTTGCCAGGACTCAAGGAACCGAGTTAAAGGGAGAGGTTGGGCAAGATAGGACGTTCTTCTTTAGAGCGTAGGAAACTGAGGGGAGATCTTATAGAAATGTATAAGATCATCAGAGGCATGGATAGGGTGAATGCACATTGATTCCCCAACCCTGGGAAAAAGACTAAGACTAGAGGGCATCAGTTTAAGGTAACAGGGGAAAGAGTACATGGAAACCTGAAGGGCAATTTTTTTTTGTATTTTTTAAAACAGAGGCTGGTACGCATATGGAATGAGCTGCCAGTGGAAATGGTTGAAGCGGGCACATTAACACCATTTGGAAGAATACATGGATAGGAAAGGTTGAGAAAGATATGGGCTAAGTGCAGGGAAGTGGGGTTAGCATGGATGGACATATTGGTCGGCATGGACCAGTTTGGGCCAAAGGGTCTGTCTCCGTGCTGTAGGACTCTATGAAATGCCTTTAGCTGCTTGAGTTCTAGCTCAGGGTTTCTGAGTTTGAGGGGCAATTGGAATAACTACAGAGTATCAGAAGGATAAGAGTTTCCTGGATTATATATTCTAAGAGGTGGTCATCCTGCAGGTAGTTTGGGTTCAGTGGAGTAGATGAGGATCATCCAGAAAATTAGGAAGAGGTAAGGGAATCTTCAAGGTGTATCACTCTCAAGTGGTGCTCAGTTTTGGAATCTGTTGGGAGAAGAAATTGGCTTAAGGGCAGAATGTAACGAGTTATGGAAAACAGGTATTTTTCAGACCAAAGCCTGAAACAGATAGTGGGTCTCTCCAAGAGTCAAAGATAGGACCACTGCTTTCCTTATTAATAAAAATGACTTGGATATGAGAATGCGGAACAATTGAATTTGCCAATGATACTAAGTCTGAAGCTGACAGTGAAGATGATACCAATCAACTGCAGAAGAACAGTGGCTCACAGAATGGGCAGATGAGTAGCAGATGCAATGATAGAGGAAGGTGAGGTGATGCTTTTCGTAAGAGGGAATAAGAGTATACTTCAGTTTTAAAGACCATACAGAGTCTGAATGACACCAAGGTCATGTCTGTAACCCTTTGTAGGTGAAAGAAAATATTGAGACAGCTGTAAGCAAAGCATAGGGGATCTTAGGCTTCACAAACAGGAACTATGTATAATGGCAAGGAAGTTGAGCTGAACCTTTCTAAAGCTCTGATACAGGAAATCAGAAATTGTTGCAGTACAGAAGAAAGCTATTCAGCCCATCATGTCTGCACCAATTCCCCAAATGAGCGTCATGATTTCAGAGCACCACCCTAGCCCTTACACATTAACCTTGCACATTATTTCGATGTAAATAATCATCTAATGCTCTTTTGAATGCCCTAATTTAATCTGCTTCCCCCACTCTACCACAAACTGTTTCCAAACAGAACCACTCGTGAGAAAATTTCCTTTTACATCCTATTTACTTGTTTTGCAACGACTTTAAATCTGTGCCTTCTTAACCTGTTTATGAGTGGGAACAGTTTCTCCCTGTCTACGTAAGCCAGATCTCTCATGAACTTGAAAACTTCAATCAAATGTCCTCTTAGGCCAAAACTAGAGTACTGCATCCTGTTCAGGCAGTTTAGGCAAGATGGAAGAGTCCTTGAGAGAGTGTTGACAAGATTTGCCAAAATAATTCTTCAAATCAGGGATTTTAGTTATAAGGTTAATTTGGATAGGTTGGGGTTATTTGCCTTAGAACAGAGAAGATTTGATATAAGGAAACCAGATGGGTACTTGAGGGAAATTAACTTACTGCTACAGGGATAGAGTCGGGTAATGGGACTGATTCGATTGTTCTACAGAGAGTCAACATGGATTTGATGGGCTGGTCAGCTTCCATCTGTGCTGTAACAATCTACATCTATAAAAAAGCAATTTAAATGTGGTTGTTCAATCAAAATCATGGAAATGTAGTAAAGGAAGTTGCATCTATGCAATGCCTCCTGGGTCAAAGAGTATCGAAAATGTAGCCCCCATCTTCCACTCCGCAGCTCCCTAACAGTTTGAAGTATCTTGCCTCCCTATGCAGCAGATAGCTGCTGCCAAAATGGGCACAAAGGCATGATTTGGGTCTTATTTAGCCATGACGCAACTCAGTTACTTTGGCAGGAGACTCATAGAATAGAACAGAATAGAATCATAGAACAGAATCCCTACAGTGTAGAAACAGGCCCTTCGGCCCAACAAGTCCACACCGACCCTTGGAGCATCCCACCCAGACCCATTCCCTATAATCCACCTAATCTACACATCCCTGAACACTATGGGCAATTTAGCATGGCCAATCCACCTAGCCTGCACATCTTTGAACTGTGGGAGGAAACTGGAGCACCCGGAGGAAACCCACGCAGACACAGGCAGAAAGTGCAAACTCCACACAGACAGTTGCCCGTGGCTGGAATCGAACCCAGGTCCCTGGCGCTGTGAGTGCTAACCACTGAGCCACTGTGCCGCCCCAAATTTGAATTCAAATTCCACCATCTGCCATGGCAGGATTTGAACAGAGGTCCCCAGAACCTTACCTGGGTCTCTGGATTAACTGTCCAGTTAAAAGTGTGAGGTGATTCATTTTGGAAGGACAAACTTGAAAGCAGAATACAGGGTTAACGGAAAGATTCTTGGCAGTGTGGAGGAGCAGAGGGATCTTGGGGTTCATGTCCACAGTTCCCTGAAAGCTGCCACCCAGGTGGATAGAATTGTTAAGAAGGCGTATGGTGATGTTCACTTTCAGTAATAGAGGGATTGAGTTCAAGAGCCTTGAGGTTATCCTCCAGCTATATAAAACCCTGGTTCGGCCACATCTGGAGTATTGTATCAGAGATAAAAGGTACTGCAGATGCTGGAGAATCCGAGATAACAAGCATGGGGCTGGATGAACACAGCAGGTCAAGCAGCATCATAGGAGCAGGAAAACTTGACGTTTCGGGCCTAAACCCTTTTCTGATGAAGGGTTTAGGCCC
>JAHRHZ010000034.1:5411813-5431078 GCA_024137785.1 Ginglymostoma cirratum | reverse complement strand
CTCCACACCTTGTTATCTGTGAGGTTTGTATTTTGGTAGGGCAAATCAGGGCAGGACTTACGCAATTAATGGTAGGTTCAGGGGACCTTTGCCAATCAAAGGGACCTTGGGGTGCAGGTTCATAGTTCCTTGGAAGTGGAGTTGCACGTAGACAGGATATTGAAGGCGGTGTTTGGTATGCTTGCCTTTATTGGTCAGCACAGTGAGTGTAGGAGTTGGGAGGTCATGTTGTGGCTGTACAGGACACTGTTCAGAGACTTTTGGATGCTGCATTCAATTCTGGTCTCCCTGCTGTAGGAAAGATGTTTTGAAACTTGAAAGCGTTCAGAAAAGATTTACAAGGATATTGCCAGGGTTGAAAGGTTTGAGCTATAAGGAGATGCTGAATAGGCTGTGGCTATTTTACCTGGAGTATCAGAGGATAAGGGGTGACCTTATTAGAAGTTTATAAAATCAGGAGGGGCCTGGATAAGCTGAATAGTCAAGGTCTTTTCCCCAGGGTAGGGGAGTTCAAAATCAGAGGGCATAGGTTAAAGGTGAGAGGGGTAAGATTTAAAAAGGACCTAAGGGGAAACATTTTCACGCAGAGTAGTGCATGTTTGGAAAGAGCTGCCAGAGGAGGTGATGGAGGCTGGTACAATTACAACATTTATTTGGCATCTGGGCTGGTAAATGGGACGAGAAGTGTGGAATATCTGGTTGGCACGGACGAATTGGACCAAAGGGTCTGTTTCTGTATGGTACATTTGTATGACTCTACGATTTCTAGTGCTTCAGGACTCCTACCCCGTGCTGACTGCATTGAGAATGCCAACAGCACTCCTTCTATTATTGACCTCTTTTTGAATTAACCTGCTCTGACCCCTTTCTCTATGGGTTGTAAAACCTCATCAGCAAATACTTCAGCTATTATCTCCCCAGATGGCTGTTCGTCATTTAGCTAAAATCACATGACTTCTTATAAATAGTTTTTTTTAACTCACAGTTCAAAATGATTTTCTCGCTTTAAAAATATGAATATATTCGTTTCAATGAAAATATATTTTGAGAGAACTGAAAACTAAAATGCAATTTTCCTCTACTTTAGGACCTAAGTTCCCAAATTAAATTTTAAAAAATCATTGACTGAAAACTGTGGCAGCGTATTTACAAATTCTGAGAGGTACGCATGATATTATCTTACCTTCTCTTTCCAACCTTTAAAAACATTCTTAGGTCAGACATGTGACCTCTACAACGTACAGGTTTAAAGCTGGTTCTTGCCATACAAGATGCACGACTTCCTTTGAGTAGTTATAACCTTTGCTTGAACATTCCAATCTACAGCGAACATGTACAAGCACATGTACCACTGAGACATCCAACAAGTTTCCAGCTTTGAATATCATAGTGAAAAGAAGCAGACTTACCACAAAATAATACTTTGGATCAAACAGTATATCATTTGGCTCCAAATGGCATTAAGGCGGCCAAAGGGAGCTGTCAGATTGCTTCTAAATCACAACCATTTTTGTCAATCTCAGATATGCTCAACAGCCACGTTAATAACCTTGTTAAAGTTGAAGCAGCCTATTAAACCTCACGAGAAGTCTCTGTATTCTGAGCAGGTGTCTCATTAAGTTAGAATTTTATTGGCTTCATTTCATACTTGCAGCAGTAGGGCTTGTCTAGCATAATGTACAGATATTGTCTGAGGTCTAGAGCAAATGACCTCTCTTGCACCCCTAACACAATCTCATTAACAACATTATGGGTGCATCTACACCACATAGTCTGCTCTGGTTAGAGAATGCAGATCCCCAACAGGCACTTATGGATGGGCAATAAATGCTGGCCTAGCCAGCAACAGCAACATATCATGAATCAACAGAAAAAGTCGAAGAACAAGTTAGTTGGGAAAGCATAGATAACGGAGTGTGGAGCTGGAGGAACACAGCAGGCCAGGCAGCATCAGAGGAGCAGGAAAGTTGACGTTTCGGGTCAGGACCCTTCTTCAGAAATTACCTCTGACTCCAGCTTCTGCAGTTCTTGCTATCACTTAGTTAGGAAAGCATGTTATGTTGAGGATACAAAGAATATAGATAAGTTATGTAAGTGGGCAAAAATCTGGCAAATGGTATATAAGGTGGGAAAATGTGAATTTGTCCATTTTGGCAGGAAGGATGGAAGTGCAGTATATTATTTAAATAGGATGGGATTATGGAATGCTACAGGTACAGCAAGTATTTAGGAAGACAAATAAGGGATGAATTTCAAGGGGATTGGTTCTAAAAGTAAGTAAATCTTGCTACAAATATGCAGGGCATGGGTGAGATCTTATCTGGAGTAAAGTATACAGTTTTGGCTGAGGGAACAGCACCCTTGCATTGAAAGCTATCCACAGAAGGTCACTTGTCTGATTCCTGGGATAACATATGAGGAGAAATTAGGCAGATTAGACCTATACTTACTGCTATTTAGGAGAATGGCATATGTAAAAAAAAAGTAGGTTTCTGAGGGGACCCGAATATTTCCTCTCATGGGGGACTCAGAACTAGGGGACAGTTTAAAATTATGGGGCAAATCTTTTGCTCTTGTCGATGGTGAGCTTGGAGGTGGAAAGAACACTTAACTAAATAAATTTGTGGTGGCCTCAATTTGCCACATTCCTACCTCTACCAGAGTTATTTTGAATGAAAGGGCCAATTGCTCACCATTTAAAAGGTCTCAGCTTGCATCACTGGATTAACCCAAATGCAGTAGGTGGTTGTTACTATGCGGCTTTCATGACCTGCAGAGTGCTTGTGACCTCAGAACTGGGGAGAACCATTAATCAAAGACAGTGCCTGATCAAGGTCAGGACATTGAGTAGGGGCTTGACCACTGGGAGTCATGTCTTGCCCTTGCTTTCAACTGCTCCATCCCTATCTCACTACAACTCCAAATCCGTGAAATCTCCAACACACCCTCCCGTAACGTGACTATGTTCTGTGTTGAGACCACCATCGTTTTTTCTTTACTTTTCTCATTTTTGCTTGCAACTGCGGGGTAAAGTTGTGAATCGAACTTTGAACAGCAGCTTCTTTTGAAAAAAAGAGAATGAATAAATTGATGTTTTCATATGGAAACTGGCCTAGAAAGATAAGTGCAGGTTAATTACCGTTCTAGGAATACCATATGTTCCAACACCAGGATGTGTTATGGTCAAGGGCTAGCAACTGGTTAGATGTTGCATTGGTCAATGAATGGGAAGGCAGCCTGGCCAGCCAAACGCAAAGAACATTGAAAAAGAAGGAGAAATAGATTGAACTGGTTTTAACTAGGTTTTATTTGGGCAGAAGGCTGCGTGCTCAGAAGCTGCTGGATTGGGAAGTTGTGTCTGAGTTACTCTCTCTAGTTTTATGTTTAATTAAAGAATTATTGAATGTTCTGAGAAAAGAGTGCCAGTTTATAAGAAGTGGGTGAATATCCCTTGGAGCCTGCTGGAAGCTGTTTGCATTGACTGGTAACTCTGGAAATCAAGCAAGAATCAATCCCTTGTGCTATAATATAAAACATCATGAGAGGATTCCATAAAGACCTAATATTCATCATTGAAACACTTACTGAACTGGCAAATTACAACTCTTACTTACTTTGTAATTTATTCCTTAATGGTATCTGTCTGTGTGTCAGTGGGGGTTATGATCAAAGAAGATTGGATTTAAATCATAGACATTAATTGGATTACCTTGTTGTGTAGTTTTCTCTGCTAAGGTTACAGTATTAATAATAAATTGTTACTTTCTGTTTGTTATAAACTTGGTGTCTGATATCTGTTATTCTTAAAAGCCGGCTAGGCACAATTGGGCACTTGAGGATCATTCAATGTCTTAATTTCACTGTATTTTGAATGGAAAATGCTAAGCTCAAGAGCGGCTAGCCTCTGATTGGTCAGGTGGGATTTCTGTGCTCAGGATATGATTTTAGACTGGTGGCCTTGCAACCGCCTGATAATCATTAGATTGGCAAAGCCTTTCCAGGAAAAGACAGTAGGCATTTCTTGCCAGGTCTCCAGCTGGCAAACAAGACCCTTGTCACTTCACTCAGATCCTGTGTGGACCAGCTAGCAGGAGTATTCGCAGACATCTTTAAGCTTTTCTTACTACGATTTGAAGTCCCCATCTGCTTCAAGACTACCATCATCCCAGTGCCAAAGGAAAATCACGCAGCATGCCTCAATGACTACCACCCAGTGGATCTGACCTCCATAATTATGGAGTACTTCAACAGGTTAGTCATGGCTCACATCAACTCCAGCCTACCAAACTGCCTTGATCCTTTGCAAATTGCCTACCAGCGCAACAGGGACACAGCAGATGTCATCTCTCTGGCCCTACACTCATTCCTGGAACATCTGGATGACAAAATTCCCATGTCAGGCTCATACTTATTATCTACAGTTCTGTCTTCAACACCGTAATTGCAAAAATCTCATCTCTAAATTCCGAGACCTGGGTTTAGGCTCCCCTCTCTGTACTGAATTCTTGACGTCCTGACCCATAGGTTGCAATCAGCAAGAATAGGCAACAACACCTCCTCCACAATAATCCTCAACACTGGTGCCCAGCAAGACTGTGTACTCTGCCTCCTATTATTCTCCTAATACACATACGACCGTGTGGCCAAATTCGGCCCCAACTCAGGTTTGCTGATGACATTACCATTGTAGGTCGTTGTTTGAGATTTGACGAGATGGAATTCAGAAAAGCAACTGAGTGCTTAGCAGCATGGTATGAAGACAACAATCTTTCCAAAGTCAGCAAAATGAAGGAGCTGTCATTGACTTTAGGAAGCAGAGTGGAAGGCATGAACCTGTCAGTATCAGTGGTGCTGAGTTGGAAATGGTCGAGAGCACCAAGCTCCTGGGAGTGATGATCACCAATCTGTCCTTAACCACTCATGTCAACACGATGCTCAAGAAAGCATAATAATGTCTCTACTTCTCCAAGAGGCTGAGGAAATTCGGCATGTCCACAAGGACTCTTACCAATTTTTAAAGCTGCACCATGGAAAGCATCCTATCTGGATGCATCTCAGTGTTTTATGGCAAATGCTCTTCCCAAGACCCCAAGAAATTACAGACAATCATGAACACTGCCCAGTCCATCACGCAAACCAGCGTTCCATCCACTGACTTCATCTATACTTCCCACAGCCTCAGGAAAGCAACCAACATGATCAAAGACCCCTCGTCGATTATACTCTCTTCAACCCTCATCCATCAGGCAGAAAGATATAAAAGTTTGAATACACGTACGAATAAATTCAAGAACAGCTTCTTCGCCCATTATCAGACTTTTGAACTGACCTCTCAAATGTTAATTCTAATATCTCTCTCGCACCTTCTCTGCAGCTTCAACACTGTATTCTGCACTCTGTTCTGCAGCCTGATGCACTTTGTACGGTATGATCTGCACATATAGCACACAAAACAACACTTTCACTGTATCTGTACATGTGACAACAATAAATCAATTAATCAAATTGATTCCCCTTCTGAGTCTCTTGTTTAGAACAAAGATGAAAAGAAATTTATTCTCTCAGAGAACTTTATCGTTTGGAATTCTCTTCTTAGTGAGCAGTGGAGTCTGGATCACTAAATTTATTCAAGCCTCAGTTGGGCAGATTTATTGTCAAGTGAGTGAGGATTATGGGAAAGCTGGCTGGAAAGTGGAGTTAAGTTCTTATTTAACTGTGGAGCAGGCTGAAGAGGCCAAATCGCCAAACACTTACTACAATTCTCAACGTCCAAGCTCTGGGAAGTATAACTGTAAAGTCATAGAGTCATACAGGATGGAAACAGACCCTTCAGCCCAACTCCAAACTAAACTAAACTAGTCTCAATTGCCTGCGTTTGGTCCATATACCTCTAAACCTTTACTATTCATGCACCTGTCCAAATGTCTTTTCAATGTTGTAACTGTACCTGCATCTACCAGTGCCTCTGACCGTTCATACTCCAGCATTTGAAATTAGATATCAAGAAACTGTGCATTCCTGATGTACGGAAAGAAAGGAACTGCTCAAAATACTGAGCAATATGAACTTAAAAAATCTTACTTGAGCCAGATTTATGGCTTGTTAGCAAACTCCATTATAATCTGAATCACCAATGAAGCAATAACTTCATGCTAAAATGAAAAACAAAAAGCACTAAGATTTCGATAGTCTGAAGCACTGGAACCCTTAAGATAGCATTTGGGATTTTTGCCAAATGATCTGTTCAACATGTGGATTATTGAAACAACCAGACTTGCCAGTTCCAAGTTGTGACTCTTTACAGTTCATAAAAAAAGACAGAATATTGTAAAAAGTAGGAAGATGAAAAGATCATTCAGTATTCATCTCATTCCAATACAAGAGGGTCTGGTTTAAACCCAAACATATTACTTTCACTCAATCTTGGCGTCAAATGTGGTAAGAACTTCCTTGTTACTTTTATTTTTCTTAGGTTAAAGATAAAATTATTTCAGTTCACTCCTTAAAATCATGCTTTTCTCATTGTGATTAAAGTTTGTCATTCAAATCAGGTCTTGGGAGTAGAAGTGACAAGATGGGATTGAGACAGAAATCATCAATTGAGTGGACACTAATCAGACATCATCTGGAGCAGATAAAAAGGAGACTGGTAGAATGCAGCAGGCCAGGCAGAATCTGGAGGAAACGAGCAGTCAACGTTTCTTCAGGACCAGATGTGGGGCTAGGGGGTGCTGCATAAAAAGGTGGTGGTGAGGTAGAGGTGGAATGGTGGTAATGGGAGGATATCTGGGGCACTGCTTAAAGCTCTTGTCACAACACTAAAGATCTTTGAAATAGGGTAGACTGTGAACAACTATAGATGACTGTATCAGTGCCCATTTCCTGCTTTTGGCTGGAACTGGAAAACTTTTTAAAATTTAGCTTCCAAACTCCACCCTTCACTCATCTTCATATGGTCCATCTCCGATGCATCCCCTCTGTCCCTTGACTCCTATGTCTCCATTCCAAGGCATAGACTTCTCCTAGTTTCAGAGATGACACGTCACAGTATATGAGTGGCAAGGTGGCTCAGTGGTTAGCACTGCTGCCTCACAGCGCCAGGGGCCTGGATTTGATTCCACCCTCAGGTGAGTGTGTGTGGAGTTTGCACTTTCTCCCAGTGTCTGCATAGGTTTCCTCCCACAGTCCAACGATGTGCAGGGCAGGTGGATTGGCCATGCTAAATTGCCCATAGTGTTCAGGGATGTGTAGATTGGGTGGGATGCTCTGAGCGTCGGTGTGGACTTGTTGGGCTGAAGGGCCTGTTTCCACACTGTAGGGATTCTATGATTCTATACATGATAAGCTTGCTGATTCCCACAGGTACCTTAACTAATTTGTACCAATCTTCCATGCAAAAATCTCCACATTTAAAAGGACTGTCTTCTGCATTTTCACTACATTCTGCATTATGCCACCACCAAATATATCTTCTCTTGTCCCAAATCACCACTCTAAAGGAATCATCCCTTGGCAATACCGTGGTCCACTCCTTAATTACCCTAATACATTATTCCCTCCACATGGCGCCATTCCACGAAACCATCACAAGTGTAACACCTGTCCTTTCATCCTCTCTAATTTCACTATACAAGGCCCCAAACAATCCCTATATGTAGCTCATTAGTACTTTAGTACGTCTCTGATCTATTATATTCACTGCTCAAAATCTAGTAACCTCTTTAGGGGAGGATGAAACACAGGGTGGGTGACTACTTTGCAGAGCACTTCTGCTCAGTTAGCAAGTATGCCCCAAGTTTCTAGTTGTTTTCTACTTTAATCCATGCTCACATTTCTGTCCTTAGCCTTCTGCAATGTTCCAATGAACCTCAGTGCAAATTCTTGTAATTAGGCATTTTACAGCCATCCTGCACACAACGTTGAGTTCAAAGATTTCAGATTATGAACTCTGTCCCACTTAGATACGTATTTTCCCTCCCGAAATGTTGGTCTAAACCCTGCTTTGTGCTTTTGCTTCCAGACTGAGCTGTTCAACATTCTGCCATTCAGATTCACTCTGGACAAATATTTTGTTTCTCTACTACAACCATTACCATTCTCTTCGTCATTTTTGTTCTATGACACTTTTGTTACTTAATCTCTCCCAACCTTTACCCAGCCCTGTCAAAGGAACACAGGACTTAGGAGCGGGAGTAGGCCATTTGGCTCTTTGTGCTTGCTCTACCATTCAAAAAGATTATGGTCGATCTGCATGTGATTACAGTTCCAATTTCCACTCTGCACACTACAGCTGTCAACTCCCTTGTCCATCAAACCTTTAAATATATTTAAAGGCCCAGTCTCCACTACCAGCTGGGCAAGAAAATTTCACACACAAATGACCCTTTGAGCAAGAAAAAATATTTCTTCATCCATATCTCAGAAGTCTTTCTCACAAGAGGAAAGATTTTTTGAATATCCACCCTACCCAAACCCCTCAAGATCTTACTCGTTATAATAAGATTAACGTTCATTTTTGAAAACTCCAGCAGATCTAAACCTAACCTGTTCAACTCTACTCATAATATCCCCCTTGTTCTTCCTCCATCCTCTCTACTTTCAAAGGTACATAAGCTGTCAGATTTCAATCTTCCTTCAGTTCAGAATCAACGTGCTGAAAATTATCATGGGTGGGGGAGCTCATCCGTGCCCCTTACTAAAAAGTCAGAGACTGATCAGCAAAGAAAAGCTCTGTTTTGCGGCAATAAAATGTTGCAGGTGGCATGAACAGGTTGAAAGGGATATTTGCATCCTTTACTGGGAAGGAGGTCACATCTTCTGGACTAACAGTCCTGGCAGCATCAGGGATTGGTAGCAGATGCTGTCAATACTTCAGGCAGCCTGTAAGGAAGCCGGCAATCAATCTGGAGTGAGGTAAATCAAGGCAGCATCGGGTGGGAAAACTTTGCTTACCTTAGGGAGAGGTATGGTGGGATACGAGGGCAGATTGAAATATGGACAGGCAGGAAGGAAGGGAGTTATCATATCTTCGCAGGGTTGTCTCTGATGGGCAAAGTGGACCCTACAAAGACTGAGAATAAAATGCCTGCCCACTTCCACACGATCTCTTGAAATCCTGACTGGCTGCTGCAAACAGAATCAATAGCAGCTTTAGGAGGGAATTGGATTTGTATTTGAAATAGAAAAAATTGCAGTGCTATTTGCAAGGAGTAGGTAAGTAGATTTTTAACTGGACATCTTTTTTATGGAACTGACACGGGTATGAAGGGGTGAATGGCTTCCTTCTGTGCTATATAATTCTAAAATACATAGGCAAACATGGCAGCAATTCAGTGCTTATCAAAGTCCTATCAAGGTTGGCAAACTGGGGAGGTGAGAGAGTGCTATAGAAGGGAAGAGAGGGGCTGCAAAGGGGTTAGGGGGTTGCGCAAAAAAAGAGTATTTTGAACATTTCGACAAATAGGGGATGCTAATGCAACGAAATATGGACCAACTGAAGAATTTAGAATAGATCAGTTGAGATAAATATGATACTTTTGGGTTGCTTGGATGATGGAGGAACATTGGCCAGCAATCCTGCTCATCCTGGCCCACAAAGGCACCACTAAAACTACAGCAGAATATTTATTTACTGTGTATGGTTCTGCACCCATTTGGCATGAGCTTCCCTGAGAAGATAGTTACTGTATGCAACTCTCACGCACTGGAGTTAAAATTATGCTGCTGTCTGAATTATGTCACCAGACATACATTTTGAAGACTTCACACACCTCTTGAAACCCAGAAGTTAAAGTGGTGCTTTAACAGAAAGACAGAAATACTGCACGAATGGAGAAGTAAGAACACTGTCCTTATTTTAATACCCCTACAACCAATTTCCCATCGAATGTAGCTGGGGTTGCAACAATTATCATTAAATCAAAATTATCTAACTTTAACAAAATATATTAGTGTTATTTTAGTTAGGTCAGAAAACCAATTTACTTTACAGTACTTCAATCTTATCATAGAGCTCCAAGGTTTTAAAAGTAAAATCTTTAGTTGATTTATATGAAAGTTATATCAACTGGCGCCACAAAAAGTTTGACCTTGAATGGTGCCAAACTAAACTGATTATCAACTTGAAGGGAAAAAATTACTCTGCTGCAGTCAATGGAAGTATATGCATTTACAGAAAAGGATTCCCATTCTTGTCTTGGTTAGACTGATGTAATGTTTGTGTTTAGTTGTGGTGCATTTACTTACTTTCACTTTGATATGACTGGTGCCTGTACTTGAGCATGTCAGAAGCAATTGTGTGAAAATCACTCAAAACATGTGGAGCGCAGTCAAATTTGATGTTGAATGTCCCCAAAACACCCAGGAAAATCCAATCACAAACTGAGGGGGTCCTGGTGAACAAAATGAGACTGTCCAAATTGGGGGAGAAGCTGCTCCTCCAATCATGGCCTTTTTTTTCTCACATATGCTGCTGATAGCCTTATAGTGAGAGAAGCAGGCTGCTATTTGAGCAATATAGGAAAGGCATGCAGCAATATCGAGCAAGGCAGTGTATACACATGTAAACTTAAATCATTTGTGAAGTTTTTTCTGCCTGGCACCACTTTAACTCCTGGGTTTCAAGAGGTGTCTGAAATCTTCAAGATGTACATCTGGTGATGTCATTCAGATAGCAGCACAGTTTTAACTCCAGGCCGTTGCATTCTGCACTGCCACTCATCTTGGGGAAAGCTAGCTGCAAATGGATATAGAACCAAAGCTGTAAATTAATATGCTTACAGCTTTAATGGTATCCTTGTGGGCCTATATTCTTCCATTAACTGAGCAACACAGAAAAATGTTTATGTCAACTGTTCTATATTAAATTATCCAACTGACACAATGTTCATAGAAACATAGAAGATAGTAGCAGGACGAGGCCATTCGGCCCTTTGAGCCTGCTCCCCCACTCACCACTATCATGGTTGATCGTTCAACTCAATAGCCTTATCCTGCTTTCTCCCCATAACCTTTGATCCCATTCGCCCCAAGTGCTATATCTAGCCGCGTCTTGACTACGTTCAACTGGTATCAACTATATCCTGTGGTAATAAATTCCACACGCTCACCACTCTTTGGGTAAAGAAATGCTCTACCCTGAATCCTCAGACTGTGACCCCTAGTTTTGGACACACCCAGCATCGGGAACATCCTCCCTGCATCTACTCTGTCTAGTCCTATAAGAATTTTATGTCTCTATGAAATCCCCACTCATTCATCTGAACTCCAGCAAAAACAATCCTAGTCAATCGCTCCTCATATTTCAGTTCCGCCAGCCCCGGAATCAGCCTAGTAAACTTTCACCGTACTCCCTCAAGAGCAAGAGCATCCTTCCTCAGAAAAGGAGACCAAAATTGCACACAGTATTCAAGGCCCTGTATAACTGTAACAACACATCCCATTCCTGTACTCGAAACTTCTCACAATGAAGCCCAACGTACCATTTGCCTTCTTTACCGCCTGCTGCAGCCGCATGCTTACCTTTAGCTACTAGTGCTCAAGGACACCCAGGTCCTGTTGCACACTCACCTCTCCCAATGTGTAGCCATTCAGGTAGTAATCTGCCTTCTTGTTTTTGCTTCCAAAGTGAATAACCTCACATTCATCCAAATTATACTGCATCTGCCATTGATATGCCCACTCTCCAGATCATGCTGAAGGATCTCTGCATCCTTGTCACAGTTCATCCTCCCACCCAACTTGGCATCTTCTGCAAACTTGGAGTTGTTACATGTTATTCCCTCATCCAAATCATTAATATATATTATGAATAGCTGGGGTCCCAGCACCGACTCCTGTGGCACGCCACCAGTTACTGCCTGCCAATGTGAAAAGAACTCACTAATTCCTACTCTTTGTTTCCTCTCTGCCAACCAGTTTCTTGTCCATTTCAACACATTTCCCACAATCTCATGCACTTTAATCTTGCACAATAATCTCTTATACGGGGCTTTGTCAGATGTTTTCTGGAAGTCCAAATATATCACAATAAATGGCGGTCCCTTGTCGCCTTTACTAGTTACATCTTTGTAGAATTCAAACAGATTTGTCAAGCATGATTTCCCCTTCATAAATCCATGCTGACTGTTTGATTCTGCCACTGCTTTCTAAATGCTCTGTTTTAAAGTCCTTCATAATGGATTTGAGAATTTTCCCCACTAAAGATGTTCAGCTTACTGGTCTAAAATTCCCTGTTTTACTCTACCTCCCTTTTTGAATATTGGGGTGACATTAGCTACCCTCCAATGTGCAGGTACTGTTCCAGAGTCTATAGAATCCTGGATGATGGCCACCAATGCATCCACTATTTCTTAAGCCACTTCCTTAAGTACTCTGGAATGTAGATTGTCAGGCCCTGGGGACTTATCCACTTTCAATCCCAACAGTTTTCCGAGCATCATTTCTCTAATAATTGCAATAGAATCCACTATCTGTTGAAAGCTTCCAAATATTTTCTTCTCTTCTATTCAAGATTGTTTGCAGCCTCACGTAAATATATTTTAGTGATTAGCCACCATAGTAACCAACTGCAAAAATCAAAATTATGATCAAACAAGCCAGATTCCAGAATCTAATGACTCAACAAACCATCATCTGGAATCATAACAGAGTTCTATTTCATTAAGATTTTTACTTTAATGTTATCACATCAAAATGTCTCAAATAATGCTAACCACTTGAGGTACATGTTAGAGAAAAACGTGTAGCCATTTAGCTGTGACCTTACCAGTCTGTGAAAAATTGTGTTTGTGGTGATGGCCAGTTGTATATTGAGTATGTCAGTTATTTTAAAAATATTTTTGTTACTAACTCATGCCTATCAGCTTTTGCCAATTTAGCTACTGAGGTGTCTAGGAAATTCTGTGATATGCCTTTAATGCAGCAGTGATAACTATTGAGGATGTTGATTCCAATTCTATTTCTATGCAAATCCAAATGCACTCACATATCAACACAAACACAAAGTATTTATTATTTGACTGCATCGCCTACTAAAGATGTCAATATCTATGAAAAAAAGTGCCCTTGAGAACCAAAGGTAGCCCTCAAGAAAATCTCAAATTAGCGCACTAGAAAATCCCAAGGGGAGCCCTAGAGAAAATCTCAGGAGTTCTCAAGAAAATCCCCAGAGGAACCTTTGAGAAAATCTCAGGAGGAACCATCAAAAAAATCTCGAGAGGAGCCCTTTGAAAAAAAAAATTGACCCCTGATAATACCATAAGTTATCTTAAAAGTTGGTAGGTTATATAGAGGAAATGAAAACTGGGGACACAGAAGGCAGCAAGTTTTGATGTTCTGGAGGAAAGAACGGGTATTTATAGCTCTCCCGAATCTAACAAAAATGATCGATCTCCTCACTCCACATGCTTAATATCATTAATTTAGTAAATACATGAGTAGGAAACTTTCATATTTTTTTCTGCAACTAGTTTGGAGAAAATGAGAAATAACGTTGCAATGGAGATTTTGGACAGGAAGGTGGGAAATGGAGCTGTCTTTATGAAAGGAGAAAAAAAAGATGTTGAACTTTAAATAGGGCTCATCTTTGGTCCATCCTTTTTGCTGAAGAAGACTACGTACTTGTACAATTGATGAATATAGGAATAATCAAGTTACCTGACTATTATCACTACTGTTAATAGTTGATAAAATGATTAACAAGCTACGGAATAAGAAAATACAAGATAACAAGGCGTGGGGCTGGATGAACACAGCAGGCCAAGCAGCATCATAGGAGCAGGAAAACTTGACTTTTCGGGCCTAGACTGCTGTGTTCATCCAGCCCCACGCCTTGTTATCTCGGATTCTCCAGCATCTGCAGTACCTTTTATCTCTGGAATAAGAAAATACTATTGATCTCAGCCTTAAAACAGTAAATAAAGTGAAATTTCAAGAAGATGCAACTCTGAAACTTCATAGAAATCACAGAATCCTGACAATGTGGAAACAGGCCATTTGGCCCAACAAGTCCACACCGCCCCTCCGAAGAGCATCCCACCCTGACTCATTCCCCTACCCCTGCATTTTCCCCATGTCTAAGCCACCTAATCTAAATATCCCTGGACACTATGGGCAATTTAGTATGGCCAATCCACCTACCCTGCACATCTTTGGACTGTGGGAGGAAACCGGAGCACCTGGAGGAAACCAAGCAGACACGGGGAGAACGTGCCAACTCCACACAAACAGATGCCCGAAGGTGGAATAGAACCCAGGTCCCTGGCGCTGTGAGGCAGCAGTGCTAACCACTGAGCCACCATGCTGCCCCTTCTTATTGCCTTTCACACCCAAGCAAAATTGCAGCATCTTGACCTAACACCACACAATCCTGACTAACTAAATTGCAATGGTTAATGTCTTTCCACTTAAAGAATGAAACTGACACCACAATGTCATTTAAACCTATTCCTACCCTATCATTAACTTCAGTCCCACTCAATGGATCTTTGTCCAGCTCTTTTTCAAGGAGTTGGTTAATAATATCTTAAATGCTCTTGAAGACAGAGTACAGGGAAAATAACTTGAATGGTGAAAATATTATTAATTTCGGCAAAATCACTTGCAGTATTTTAAAAACTTGGAACATAACCATTTTAAATCCCCACTGTTCTAATTAAAGTATATTTACCGCTGTGCGCTAAGGAGATTGCTCACGTGGTTCTTCTCCGAATTCCTCCTTACAGAGCACTGAATCTTTGTTGAGCTAGTGTGCATAAAATTGTACAATACATTGCAAACATTATCTCAATAATGATCTATAAACAAAAACGGATGCTATATACACTCACTGCCAACAAATTCAAGGGGCCAAAACAAATTTTTCAAGAAGCTGGAAAGGCTAACAACCAAAGAGCAAAGAAGACGTTTGCCTGGAATCATACAACTCAAATGGCAAAGATCAGATATGAGGAATTGCCAACAAGATTTTACAGGCACTGGCTGATGCCTATTCAAAGAGAAGGATGGTGACGGGGGAGCAAATCTGCAAAAAATTTTGCTAAGACAAAAATAATTGAATAATGATTATGGGGGGTTTCATTTATCCTTTTACAGGCAGGGAAAAAGAAGCATAGGGCAAAGGGGGAGGGGGAGAAAGTCCTAAAATGTCTACAGGGAAACTTATTTCATTGGCATATTTATACTGCAAAAATTGTTGGAAGGCAGGTAGTGAGGATTACACGAAGAGTCCACAGAGGTACATAAACAGGTTGAGCAAATGGGCAAGATCTTGACAGATTGAAATAATGTGGGAAAATGTGACGTTAAGTACTCAGGCAGGTAGAAGTTCCACAAGTAATAGGGAAGGCAAATAGAATTTTGGCCTTTATTTCCAAGGGAATGAAGTACGAAGATAGGAAATTCTTGCTAAAACTATAAACATAATTCACCTCTGGAATACCAGGAACAATTTTGGTCCTCTTATCTAGGGAAAAATGTTCTGGCATTACAGGCAGTCCAGAGAATGTTCGCTTGGTTGACCCCGGGTATAAAGGAACTATCTTATGAGGACAGGTTGACTACATTAGTCCTGTTCTCATCAGAGAATAGAAGAATGAGAAGTGACCTTATCGAAACATGCAAGATTCTTAGGATAGATGCAGAAAAGTTGTGTCCCTTTATAGAAGAACCATTTACGAAAAAGACTAAGAGGAATTTCTTCGGATGGTAGTGAACTATGGATTTTTTTTTTAACCACAAAGGACAATAAAGGCTGGGTTTTTAAACGTAATCAAAGCTGAGAAAGATAGGTTTTTAATCAGTACGGGAATCAAGGATTATAAGAAAAGGCAGGAAGGTAGAGTTGAGTATCAGGTCATGAATAAGGGAGTAGACACAATGAGCTAAATCGCCTACTTCTGCTCCTACATCTTATGGTCTGAGTCCAACAGTGTAGGTAGCAGTACTGCAGATGCTGGAAATACGAACAGAAGCAGAAGATGGTGGAAATGCTCAACAAATCTGTGGAGAGAAATCAAAGGCTGAAATAGTGCTGGACATAAATTCTGAAGAACAAAAATATGTATTTTTTGAGTGGGCTAGGCTGGGACTTTTCTTACTAGAGTGCAAGAGGTTGAGAGGCGACCTGAAAGAAGTTTATAAAATGATGACAGGTATAGATAGAGTTAATGGTAATTGGCTTTTCCCTAGGATGAGGCATTTCAAGACTAAAGTGCACATTTTTAAGGTGAGAAGGGAGAAATTTAAAAAAGACTCAAGAGGCAAATCTTTTTTACACAGAAGGTGGTTTACATGTGGAATGCATTTCCAGAGGAAGTGGTGGATGGAGGTACAATTACAAAGTTTAAAAGCTATTTGGACAGATACATGAATAGGAAAGGTTTGGAGGGATACGGGCCAGCAGCAGGCTGGTGGGACTAGTTTAGTTTGAGATTATCTTCAGCATGGACTGGTTGGACCAAAGGGTCTATGACTCTATGAGAGGTATACATTGGGTTAATGGTAGCTGTCTTTTCCCTAGAATGGGAGATTGAGACTAGCAGCATATTTTTAAGGTGAGAAGAGAAAGATTTTAAAAAAGCTTTGAGGGGCACGTGTGGAATGAACTTCCAGAAGACGTGGTAGATGTGGGCACAGTTACAACATTTAAAAGTCACTTAGATAAGTACATGTATAGGAAAGTTTTGGAGATATATAGGCCAGGAGCAGGCAGGTGGGACTAGTTTAGTTGGGGATTATGTTTGGCGTGGACTGATTAGACCAGAAGGTTGTTTCCGTGCTGTATGACTTAATGACTGTATGACAAACGTTCTTATTTTTGAAAGCAATACACTAAAAGTAAGGTATATTTGGCACCAAATAAACCTTTGACGCTAGTTCAATGCTGTTTCTGTGTTTCTCATAATCCTTTCCCATTGTTATCCCATGCTAGAATTCTGGAAAGTTAATTACTGCTAGCGAGCGGGGTTCAATTCCATCCTCGGGTGACTATCTACGTGAAGTTTGCACATTCTCCCAGTGTTTGTATGGGTTTCCTCCCACAGTCCAAAGATGTGCAGGTCAGGTGGATTGGCCTTGCTAAATTGCCCATAGTGTTCAGGGATGTGTAGATTAAGTGTGTTAGCCATGGGAAATGCAGGGTTAGAGGGAAAGGGTATTGGGATGGGTCTAGGTGGGAAGCTCTTCGGAGGGTTGGTTGGACTTGTTGGGCTGAATGGCCTGTTTCCACACTGTAGGGATTCTATGATTCTATAGTAGATACTAAATGAAATCTCATGCTACTCAGTAAACACGAGGAAAATTCAGTTTTTAAGGGGCTCCAATATACCTCATACTGCTGTGAATCTACAGGATAAAGGCAGCTGCCAGAATATTGTGCCATGGTTTTGAAGACATGATTGTCATGGCTGAAAGACTGAAGTACATGTAAGCTTAAGATGTAGGTGGGGGGATGCAGTGAAGCATGTGAATGCCAGGATTGACTCACAATTGATATAGACACCATGTGGGGGTGTAGCAAATTGTGCAGTATCTGAGGCTAATAAAGCAGTGGAAGGATAAAGCTTTCACAGATGGATTTGCTGGCTTTGACCACTCGTTTAAGGTGACTGCATGTCTTGCAGCAGTGACGTATTTGTGGCTTGATTCTGTGGCTAACTGCTTCCACTGCCATTTGAATGTGCATACAGCATCATGTGACTGTATGCAAATACAAGACATCTCTCCTACTCAACTCCTTCACTAAGGCCTCCAGGACAGTGTCTGAAAGCTTTGGAGCCCAATCTCTTCCAAGTTTTGCTATTCTTCCACGTATCCTGGGACAAATTCATTTCTTGAATGTCTACTAACAACCGCTTCAGCCAAAATACTCTCCCAATTTAAAAGATGCAGGTTAGCCTCAAGCAGTACACACTTGCTTTCACATGGTACAAGCCACTCACGTTAGTGCCACCTCAAATAACTGAAACAAGGACCATGAAGTAGGATTTAGCCCCTGTTGATTCTTGTATGTATGTATGTATGCATGCATGCAGAACCCATTGGATTTCTATTTTCTTGCTAATCATTGTATCCTTGGCTGGTGATCTTTCAGTGCTACAGTATGTTTGTAGCTTATTCAATCTTTCTTCACATCAGAATACTGTTGAGCTTTATTACTGAGATAGTAGAAACTGCAGATGCTGGAGAATCTGAGATAACAAGGTGTAGAGCTGGATGAACACAGCAGGCCAAGCAGCATCAGAGGAGCAGGAAGGCTCTACTGCCTTTATTCAAGAATTTTTGTCATCTGCTGCAATAGCACTAAACTCTAGCTAAGGCTATCGAAGGGAACAAGCTGGTTTGTGCAGTTGGAGAAAACAGAGCCTCATTTATCACAAAGGCAGGATTTGTTTCTATTTAAGTTTCAAATTTTTCAAATAACTTTTTTACAAAGTTATAGATCTTAATGCTACAATGTCAATTCATAATGAGTTGAATAACATAAATATTTATGGAACTCAGTCAGAATTATTTGGATAAGTCCGTCCTTTTAGGAGTCAAATCCTTAGGTTGACTTTGCTTGAATTAACACTTTTATACAGTTTAGGAGTAAAAAACTAGGTGAACGACCAAGGATTTCTGTACATCTCCAAATCTGAAATTCAGATAAACTGAAAAAGCACTCACTAGATAACATCAAGTTTAACTTTTAAAAGCTATAGATCGAGGGAGGTTGTGAACAATGAGAGCAGTAAGGAGTTTAGAATTCCCAAAAAAGAATGAGTGAGAATAGAAAGTGCTATGACTCATAACCCAAATGGGTGAGCACACAAGGGATATAGGGTTATTTTCACTGGAAACAGAACAATCACATGGTACTGTCAGTCGATTTAGTTGGGAAGTGACCAAGTTCTGGATGATTACATGAGTTTTGGAACAGCTGTATTTTTAGTTCAGAAAGCTATAACATGATAATCACTGTTGGCAATATTTGTGAATGAATGTTTCCCTCATTCTTCTGACAGCTACCTGTTTTAATGTAATTATTCATTTATTTCAAATGAATTTAGACACCCACTAAAGTAACAGGCAAAGAGATGCCTAATAAGCCTATTAAGCACTCATGTGCTTATCTCATCAACATCAATTTCCAGGCTAATTGCTTGTCTTTTGAGATAACGAAGTGTAGAGCTGGGTGAACACAGCAGGCCAAGCAGCATCAGAGGAGCAGGAAGGCTGACGTTTCAGGCCTAGACCCTTCAGAAAATGAAGAAGGGTCTAGGCCC
>JAHRHZ010000034.1:5356777-5411413 GCA_024137785.1 Ginglymostoma cirratum | reverse complement strand
TGCTGTGTTCACCCAGCTCTACACTTTGTTATCTCAGATTCTCCAGCTTCTGCAGTTCCTGCTATCTCTGCTTGTGTTTTTACTTTTGTTAAATACAACAATCTTCACACTGAGTTTAGAACTCTCCAATATCTTCCAGTTCGTATGAAGATTCATTGACCTCAAATGTCAACTTTGTTTCTCTCGCCATAGATGCAATTTCTGTCTCTATTTCAGATTTCCAGCATTTGGTTTTTCCAAAAATGTTGGAGGCTAAAGCACATAGAAGTCATGAGAAATAACTGAAGGTTGGGAGAAATATACTGGTATTTCTTGTGAGATTTCTAACTCTTTCCCTTTTATGTAAATATAGCTATCCAGCTGGAAAATTAAATTCTATCTAGTTAGTTGGGAAGAAGCATTATTAGTTCTGAAGCTACTTAATGTGATGCAAAGAATACTTGCATGAAAATAGAGAGAAACTGGCTGATGGTACTACTCGACAACTCAAGAATCCAGAATAAAATTTCACTTGACAGATCACATTTTTGATACACATCAGTGACACACATTTTCCTACCACACGCCGGGTAGAAATGAGACAGCAACAAGTACCAAAGTGAAAGTCAGAATGTCAGTCAGACAGTACCCAGAGGCTCCAGCTCGCCACTTGCTCCTCCAGGCCTCCATTGTGGACTGCAGTCAGTAACATATTAGGGTATGCCTATAGGCAATGACTGCCCACATCCTTGGAGGCTGGTGCTGGGAATATGCAAACCTCACCATGTCATCATATCACATATCTGATCCACTTAAATTCTCCACTTCATTGCTGTACTTTGGACAGCACCATTACCTTTCATTATAATGTTGCTGCCAGGCCACTTTGCATGCAAAGATTTGCACCCATTTCATGGATCAGACTGGGTGTATCTCATGATCCTTGCTTTGTGCTCACTCAATCTGCACCTCTGCCTTGCCTTGCCTTGCCTTGCCTCTCATGCTTTGTCACCTCATTCAGAACTTAAAGGCTCACAGCACATCCGTGTTCCATTGCCGTTTAGCGCAGACACAAAGCCAGGCACCTTGTCATGGTTGTCAGCCATCAACGTCAAGGGGGTATATCCATGTTGCTGCCAACATCCTTTTATATGCAATGCTGTCTTTCTTGGGTGACATTAGGGGGTGGGTTCAGGGGTACAGGATATCAGTAATCAGATTGTATTTACAATCTCTAATGTATTTGCACATCATGGCTTGTGCTGCTTACACTGGGATTAGGTCTCTAATTGTCAAATGCCCTCGCAGAGGCATTCCACAGGCCTTCATGCTGGGATATTTTAGGAAAAAACAGTTTATGGGATGTGGGCATTGCAGGCTGACCAGCATTTATAGACCATCCCTAATTGCCCTTGAGAAGGTGGTGGTGAGCTCCTTTCTCAAACTTTTGCTGCCCATGTGCTGTAAGTAGACCCATGATTCTGTTAAGGAGGGAATTCCAGAGTCTTGAACCCTTGTTCCACTGTATCATGGATTATACTGAACCATCCCTTGTGTGTGATGCAAACACTGGCTGATGCGGATGTTTCACACATTCCCCACACAGATTAATTGGAAGCATGACCAATGGATCCAGCCACAGCACAGTCTTACATCAATGGCTATTGTACTAAGAAGGTTCAGAGAAACTGAGGAGGAATAATTGTGCCATCAAGTCCAGCAGCTACTGAACAGCCTCCGCATGAAGTGATCACAACTGAAGGTGCCCTCAGATCATGCAGGAGGTACAGAATCTATTGTCTTCAATACTATTTCTTCCAGATGAGCAAGCAGTGTGCCACAGACAGAAAATGTCACAGGACACCATCGCAGAACGACGGCAAACTTCTAGAATGGGATCTGCGACCTGAAGGCATGGTGGCCATCCTGTTCCGATTGTTGTCAAGGTGACAGCTGTGCTAGAATTGTATACAACTGATTCCTTCCAAGAATCTGAGTACCTATATTTATCTCACATCCCTCAACCCACAAATGTTTCAAGGTTTATACTGAAGCAATTTGTGCCAAATCACACCGCGTCATCTAGTTTCCCTGTGACAACTTCTAAATTGTAACCCAGACAGTGAAGTTTGCCAATATACCCACATTTCTCCAGGTGTAGGTCACTATAGATTGTATACATATTGTGCTGAAAGCACCATATCATAACGTAGCAGACTTCAGATTCCACTTCATCACATACAAGTCAGCTGTGATCGTCAGTACCACATCTTAGAAGTCTGCACAAAGTACCCAAGAGGTGCTAAGATGTCTATATCCTTCAGAACTCTCACATTCCTGTTTTGTTTCAAGGGACAGCTGCCATAAAATGATGGCTGCTGGAAGATAGGCTACAGGCTATGGCTGGTGATCTTGTTATGCAATCCCCTGACTGAGGCTGAGCATGAATACCCATACTACCCATATAGTGCTACCCATTCTTCAAGCAGGGCTATTGTGGAGCAAATGATAGGTCTCCTGATGCTTGGGTCATTCTCAGGGACCCTTGCTGTACACTCCAGATAGTGTGCTGCACAATTGAAACAGGTAGAGAAAGAACATGATGGATACTGAAGAGATGGGAGAGAATTATCAGTCTTCTGAAGCATTTGCTTCATAGCTTACTCTGCCAGGGCGTTTTAAGTGCTCATTCAGATACTCTGACAACATTTAAGAAGCATCTGCCTCCACCACCCTCTCAGGCAGCATGGTCCACATTTCTACCACCCTCTGGGTGAAAAACTTCTTTCACAGATTTCCATTAAATCACTTGCTCCTCACCTTGAACGTATGGCCCCTGGTCTTAGACATGTCTGCCATGGGGAAAGAGATTCTCACCATCTACTCTGTCTATACCTCTCATAATTTTGTTTCTCAATCAGATTCCCCCTCACCAAGGAAAACAGACACAGCCTATCCAGCCTCACCCCATAACTGAGACTTTTCATCCCAGGCAACAATCTGGTGAATATTCTCTCCACCCTCCCCAGTGCAACCACATCTTCCAAACGTGCGACAGCCAGAACTGTATACAATATTCCATCTATGGTCTAAACAATTCTGTATAAAGTTGCAACAAGGTTTCCTTGCTCCTATATTCTGTACCTGGCTAATGAAGGCAAACGTGCCATGTGCCTTCTTCACCACTCTGTATACTGTGCTGACACCTTCCGAGATCTATGAATTTGTACACCAAGGTCTCTTTGTTCCCCAATACTCCCCAGTGAGTACCCTTCATTGAACATGTCCTTTCTCTGTTAGCCCTCCTAAAACACTTTGCACTTACCTGGATTAAAATCCATCTGCCATTGTTGTGCCTAATTAATCGGCTGATCAATATCAGACTGTAGCTTTAGGCCATACCCCTCAGTGTCGCTAAACCCACCAAATTTTTGTGTCATCTGCAAACTTACTAAGTATACCTTCTATATTCACATCCAAGTTGTTAATGTAAATAACAAAAAGCAATGGTCCCAGCACTGAATCTTGTGGTACACTACTGGTCACAGGCTTCCAATTACAAAAACGGCCCTCTACGATCACTCTCAGCCTCCTATTTGTAAGCCAATTTTGGATCAAGTTCACCAACTTGCCTTGGATCTCATGGGCTCTTACGAACCAGCTTTCCATGTGGGAGCTTGACAAGGCATTACTGAAGTCCATGCGAACCACATCAACTGCACTACCCTCAGCAACATATTTAGTCACCTTTTCAAAAAAAAAAAGACAATGGATTAGGCATGTGATGATGCAAAATAGTAATAGACTTAGGAATGTTAGCTTGTATTTGCAATGAGTGTCACCCCATGCCACCTCAGAAGCTTTTCCATTTCATTCCACTTCCACCATGTGCAATGCAAAGGGCAACCCCTGGCTGACAGCGACTGACCAGGTTCTTAAAATCTGTTGGCACCAGGAACTCCAGAAGGTCCTAGCAGTGGCGAGTACTTCCTCCCTTGCTGAGCATATGATAGCATGAGTGAGGTGCCATTGAGGCATGGTGCACAGCTAATGAGGTGAGCTGCAGCAAAGAGGTTAAGAAAACTCACGAGAGCTCACAGACTGTTACAAAGGTCTCAAAATACACAGCAAAACAAATTCTCACCTTGTTTCCTAGCATTATCTGCTACAGAGATTCAAAACTAGACAAATTTCCACTCCGTCAACATTTTAAGTTCAACTAATCTGATTCTATCCAGATTCTGTCATGTGAACGTGCAGCCTTTTTACTCTCAAAACTGAAACTGAGGATTTATCAGTTTCTAATAACTTGCAGGTTCACAAATGTCCTTTAGGGAAGGAAATCTGCCATCCTCACCTGGTCTGGCCTATGCCACAACAATGTGGTTGACTCTGAACTGCCCTCTGGGCAATTAGGGATGGGCAATAAATGTTGCCTGGTCAGTGGCACCCTCATCCTGTTAATAAATTTTTTAAAAATTTCTAACCAAACACTCCTGCTTTGAAAAGTTTCACAAACTAAACTTTTCTACTGAGGTAAATTATTCCCCTAAAGGCTCTGAAGAAATTCCTTATTCCTTCCTAGTATCTAACCTCCAAGTGTCTAAAACTTTCAATCTCTGGGTTATCTCAGGTAATATCAGTAGGTTGGGCCCTTATTCATTGGAGTTTGGAGGAGGCAACCTTATTAAAACATACAAGATTTTAAGGGAACTTGACATTTTACTGCAAAACAGGTTCTTTTCCCTTGTGGGAGAGTCTAGGACCGGAGGACAATTTCAGAGAAAGGGGTCAGCAATTTAAGGTAGAGATGAGGAGGAATTTCTTCTCCGAGGGTAGTGAACTTGTGGAATTTTTAAGCAGAGGGTTGTCAAAACTGGGTGGTTTAGAACATTAAAGATAATGTGGAGGTGCTGGTGTTGGACTGGGATGGACAAAGTCAGAAGTCACACAACACCAAGTTAAAGTCCAACAGGTCTATTTGAAATCACAAGTTTTTGGAGCATAACCCCTTCTTCAGGTGAAGTATGTGAGAAGCACCCAGAACAGAGAATTTACAGGCAGAAAGAGATCACGAGCACAGAGATCAAAAGACCGTACAAATGGTGTGAGTGGAGAGCCGAATAATAAGTCCCTACAAGTAATCCAAAAAGTGTTGGATGGTGAGAGTGAAGTGTCAATAGCTGAATAACAAGCAAAGGGATGACCTATAATCTGATTAAACGAGGCAGAGAGATAATTGCAAAAAATTAAAAATAAGGTGGTGCTGGAGACAAACCAAATGACTGGAATAACACGATAGGTATAAGAGTTGCATGCCGAAGGTCAAACCAAAGTCGTAAGCAATCCAAAACTGTACAAACTAATTAAGATAGAAAGATTAAAACAGTTTATCCAACAGACGGTAACAAAACAGGACAGTAAGGAAGATTTACAGATGAAGTCCATGAAAACAGCCTCAACTGTGATCTTGGAATTCATGTTGCGCTACATGTGATT
Source organism: Ginglymostoma cirratum (assembly GCA_024137785.1). Lineage (NCBI taxonomy): Eukaryota > Metazoa > Chordata > Chondrichthyes > Orectolobiformes > Ginglymostomatidae > Ginglymostoma > Ginglymostoma cirratum. The sequence continues at coordinate 5,405,935 of JAHRHZ010000034.1, read as the reverse complement.
CCCACCACACTGTTCGGGATTAACCACTGCAAAAATAAGTAGACCTGGCAGGTGAACCACAGCATTTAGAAGCTGACTGTTAGTTTGCTCAAATCCAGCAAAAAACTGATCAAAGAGGGAAAGAAAAATCACAAAAGTACAGAGTTTGTAATACAGCAAGTCTATATGACTTAAACCATGCTAAAACTGATGCTCCCATCCAGTATATTACATACAATATTACTTACTTAGTTTTATCTCATCCCTCCTCAGTTCAGGACTCGAAAAAAAAAGTGAAAATACCAGCAATCGTGCACACAACAAGTTTTGAAAGGTAAGGATGACTGATTGCATTTGTCCACTCCCTAATATTTCCCAGCTGTTGCCAATATTATAAATAGAATCACAGGATAAGCAGCCCAAATACAGACTGCGACCCAACCAACTTGTGCGAGAGATTGTGCTTCACTCAAGTCTCCCCCAATCTCCTAATTCAAAACTGTCATCATAATCCTATATTCTCTCCTCCCTTATGCAGTTGTCTAGCCTCCCCTTAAATACAGCTATAATATTCCCCTCAACCACTTGTATCCTTGCCCGTACCTTTAAAAGCAGATTGGGAGGTAAGGTGTATCAGTGGCATCCTTCCTTGGGGTCCTCACCTGACTGTCATTTTACGGGGTCAGGAATCTTTGCAACTTTCTTCAGAGTCATTGAATAATTTTAGGCAGAGATAGCTAGATTCTCATTAAACACGGGTAAAAGGTTGTCAGGGTTAGGCTAGAAAGTGGAGTAACCAGATCAAGGTTGAGTTCTGAGTAAGAGTCACCGGACCCAAAAAATTCACTCTCTTTTCCTTCACAGATGGTGCCAGACCTGCTGAGCTTTTCCAGCAACTTCTGTTTTTGCATTGGCAGTTCTTTCGGTTTTTATTTAACCAGATCAGGAATGATCTTTTTGAAGGATGGAGAGGTTCAAGCACCAAATGGCCTATTCTTGCTCCAAATTTCTATGTTTGCGTGCATTTCTAAGCCTATTCTCTTAGGACTCTCACTCTGGCTGATTTACTTTGAAGGCTAATGGACATCTTTCAAGTGGGCCCATTTCTTCCAGATCTCACCATCTGATCAAGACCACTATCTGTAGATTGGATAGATGTTGTGCAGATGTTTCACTAATCATTCAGCACCTTCAAAAACGCTGATATGCAGTACACTCTGACCACCAAAGGTTCCAACTTTGGGGGTACCAGTGCACTTAGGAAAATCCAGTCCATTGACTCCAAATTTTATCAAGTGTATACATGTTGATAGAATCACAGAACAGATTTTTGGGTGAGTGTTAGAGAAGCTCCTGCTTCAATGGGAAGCCAAGCAAAGAGAAATGGAATGCAATTTCACAAAGTTAAGTTTATAAACAGTTTTTGTCAAAGGATTACAAGATCAAGTAACCTCTACAGGCTTCTCTTAGACCTCAGACTATTTGGGGATTTCATTATTAATAGGGGTGGATTTGTTTATGGAGGCAGGTGGGAGTGTAAGTGTAACAATGCCACAACTATTTTTAGAACATGTTCATTTATAAATTTACCAGGTGCTGGATTCAGGAAAAAAAAACCTTGCTCAACGAAACACGTGTCCATCACTTCTGCAGCTATTGCAACATCCGCTTTACTAGGTTCAGGATGAGACTGGTGGGTTGGATGGTGAAGAATCCATACTTCTTTTTCCATTAAATCTATTTCCCTGGCTCATGAAATAGAAGGGAACAAACAATAATCAGAGTTATGATGCCTAACAGTGTGCTGAACAGTGAGTACCTATGGCATTAGATGTAAACAGGACTGGTCTTGTTTGTGATGCTCTCCAACAACGACTAACTTAAGAATTTTCACTGTCTAGGCCAACACATGAAAAAAGTTACTTGTGGCAAGTACCAGAAATTATTATCTATGGAACTGTACTCATCAATGGGCAAACATATTCAGCAGGAGCAAACAAAAATGCCTGATAGAAGAATATCTAAGAAAAATATGCTAAATTTTATGCTGTCACATGCAGCCTCTGAAGTGTGCAAGTCCTACCACTGATGGAACATAGGCAGATACAGTTGTGAATGTCTTACTGAGCATCTATAAAACATTTACAAACACAAAGTGGGAAGCATTGCTGGAGTATCATGCTCAGCTGAATTCTGCAGTTATGTTTGTAATATTGTTATTGTTGTTGTGTCACCAAAATCTTACCAGACCACAGGGCTGCTCTCTCATTAGAGAGAGTCGACTGGTGATGATTTAACCAGAGGGCTACCATATCCCAGTTGAGGGGAGAGGTTGACAAGGAGATCGCTTCATGGTAACCTCTGCTGATGATGGGAACTGAACATGCACTGTTGGCATTACACTGTTTCGCAAACCAACTGTCAGGCAACTGAGCCAAACCGACCCCCGCTTGAAATATATTGAATAATGGCAGCGATATGACTCAGTAGCAAAAGACAAAGAACACTGTTTACAACTTAAGCATTCAATGAAGCGGTTGGCAGTGCTGCAACGTCTACAGAGACGAGTTGGCTGGGGGGGGGGGAACAGGGAGGAGGGATGGTGGTGGAGGCTTGATGGTGAAAATAAATTGTTTATTTTTGTCATAATTTATTGTTTGGAACAGTCTGGGATTTTAAAAAAATGTACATTTACAAAAATGCTGATCTGAATTTATTAGTTCTCAAGAATTTGTTTCCAGAAAAATGTTTTAATGTTTACAAAATACATAGCATTTTGCAAGGCTTTGAATTTCAAATGCCGCAAACTAAACCAGTCCTGCTGCAAAGAATCAATGCATGCAGAAATGAAAGATTCATTTTAATTCAATTTTCAGTCTTTAATAGGTTACAATTAATTAATTTTACTTCTCTAGTACAAATTCCCTTAAATACAAAAGTCCTAATACCTTTGGGTAACAAAATCTATCAATTTCAGGTTTAGAATTAACAACTGACCTACCAGCCACTGATGTTAGCATGAGTTCCAAACTTCCACCAAACCTTGCACTGAATGTTTTCTAATTTCAATCCTGAAAAGTCTGCCTCTATTTCTAAACTAATTCTAACTCCCCCAGCAAAGAAAATTGTTTTCCATTTACTCTATCTGTTCCGCTTAATACTCTGAACACTTCAATCAAATCATCCTTAGTCTTCCAAATTTCAGGGAATGCAACATTAATTTATCTAATCTCTCCTCAAAATTTCATCCTGGGAATCCATGTACTATCCTGGTGAATCTACAATACATTCCTAGGCTAATATAAGCTTCCCGAGGTGCCAACCCTGATCGGCTCTCAGTATACTTGGTGTGGGTTAACCAGGGCTTTATATAGCTGAAGTACAACTTCCACACCTTTTTTTCCTCATCCTCCAGATATTGAGGCTTTTAGCCTCTTTTGACTACTTGCATAACTATTCATGACAACTTAATGGTCTATGTACTTGGACACCCAAGTTTCCTTGGACGTCCACTACTTTTAGATTTATTTAAATCACTTTAAAAGTACTCTGTTATATCCTTTTTAGGTCCAAAGTGGTTGTCTCATACATGCATATGTTAAAATTCACTTACCATCATTAAGCTCATTCACGTAATCTTGGTAATTTTATGATTTAATTGATAGTGCAACTGATGATTTTCCTGATGATATTATGAGATTTGGGGAGACAGGCTAGAAAATTGCCAGCTTGTCCTCGGGACTGATGTAGATTAGGCACCCTGGGTGCAGACAAGCAAAACCAAGATGGGACATGGAGGCCCGAAACAAAAACAGATTGCTGGTGAAACACAACAGGTCTAGCAGCATCTTTGGAGAGAAAGTAGAGTTAACATTTCAAGCCCAATGACCCTTCTTTGGAACTCCGACATGGAGGGACTTGCAACGGACTGTACATTTTATTCAGAGACAGTAGGAACTGCTGATGCTGGAGTCTGAGATAACAAGGTGCGTAGCTGAATGAACACAGCAGGCCAGGCAGCATCAGAGGAGGAGGAAAGCTGACGTTTCGGGTCTGGACCCTTCTTCAGAAATGGGGGAGGAGAGGGGGGCTCTGAAATAAATAGAGAGGGGGGAGGCAGTGATAGGAGGATAGTGGAGCAGATAGGTGGAGAAAAGACGGACAGGTCAAGGAGGCAGAGATGAAGCTAGCAAAGGTGAGTGCAGGTAGGGAGTTGGGATGGGCGTTGGTCAGTGAGGAGGGAGGGGTGAGTAGGTGGAAGGGAACATGGACAAGTCAAGGAGGCAGGGACGAGAGGGGGCGCTGGTCTTGGGATGAGGTTGGGGGTGAGGAGATTTTGAAGCTAGTAAAGTCCACATTGAGACCATTGGGTTGTAGGGTTCCAAGGCGGAATATGAGGTGCTGTTCCTCCAGTTTTTGGGTGACATCGCTGTGACACTGGAGGAGGCCCAGGATGGACATGTCGTCCAGGGAGTGGGAGGGGGAGCTGAAGTGGTTTGTGACTGGGAGGTGTTGTCGTTTGTCGCGAACCGAGCGTAGGTGTTCCACAAAGCGGTCTCCGAGCCTCCGCTTGGTCTCCCTGATGTAGAGGAGGCCACACTGGGAACAGCGGACACAATAGACCACATTAGCGGATGTGCAGGTGAACATCTGTTTAATGTGGAAGGTTTTCTTGGGGCCTGGGATGGAGGTGAGGGGGAAGGTGTAAGAGCAGGTGCAGCACCGTATGGCCAGAATTAGCATTCACATACACCTTGGTCTATCAAGAGTTACTCAAATATTTCTCAACCTAGTCATTCTATGTACAGACTTAAACTGAGGCCTAATTTACTTTTTATCATTTCATTGGATAGGACTGTCACTAGGTAGGCCTTCATTTGACCGCCATCCCTAATTACCCTTGAGAGAAATCCCTTTCATAAATTGCTGCAATCCTTGGGATATAGGGACATTCAGTGCTGATAGGAAGGGAGTTGCAACATTTTGACCCACTGTCAGCGAAGGAACAATCATATAGTACCAAATCAGGACACTGTGTGACTTTAAAGGAATCTTTATACAGCAATGTTTAAATGGATCTTGCTGCCCTTGACTATCAAGACAGTAGAGGTTGCAGACTTGGTCCACTGAGGGGTTCTGTGTGACCCACCAAGCTATTTCTCCTTGCAAGACTGACACGTCAGCAGCAACTGCAACAGGGAAACAGTCTGTGATTGGAGGAAGAGCAAGCAGTGCAATGTGAGTGATTTAATTTAATGAATGGCCGGGAGCAGTGACAGCCAGTCTGCAGGACGAGGGCTGGGAGGATTTCAGAGAGGCACTGGATTGAGATGGAGGGTGATGAAACTTGAGGGGTTGGGTAAAATTGAGAGCTTGGCTGCCACTGCTGAGAGAACAGGAGGATTCAAAAAGGTCAGGAGGATCAGTGGTTGCAGTAACAGTACAGATCGGGACAACTGGACCGTTAGATCTGGAGGGAAGCAAGCGTTGCTACCTTCACACCTCAACCATACCGTTCCTCAACGCTATTAATCATCACCTTTTGGGCCTATGTGAGTGAACAAATGTGGTTAAATGGGCGTGCACATGTGGATGACTGTGAGGCAATGGGGTGCATGTATTTATGTGGGTGGTGTATGAGTGAGACTGAATCACTGACACACCCTACCCCTTCCCTCTTCCTCCTACATCCACAAAGCAGGTTGAAATAAGAGGAGACCGCACGCCGAAAGGCAACCCAGTTTTGTCTGATTTCTGCCAAGGCCAGCTTGGAATATGACCCACCAGAGGCGAACCAAAGTCAGTGTTAGTTAAACCCAACTCCATTGCTCAACCATGTTCCCCAGACACTTCCCTAGTGATGAGGACTTTGGGTACAGTATTTTTCTCTCTTTAGCTGAATGTAAAGAAAGCTTTTGTTAGTTAGCTGTTGAACCAGACACACTTTGTAATGGTCACTTTTACTAAATACTCCACTAAGTCAACCAATTATTGCTTTGTTTTTGACCTGCAATTCATATTTATTGTAGTCGCAAGCCTCATCTTTTTAACTGGTCCGTGAATGAAAGTGGCAATCAAACTGAACCAAAACCCCGAAGCAAAAAGGTTGGACAATTGTGGATGGTACACACAGCAATCACTAAAGAAAAAAAACCGAAAGAACTGCGGACGCTGTGAATCAGGAACAAAAGCAAAGTTGTTGTAAAAGCTCAGCAGGTCTGGCATCATCTGTGAAGGTAAAAACTGAGTTAACGTTTCGGGTCCGGTGACCCTTCCTCTGAACTATTGAGGAAGGGTCACTGGACCCGAAACATTAACTCTGTTTATTCCTTCACAAATGCTGCCAGACCTGCTGAGCTTTTCCAGCAACTTTGCTTTTGCACACATCAATCATGGTTTTGGCAGTAGAAGGAGGGAATGTTTAAAGGGTGCCAAGCTAACAGAGCAATTTTTATCCTGGATACCTATAAGCTTCAAGTGTTGTTAGAGTATCTATTCAGCAAAGAGAGAATAGTACACTTTTGCTTTGTAGATGGTGTACAGGCCACAAGTTTCCAGCCTCTAAACTAGAGTCCAATTTGAAGATATTAGAAAGGCTCCTGCCCACTTCGGGTAGTTCACTTCAAGTTGGCAACTTATTTCGTTCTCATGATTTTTGTCGCTCTGCTATCCTGCTTCAGCCCCAAAACAGCTTAGTAGTAATACTGGTCCCAATGCTTCCATGAGAGTGCAGAAATAGCATTTATTCCACAAAAAAAAAAGTTCTAATAATAATTATGAGGCATCAGCAAATTTAAAACTACACAATCTCATGCTAAGTGGTTGACCCCAACATGTTCTAACGTGCATTTTTGAAAGAGGGTGTATTTCCCCCTGGAAACATTTTAATTTTATGTTAGTCTAGTTTAATTATAACCCAGCAGGTTGGAGTTAAAAACAAACAGAATTGTATTCAAACTGTTCAGCAACTTTCCAAACTGTAATGCACGTGATTAACTGAAGTATCAATCCACAGAGCCATAAATTTAGTTTCAGACAATTCTGCAAATCCTGCTTGAGCCTATTTAAATGGAATACCTAGTACTTTCCCAGACATTTTTTGCAATTATGTAAGTTTATCGGGCAATGAACTAATGAAATGATAGATGTTAACAAAAAATCTTGTGTTACTTAAGTGCATGAATTATATAATTTTACTGCACAGGTCTATCATTCACAAATAACAGTGAACAACTATCTACTCCTTGAACTTCTTATTTTTTTCTGTAAACCTACCGTAGGACTGTCATGGGAAACCAGTGATGTGAGAAAATGGGGGAAAGAATGTAGGGGTTGTTTGCCCTTTACACGAACTTACACTTTAGTGCAGACCTGAAAAAAAATAGGCTCTGTGTCTAATATCCATGAAGGAAGTAGGAAACACTCAGACAAGATTAGATAACTTTTATACCCTGAGGCAAACAATGGCCAGATTGGCTAAAAGTGAGGATCAAGATGAGATACCAGCAATGGTTATAAATAGGAGGCTTCTAAATTATGGAATTTACTGATACACAGCTTGGGCTGAATTTCCCAGTGGTGGTGAGACCCTGACCCACAACAATAAAGGAAATCCCAAGCCTGCGCACATCGCCAGGGCACCCTGCGAAATCTTCTTGGAGAATACATCAAACTGAAGGATGCTAACATTTGCATCCTGGGCATGCTAGTATTTCAATGAAGTTCAATGCAAGATGGAGAAACAACATATCATTTTCCACGAGGCACTTTATGTCTCTAGCACTCAATATTGAGTGTTACAACTTCAGAGTACGACCTCCGTGCTCCATTTTTCGGGCAACCCACACTCTTTGCCAGATCTGTCATGTTTGTGTCTTGTTGACATTGCCCTCAGTAGAGTGGACCCATTTTCGCCTTTTCAAAGCTAACACTTTCGACCTATACTCAGTTACCAACATCATCACTGCCTTGCCTTTTGCTCCAGGCACCCTCACAATCTATTTCTTTTGTTCCTCCTCCCTATCTTCATACAGCATTAAAAAAAAAATTCTCCAGCTTTTTTCAGTTCCAAAAAGGAGTCAAATTTGACTCAATGTTAACTCTGGTTTCTGCCTCCACAGATGCTGCTAGATTTGCTGAATTTTTCCAGCATTCTCTGTTTTTATTCCAAATTAAAGCATAGCAGACAGGTTCCCAAGACCCAATAGAGGGCTAGCAGCCCCACTGCTAAAAGTTGGGGAGATCGAGGGCACTTCAAAATAGACAGGCAACCTCAGAGGAGTTCAGTAAAATTACAAATAATGAGTAGCCAGAATATCACACCATGCCGGTTAATGGGGAACTCCTCCGTAGGCCAGCTTGTGGCTTAGAGAGTGGCCTTCTGTGGCCCTGTGGCTCCATGTTGACAGTGTTCTAGAAGGCATTTATAACACCTTGTCCTGCTGTCTCTAAACTAAATCCAAGTACCTGCAGGGCTTCAGACTCACCGGGGAGGTCCATAAGACGTTGGGAAGACCTTGCTGGATTCACCAATTCCACCTCTCCTCTCCCAACCGAACTCAAACCCTTCCCAAGCATTTAGTTGTCCTGATTTGCTACCCAGCACTGTTAGCAGGGAATGCGGTGCCAATTTAATCCCACTTTCAGAAGGTTACTTGGAGGCAGGGATGTATTGGGCAGATGTCTCAATGTGTCATTCTTATATTTTGCGCCTCGTATCCTTTCCTCCTCAGCCTCTGTGGGACGAGGATAGTTCAGCCCACCAACTTGTTTTTTATTTTATATATTTTAGTATCCTATTGAAACCTTTGTATGTTAGGAACTATAGGCATTAACTATTAAGTTAAAAGTCAACTCAAATCTTGTATCGAGAATAACAGTTAGATTATTAACAGTTACCTTTATTATTTATTGATTAAATATAAAAACAGCTTCCAGAGTATACCTATACAGCAAACTTTCCAGAGATTCGTTGGGGGTCAATTGCTCTGTTGAAGGAATTTTAGTTGGCTATGTAACTATAAAGGTGACACACACAAAAGCAAGGAAATAAGTGCAATTTCCCAGCACTGATTCAGTCCTTACATGATACTCTATACAGGATTTTCCAGCAGGTGTCACTAGATAGTGATTTGGAGTATGGACACTGGCAGTTTTCTTTCTCCCCTCTTTCAAGCATGGTGACACTAAAGCCGAATGTGACAAATAAATGCTGGCCTAACCAGTGATGCCCTCGCGAATGAATTAAAAAAAAAGTGTGGATGACTTGAATTGAATTAGCTTTGTCACTTGTAATAAGACCATTAGATATAGGAGCAGAAATTAGGCCATTCAGCCCATCGAGTCTGCTCCACCATTCAATCATGACATATAAGTTTCTGAACCCCATTCTCCCGCTTTCTCCCCACAACTCTTGGTCCCGTTGTCAATCAAGAACCTATCTCCACTTAAATATACTCAATGACCTGGGCTCCACAGCGTTCTGTGGCAGTGAATTCCATAGATTCACCACTCTCTGGCTGAAGAAGTTTCTCCTTATCTCCAATCTAAAAGGTCTTTCCTTTACTCTAAGGCTGTGTCCTCGGGTCCTAGTCTCTTCTACCAATGGAAACATCTTCCCAACATCCACTCTGTCCAGGCTGTTCAGTATTCTGTAAGTTTCAATTAGATCTCCTTTCATCCTTCTAAACTCCATTGAGTATAGACCCAGAGCCCTCAAATGTTCCTCATAATGTTAAGCTTTTCATTCCTGGGACCATTCTCGTGAACACCCCCCGCCCTGCACTCCCCAAACCCACTCCAGGCCAGTACATCTTTCCTGAGATATGGGGCCCAAAACTGTGCACAACATTCCAAATGTGGCCTGATCAGAGCCTAAAAGGGCATCAGAAGTACATGCCTGCTTTTATGTTCAAATCCTCTCATAATAAATGCCAAAGTTGCATTTGCCTTCCTAACTACTGACTCAACCTGCAAGTTTACCTTGACAGAATCCTGGACTGGAATTCCCATGTCTCTTCACACTTCAGATTCTGAATTTTCTGCCCATTTAGAAAATAGTCCATGCTTCTATTCTTCTTTCCAAAGTGCATGATCTCACATCTTCCCACATTGTACTCCATCTGCCACTTCTTTGCCCACTCTCCTAACCTGTCCAAATCCTTCTGCAACCTTCCCGTCTCCTCAATACTACCTAACCCTCTACCTATCTTCGTATCGTCTACAAAGTTAGCCAGAATGCCCTCAGTTCCTTCATCTAGATCACTTATGTACAAAGTGAAAAGTTGTGTCCCAACACTGACCCTTGTGGAACACCACTTGTCACCAGCTGCCATCCTGTGAAAGACCCTTTTAGTCCCACTCTCTGCTTTCTGCCAGACAGCCAGCCAATCTTCTATCCATGCTAGCACCTTGCCTCTAACACCATGGGCTTTTGTCTTATTCAGAAGCCTCCTGTGTAGCACCTTGTCAAAGGCCTTCTTGAAGTCCAGGTAGATAACATCCATTGGCTCTCCTTAGTCTAACCTGCTAATTACTTCCTCAAAGACTTCTAACAGATTTGTCAGGCATGACCACCCCTTGCTGAAGCCATGCTGACTTTGCCTTATTTTACCGTGCACTTCCAAGTATTCAGAAATCTCATACTTCACAATGGACTATATATACACATATATATCTTACCCATGACCGAGGTTAGGCCAGTCAACCTGTAATTTTCAATCTTTTGCCTTACTCCCTTTTTAAACAGGGGTGTCACGTTAGCGAGCGATTTTCCAGTCCTCTGGGATCCTCCCTGACTCTAGCGATTCCTGAAAGATCACCACTAATGCTTCCACTATCTCCTTCAGGACTCAGGGGTGAAGTCCATCTGGTCCTGGTTATTTATCCACCTTCAGGCCATTCAGTTTTTATAACACTTTTTCCTTGGTAACGGCCACCACACTCAGCCTTGCCTTCCGACTTTTTTGACACTCTTGAAATTTTGAGATATTACTCGTGTCTTCCACTGTGAAGACTGACGCATAGAATGACTCAAATGTACTCAAATGAATACAGTGAAAAATCTTTATGTCATCACTTACAGCTCCATCTTAGGTACAAAGGGACCTAGGTACAGCTTTTTCAGTCACAAGATCTTAGAAAAGAGAGAAATAAAAAGTTCAGCATTGCAGAAATAGAAGTTCAGAACAGTGGTCTTCCAACCTCGACCTTGCTGGCACCTAGCCTCCAATATGCACCAGACTTTGGCTCCAGACCACACCAGGCTTTGCCCTGAGGTTCATTAGGCTGGGAGATCACTCTGGAATTGCCTTGAGACCAAGAGGCCACACTGAAACCACATCAGGCTGAGAGACCGCCACATATGGCTGGAAGACCACCATGTTGGGCTGAGAGAACGCCATGTCAGGAGGCTGCCATGCCACTCAGGGAGGCCACTACACCACACCAAGAGGCTACCACAGGAGGCCACTATGCCAGTCCGAAAAGACCACTTGCGCTGAGGCCGGAGTTGACCGGAAGCCAGGAGTCAACCAGAGGCCAGGAGTGAAGTGGAAAAGAAAGAGAAAGAAAATGAACAGCGGAGTGGACGAGCTCCGGCTGAAGTGCCCTACTCCTCCAACATCTGACGCTATTCGATCTTGCTGTGATATCAGCCCATACACAGAATAACAGTTGGACAAAGGAATGGGTAAAGGTCAACTTGGGGGAATCAACAGCTCTGAACCAGTACCATTAGTAGCTGACAATAGGATGGTTATGATCGCAGCTGTATGCTGCCAAGGCCTGGTGTCTGGGCGTTGGGGTAAGGACATGGGAAAAGGTACTCGGGCCCAAAAATGATTGAACTTGATACTGAGTCCCAAAATCTGCAGAGTTCCTAAGCAGAAAATGAGATGCTGCTCTTCCAGGTTGCACTGAGCTTCACCGCAGCATGGCAGAGTCAGAGATGTTGGCCAGGGCACGTGGTGGTATGTTGAAGAGGCAGACAACAGGGAGCTCATTGTTATTTTTGTATTCAGATCATAGGTGTCCTGCAAAGTGATTGCCCAGTCTGTGTTTCATCTCCCCAGTGTAGAGGGGATGACATTGTGAGCAGCGAATACAGTAGGCTAGATTGAATGAATTCCAGGTAGAATGCTGCTTTTCCTAGGTCGTCGGTCTGGGCCCTTGGATATTGAGGAGGGAGGAGGGAAATGGGCAGGTGATATAACCTTCTGCGATTACATGCAAAGGTGCCATGGGCGTATGGGAGGTGTTGGGAGTGGAGGAGGAGGAGTGGACCAGGGTGTCCCAGAGCAAAAGGTCTCTGTGAAAGGCTGACAAGGGAGGGAGGGGAATGTATGCCTGGTTGTGGCATGCCACTGGAGGTGGCAGAAACAGGAGCTATTGATCTTTTGAATGTGGATGCTGGTGGAGTAGAACCTGAGGACCAGGGAGGCCCCTATTGCTGTTGAAGGAGGAAAGAGGACGGGTGAGGGCCCTGTCAACCACAGCAGTGGGGAATCGTCATTTGAGGAAGGTGGTAGACATTTTGGAGGTCACCTGAGAGAAGCTGGCATCCTCAGAACAGATGTGATGGAGACAGAGAAACTGACAAAATTGAACAGAGTCTTTACAGGAAGCAGGATACAAGGATGTACAGTCAAGGCAACTGTGGGAGTCAGAGTTTTTATTGGTGGCCAGCCTACACTCAGAAGTGGAAACGGATGTTGAGGAAGGGAAGGAAAGAGACAGACATGGACTAGGTGAAGGTGACAGCAGCGGGGAATTTGGAAGTGAAATAGATAAACTTTTCCAATTCCAGACAAGAGAAGAAAGCAGCACTGATGATGTCTTCAACATAATGGAGAAAGAGTTGAGGGTAGGGGCAGAAGAAGAACGGGAACAAGAAATGTTCCACATACCCCACAAAGAGAAAGGGATAACTGTGGCCCATGCAGGTACTAATGGCCACGTTGTTGACCCAAAGAAAATGAGGGGTTAAAGGAGAAGTTATTCAAAGTGGGGATGAACTTGGCCAGGCAGAGGAGAGCAATGGTGGATAGGGACGGTTCAGGCCTTTTTTCTTAAGCAGGAAGAAGCAGACAGCCCTGAAACCATCCTGATGGAGTCAGACATGTAAAGGGATTGTATGTCCATGGTGAACAAGGTCAAAAATCGCACGACACCAGGTTATAGTCCAACAGGTTTACATGAAAACACCAGCTTTTGAAGCTCTGCTCCTTCCTCAGGTGTAGCGTGGAAGAGGAGGTAAACCGACACAGAATTTATAAGCAGCTTGTTACCTTTCTGCTTAGAAATTCTGTGTCGGTGTACCTCTTCTTCCACATTACACCCGAGGAAGGAGCAGAGCTCAGAAAGCTAGCGTTTTCAAATAAACCTGTTAGACTATAACCTGGTGTCATGTGATTTTTGACATGGTAAACAAGAGATGGCTCGACCTCACAAACTGGAAATTCTGAAACTGATGTAAAGCATCAGAAGAATTGCTCACGCGAGTGTGAAGGGAATGGACAAGGGTAGAAAAAATCAAGTTGAGGTAGGAAAAGATGTGTTCTGTGGGTCAGGAGCGCAGAAACAATCATTTGTGGATTTTGGGAAGGAGATGGAAGCAGGATGTGTCGGGTTGAGGCAGTCATGGGGTGATCACCAGATGAAATGAGATTAGTGATGGTGTAGACACAACAGCCTGGTGTTCAGTGGCGGGATCAGCGTCCAGAGGGAGATAGGTGGAGATGTTCAAGAGCTGGTGCTTTGCCTCTGCAACGTAGAGGTTAGTACACTAGACAACAGCACCAGCTTGTCAGCAGCTCGATAACAAAGTCATGCTGGTGTCTGAAAGCACAGAGTGTAGTCAGTTCAGATGGAGGTAGGTTTGAATGGATAAGGGAAGGGACAGAGAAATTAAGGCAACGGAACAGGTGTCGGAGTGGGCCATTGTGCCCCTCAAGCCTGTTCTGCCATTCAAGGAAAACATGATTGATCTGTGGCTTAACTCCATATACCTGCTTTTGGCCTATATCCCTTAATAGCTATGCTTAACTAAAATTTAACAATCTCGGATTTAAAATTAACAACTGATCCAGCATCCACAGCTGTTGTGGAAGAGTGTTCCGAACCTCTACCACCTTTTGTGTGTAGAAGTGTTTCCTACTATCTCTCCTGATTGGTCTGGCTCTAATTCTCAGACCATGGCCCCTATTTTTAGAATCCCTAATCAGTAGAATAGTTTAGTTTTATCCATTCTCTCTTTTCCTGTTAATATCTTGTTGAGTTCAATCAGAATTCAATCTAATCATTTAGATTAACCTTTTAAATTCTTGAATTCAGATTACACTTTAACCTTCTAAATTCTTGGGTCTGGACAAAGCAGATGGAAGAAAAGGTTCCCTCTTCTAAAAAGATCAACACCAGAGGAGTTTTAACATGCTTTGCAGCAGAAGCAAATTCAAGGTAAAAATAATGTTTTTCACAGGTCCAGATTTGGAATGCACTTTCTGGAAGTGTGGTGAAGTCAGGTTCAATTGAGGCATGGAGCACTCCTACGACCGCTAGGCATCAGAGTGACAAACAAGCCCACATCAACCCTACGACAAGTGCTCACCTGAACTAAAGACCCACTTCCCGCCATGGACATGACCAATGTCATCTACAAGATCCCCTGCAGAGGCTGCGAGAAACACTACATCGGACAAACAGGAAGGAAACGAACAACAAGAGTACATGAACACCAAGTGGCTACAAAAAGACAGAACCAATACTCACTCATCTCAATCCACATGGATAAGGAGAACCACCACTTCGACTGGGACAACACCAAGATCCTGGGACAGGTTAGGCAGAGACAAGCACGAGAATTCCTGGAAGCATGGCACTCCATGAAGCATGCTATTAATAAATAGAACTCAACCCCATATACATTCCACTACGGAGGAAACCCAGAAGTGAGGCAATCCATCGTAACGGACCCCAGAGTTTAAAAACCAGGCGGGAAAACACACCGATGCTTCATCAGAGGCTGCACTGAGGATGTTACCAAGTACTGTAACAAAACATCTGCGGAACAACAAACCAGCTCGGCGAGCCAACCAACCTCAACACCCACAACCCAAGCTACAGATCTACTCCAAAACCTTAGAGCTACTCAACCTCTCTTCATAGCTAGCGCCCTCCATACCAGGCAACATCCTGGTGAACCTCCTCGCATCCTCTCCAAAGCATCCGCATCCTTTTGTAGCAGAGTACTAGATCTCAAAATAAGATTGTACAATATGATACCATATTATATACTACAATGAAGTTGTAAGATTTATACAAGTACATGACCACATTTTTTGGGATCTGAGTATCACTAAGAAAGTAATTTAATGGCCATCCCTTGTCCTTCATAAGAAGCTGGAGTTCAAGTGGTAACACTACTCACATAGTGTACATGGGAGAGGGGGGAGATAAGTCACGGTCACAGCACAGAGGTCAGCAATTAGATTTAGGAGGGAAGAGCAAAGCTCTTTTGGGACGGGATGGTGGTTGTAGATTGAGCAGACAAGGAATGGCAATAATCGGCTGGAGGGAGGAACGATGGGCCAACAGTTGAGGTGGAGCAGAAAGAAGTGACAGGTTTACTGAGGGACCATTGGGAACTAGGTTGAGGGAGAAGAAAGATTTGAGAAGTGATTTGCAAATACGCATTTGGGTGGTTAGGGGCCAAGGTGGGTGTGGAGAATGGGGGTGGGGTAAGGTGCAGGCAGGAGTGGGAGATTAGAGATTGAAGAATAACAGAAAATTTGATTTGATTTATTATCGTATGTACCTAGGTACAGTGAAAAGGTCTGTTTTGCATATAGTACAGGCAAATCATACTCATCAAAATGCATAAGGGTAACAGAACGATGTTACAACTGCAGAGAAGGTGCACAAAGAGTGAGGTCATGGATTGTGAAATGTGATGTGATTAAATGTCACATTGGGAAATACCAAGTGGTCAAAACACATTTTCAGACCTGCAAGAACGTATTTGGTGGAGCCAGCAGCTCTTTCTTCATTTGTTGCACCTGCATAATATGTCTTTGAACTTATGAAACAGGGGTGATTTTACAACTGAAAGCCTGGAATATGGAGAATTTCCATTGGCAAGATGGACTCCAGGAGATCAGGGGACCTTCTTTGTGTCTTTTGGGTGGTCAGGGACAGACTCATGTCTGGGCATGTTTCTGGAACATTAAATTACATACCAGCTTCCCAGATGCCAATGATTATCCCCCTCTATTTCAATTTAACTGACTCAGTGAAAGGTATCTACTAATTTAGAAACATAGAAACACAGACGATAGCCATTTGGCACTTCGAACCTGCTCTGGCATTCATCACGGTCATGGCTGATCGTCCAACTCAATAGCCTAATCCTGCTTTCTCCCCATAACCTTTGATCCCATTCGCCCCAAGTGCTATATCTAGTCGCCTCTTGAATACATTCAACGTTTTGGCATCAACTACTTCCTGTTGTAATGAATTCCACATGTTAACCACTCTTCTGATGAAGAAATGTCTCCTCATCTCCATCCTGAATCATGTACCCGAAGTCCGCATACTATGACCCCTAGTTCTGGACACACGCACCATTGAGAACTTACTCGATGCATCTACCCTGTCCAGTCTTGTTAGAATTTTATAAGTGAGATCCCTCCTCATTCATCTGAACTCCAGTGAAAATAATCCCAACATAGTCACTCTCTCCTCCTGGGTCAGACCTGCCATCCCCAGAATCAGCCTGGTAAACGTTTGCTGCTCGAGTCAAAAGCATCCTTCCTCAGAAAAGAAGACCAAAACTGCACACAATATTCTAGGTGTGGTCTCACAAAGGCCCTGTACAACTGCAACAATGCATCCCTGCTCCCGTACTCAAAACCTTTCGCAATGAAGGTCAACATACCTTTTGTCTTCTTTCCCACCTGCTGCACCTGCATGCTTCAGCAACTGGTGTACAAGGACACCCAGGTCCAGCTGCATACTCCCCCTCCCAATTTACAGCCATTCAGGTAGTAATCCGCCTTCGTGTTTTTGCTTTCAAAGTGAATAACCTCACATTTATCCAAATTATACTGCATCTGCCATTGACATGCTCACTCACCCAACCCGTCCGGATCATGCTGAGGATCTCTGCATCCTCATCTTAGTTCACCCTCCTACTCAACTTGGTATCATCTGCAAACATAGAGACGCTATATTTTGTTCCCTCATCCAAATCATTAACATATATTATGAATAGCTGGGGTCCCAGCACCAAGCCCCGTGGCACCCCACTAGTTACTGCCTGCCAATTTGAAAAGGACCCATTAATTTCTACTCTTGCTTCCTCTCTGCCATCCAGTTTCCTGTCCATCTCAACACACTTCCCGCAATCTCATACCCTTTAATCTTGCACAATAATCCCTTCTGTGGGATTTTGTCAAACACTTTCAAGAAAGTCCAAATATACTACATCAACTGGCACCCCCTTGTCAACTCTACTGGTTACATCTTCATAGAATTCCAACAGATTTGTCAAGCATGATTTCCCCTTCATAAATCCATGCTAACTCTCTGATCCTGCCACTGCTTTCTAAATGCTCTGCTACAAAATCCTTGACAATGGATTTGACCATTTTCCCCACTTCCGATGTTAGGCACACCAGTCTATAATCCCGTGTTTTCTCTGCCTCTCTCTTTGAATATTTGAGTGAAATTGGCCATCCTCCAATCTGTAGGGGCTGCTCCAGAGTCTACAGAATCCTGGAAGATGATCACCAATGCATCTACTATTTCTACAGCCACTTCCTTAAGTACTCTGGGATTATCAGGCCCTGGGGATTTAATCAGCCTTCAATCCCAACAATTTGCCCCGTAGCGTTTCTCTACTAATGTTGATTTCCCTCAGTTCTTCCCTCTCACTAAATCTTGTATCCTCCAACAATTCTGGTATCTGATTCGTGTTTTCTTTTGTGAAGACAGAACCAAAGTACGTATGGAGTTCCTCAGCCATTTCTTTGTCCCCTAATTCACATTCCCCCGTTTCTGTCTGTAGGGGACCTACATTTTTCTTGGCCAATTTCTTTCTCTTCACATTCCTATAGAAACTCTTAGCATCAGTCTTTATGTTCCTTGCAAGCTTACCTTTCCAATATTTTCCCCTTCTTAAATCAATCCCTTGGTCCATCTTTGCTGAATTCTTAACTGCTCCCAATCCTCAGATTTATTATTTTTCTTGGCCAATCTGTATGTTTCTTCCTTGGGTCGGATACTACCTCTTACTTCTTTTGTAAGCCATGAACTGGCCCTCTTACCCATTTTGCTTTTGCAACAGACAGGAATAAATTGTTGTTGCAGTTCCTACATGCGTTCCTTGAATGTTTGCCATTGTCTATCCACTGTCATCCTTTTAAGTAACTCTCCCCAACCTATCAAGGCCAACTCATGCCTTTTATTCTCATAGTTTCCTTTATTAAGGTCCAGCACCCTTGTCTCCAAATCAACAACCTCACTCTCCATCTTGATAAAAAATTCTATCATGTTATGGTTGCTCTTCGCAAGGGGTCTTGCACAGCTAGACTGGCAATGATTCCCTTCTCATTACACAGCACCGAGTCTAAGATGGCCTGCTCTCTAGTCAGTTCCTCCACATATTGGTCAAGAAAATGTGGAGTTTAAGTTTGGCATTGGCCTTGTGTCACTTTCGCTCGGGAGGAGGTCATCTTTTCTCATGCAGTTATACCATTCTTGGCTCATTACCTACACATAAAGAAGAAGCTCAGCAAATTTTGTAGTGGAGGTAGAGAAGTCCTCATACCTGCTGATACATACTGAGGCTAAAAGTCTTGATAGCCAAACTTGATAGGCAGCTGAACAAAAATTCACTCAGTGCAAGCTCATGGATACTTGCAGCTAAGCATTCTGGGACTTGCACCCTTTCCTGATCGGCTGCCCACCTTGACTTCTGACCTTGGCTAGTCTCCTTGACCCGTGCCCATTTCACTCAATGTCTCTCCCTCAGAAGTCCTGTGTCCCTTGCAATTTAGACCGTCCAACCTTAATCTTGGCATGCATAAACAAGCATTCATAGATTCACAGTGCAGAAAAAGCCCTTCAGCTACCATTAAAGTTTCGCTAATCCCAAATTCCTGCACTTGTCCCATATTGTTGAATGTTATAATATTTCAAGTGTTCATCCAAATATTTTTTAAAGGTTGTAACATTTCTGGCCTCCTCTACCTTCCCAATGAATTCCAGATTCCCACCATCCACTGAGTGAAAAAGTTTTTTCACCCCCAAATCCCCTCTGAATCACCTGCCCCTTACCCTAAATCTATGCCCTCTTGTGACTGACCCTTCAAACAAAGGGAACAGCTGCTCTCTAGTCACTCTGTCCATACCGCTCATAATCATATACACCTCAATCATGTCCCCTCTCAGTCTTCTCTGCTTTGAAGAAAACAATCCAAACTACCTAGTCTCTCCTTCTAGCTCAATTTTTCCATCTCAAGCAACATCCTGGTGAACCTTCTCTGTACCGCCTCTCATATTATCACATCCTTCCTTTAGAGAGATGGCCAGAACTGTACAGTACTCCAAAGCTCTATACATTATCTCCTTGCTCTTATACTCAATGCCACGACTGATGAAAGCAAGTGTCCCATATGCCTTCTTAACTATCCTATTCACATGCACTGCCAACTTTAGGGAGCTGTGAATGATTACCCCAAGATCCCTCTGCTTCTCTAAGCTACCCTGTGTCCTGTCATGCATTAAATACTCTCTCATCTTGTTCCTTCTTCCAAAGTACATCATTTCACACTTATCAGGCTTAAATACCATCTGACCAAACCATCTATGTGTTCCTGTAACCTACGGTCATCTTCTTCGCTAATAACCACTCTAAGAATCTTGGCGTCACCTGCAAATTTGCTTTACATTCCCTGCCCCCATTTTCATCTATAGTCATTTTTATAATATCTCAAAAAACGCCCTCGACCGCATCTGTCACGTTTCCTGCATTTCTGCCCTCAAACTCCCTCTCCTCAAAAATAAAGACAGAATCCCCCTGGTCCTCACATTCCACTCCACCAACCTCCACAACAAGCATATCATTCTCTGCCACCTACAATCCGACCCCACGACCAAAGAGATCTTTCCCTCCCCACCCGTATCTGCCTTTCGTAGGGACTGCTCACTCCACGACTCCCTCGTCCGCTCCACACTCCCCACTAACCCCACCACACTCAGCACCTTTCCCTGCAACTGCAGGAAGTGCTACATCTGCCCCCTCACCTCCATTCAAAACCCAAAGCAAACCTTTCATATCAGACAGGGGTTCTCCTGTACATCCGCCAACTTGGTCTAATGTATCCGTTGCTTCCGGTATGGCCTCCCCTACATTGGTGAGACCAAGCGTAGACTCAGAAACCATTTCATAGAGCATCTGTACTCTGTGTGCGACAAGTGACAACACCTTCTGGTTGCCAACCATTTTAACTCTCTCTCCCACTCCCTGGGTGACATGTCCATCCTGGGCCTCCTCCAGTGCCACCATAACACCACATGCAAACTGGAGGAACAACACCTCATATTCTGCCTTGGAAGCCTGCAGTCCGATGGTCTAAACACAGAATTCACCAGTTTTAAAATCCCCCCATCCCCCTGCCTCATCCCCTGTTCAACCCTCTCTCTTATCCCCACCTCCTTGACTTGACGCAACCTGTCCATTTTCTCTCCCACCTCTCCACCCCAGCCATCCCACTGACCAATTCTCACCATTCCCTACCTGCATTCACCTATCACCCTCACACCTACCTTCCCCAGCCCCACCTCTCTATTTATTTCTGAGCTCCCTTCCCCCTCCCCCGTTTCTGAAGAAGGGTCCCAACCCAAAAAGTCAACTTTCCTGCTGCTCTGATGCTGCCTAGCCTGCTGTGTTCCTCCAGCTCCACACTGTATTGTCTCGGTTACACACTAATGTCAGGAAGAAGTCCACATCATCAAGTTTATTCTTCTAATATAAAAGCCATATTTCCCATCCACACAAAACCTAACTGGGAAGGGAACTTAATTCTGGTAAGCTGGTCTTTTAAGCAACCTCTAGGAGAGGCAAGTGTGTGCAAAAAGGTTTCTTGACACTTCTGGCAGAAAGCTTGACCACCATCCCACAGCCGCCACCCCGGAAAATGGATGTATTAGTCACTAGTATTATTAGCCACAAGTATTATTTCTCAAGCTTAGTGCTCATAAAGGATATGATTAAACCATTTGATCCATGTTAGTGGCAACAAAATTGGGTTCCACAGACGGAATAGCAGACATGGCTCAAGTATGACCACGAAATGACTGCAGAACTGTACCATGCCCGTCAGGAACGCTTTCAGCTTTACAGCAAGCTGAGGGTGGCACTGTCAGTGAGCAGAGAGATGGACAGTTGTCTTTCATTTCTCCACAAGTGGATCTCTCAAGGCAGCAGTGAACAAGACAGAACTCCATTTATTGGTAGGGGCTCTGTCACCTGCTCGGTCTATCGAAAAAGAGATGCAATTTGATTGTATTCTCTCAACCAAAAGGTTAAGCAGGCACACGGGTTTGTCTGAATAGCAGGATTCCCAACGGAGCAGGGAGCCATCATGCCATCTGGGGTGAGGTACAAGAACTAAAAGAGTTACCATTCCATCAAATGTGAAGCTGGTGGGCGACCTTGCACAAAACCGTAGAATGTGAATGCCCATTACTTGGCAGTGCTCATGACAATTGTATCCTGATGCAGTCGATTGCAACTACCATGTTTGGGTATCCACAAAGAATCAAAGGATGGTCACAATGAGACCAGTACACCTGGATGACAACCCTGCCATCTCTGCCACCATCTGGCCACGTGAGGATAATGACCAAACAGTGAAAGCCATAAACATCATGGAAGAGACTATCACAGAGTTCTCAATCGACAGCACCTCTGCCTGCAACCAGTGGAAGCCCCGACAATACTTTCTAGAACATATCTCCAACCTTGTGGCGGTCCAGTGCATCACTCACAACTTCACCATCTTGAGGGTGTTAACAACATCAGCAGGTATCAGAAGGCCACCTATGGAAGATGATGAAAAGTACAAAGGTAGAGAATCTGGCTGGGAGTATGCAGTCAGGACCATTTTGCCCTAGATGAGCTTACTGAAAATACCTACTAAAACTCTGCATTTCTTAGGATCATTCCTTCACCACTGTGGCTTCTTCATTCTTCACCTTACCATCCATTTTTAATTCTCTAATCACAGCATGCTATTGGCTAAGGCCCTGAAATTAAGCTACCAACAAAAATTAATCTATACATCTTTATCCAAAAGCATTAACTTATATAAACAATAGATGTTGACTTACGTTGCATTCTTTTAGTCTTGCATGTTCCTTTGCCTATACTAGTGTCCTATGCTGTGCTACCCCAGTGGTTGCAGCAAGGCTAGCCAAGGTAGTCGGTCATAACATGAATGTGGGTGTCATCTCTCTGCCCTGGTGCTTCTGTTCAAGAAAACTATGTAGAGACCATAAAATGTTGCCTCATTTCGGTCAATGCAGTGCCATTTGAGAAGATCATTGCTGTCAAGAACCAGAGACTGGTTTGAAAATGTGCTCATCTTACATGCTGTAATATACAGAATTCTCCTTGTCCTCACCGATCACCCCATTAACCTCCGGATTCAATGCATCAATCTCCACCACTTCTGGCACCTGCAATCTGACCCCACCACAAAGGATATATTTCCCTCCCCACCCTTACCTGCGTTCCAGAGAGACCACTCTCTCCATGACTCCCTCGTCCACTCCACATTCCCCACTAGCCCCATCACTCCTGGCGCCTTTCCCTGCAACCGCAGGAGGTGCTACACCTGCCCCTAAACCTCCTCCTTCACCTCCATCCCAGGCCCCAAGAAAACCTTTCACATTAAACAAATGTTCACCTGCACATCTGCTAATGTGGTCTATTGTGTCCGCTGTTCCCAATGTGGCCTCCTCTACGGTGGGGAGACCAAGCGGAGGCTCGGAGACCGTTTCGTGGAGCACCTATGCTCAGTTCGCGACAAATGACAACACCTCCCAGTCACGAACCACTTCAACTTCCCCTCCCACTCCCTGGACGACATGTCCATCCTGGGCCTCCTCCAGTGTCACAACAATGCCACCCAAAAACTGGAGGAACAGCACCTCATATGCCACCTTGGAACACCAATGTGGACTTTACCAGCTTCAAAATCTTCCCACCTCATCCCAAGACCATGCCCCCTCTCATCCCCGCCTCCTTGACCTGTCCGTCTTCTCTCCCACCTACCTGCCCCTCCCTCCTCACTGACCAATCCCCATCCCAAATCCCTACTCACCTTTACTGGCTTCATCCCCACCTCCTTGACCTATCCGCTCCACTATCCATCTTCTATCATCGCCTCCCCCTCTCTATTTATTTCAGAACCCCCTTCTCCTCCCCCATTTCTGAAGGAGGGTCCGGACCCGAAACGTTAGCTTTCCTGCTTCTCTGACGCTGCCTGGCCTGCTGTGTTCATCCAGCTCCACACTTTGTTATCCCTGTTATGCTGCTGGCTAGCTGCAAGAGTGATTGCAAATATGCTAGCTGCATACTAGCATTAGTCAATTGAAGAGGTAGCATGAGATTTCACATTGCCTTGCTTGATGGGAGCAATTGCAATTGATTCCTGACCACCATCTCTGAAAATGATTATAGACAAATTTTTAATCCAACAAACTTTATATAATCTTAAAATACGTTCATACGTGATGAGAAATACCTATCTTCCTGACCTAAATTGCTCTGAGTTGGCGAAATTGTCAAAAGGTTCATAACTACAATTTAGCATTTCTATACATTAACTTTATGGCCTTGCAGTAATAGGGGTGACTTTAGAATCAGTAAATGTTACAGCAAGAAACATGGCATTCTATTCATCAAGTTTGCATGTATTTTCTCTGTGATAGGTAACTGTCAAATGTCACTCTTGCATGCTCCCCAAACCTTGGATATTGCTTTTATCCAAAGCCAACCATAAGCCTTCATTCACAGTATCATGTAAATCCACTGCATCTTTTTCATTGATTTTACATTCTTCATCCGAGACAACATAGAACACAGAACATGGAACAGTAGAAGAGTACAGTACAGGCCCTTCGGCCGACAATTTTGCGCCGAACTGTTATCTTAATCCTAAGATCTATCTAACCTCCACCCCTACCTTATACTATCATCCATATGCCTGTCTAATAGCCACTTAAATGCCCCTAATGAGGCCGAATCCACTACCCTCTCCAGCAATGCATTCCGCGCCCCTACCACTCTCTGAGTAAAGAGCCTACCTCTGACGTCTCCCCTATATCTACCTCCACTCACTTTAAAACTATGCCTCCTTGTAATAGCTTTCCACCCTACGAAAAAGTCGCTGGCTGTCCACTCTATCTATACCTCTGATCATTTTGTACACCTCTGTCAAGTCACCTCTCATCCTTCGTCGTTCTAAAGAGA
Organism: Ginglymostoma cirratum; assembly: GCA_024137785.1. Lineage (NCBI taxonomy): Eukaryota > Metazoa > Chordata > Chondrichthyes > Orectolobiformes > Ginglymostomatidae > Ginglymostoma > Ginglymostoma cirratum. Next base: position 5,381,421 of record JAHRHZ010000034.1, on the reverse strand, counting down.
AAAGCCCTAGCTCTCTCAACCTTTCCTTGTAAGGCCTTCCCTCCATTCCAGGCAACATCCTGGTAAATCTCCTCTGCACCTTTTCCAACGCTTCCACATCTTTTCTATAATGAGGCGACCAGAACTGGACACAATACTCTAGATGTGGCCGAACCAGGCTTTAATATAGCTGGAGCATAACTTCATGGCTCTCGAACTCAATCCCTCTATTAAATGAGAGCTAACACACCATATGCCTTCTTAACAACTCTATCCACCTGGGTGGCAGCTTTCAGGGAACTGTGGACATGAACCCCAAGATCCCTCTGCTCCTCCACACTGCCAAGAATCTTTCCATTAACCCTGTATTCTGCTTTCAAGTTTGTCCTTCCAAAATGAATCACCTCACATTTTTCAGGGTTAAACTCCATCTGCCACTTCTCAGCCCAGCTCTGGATCCTATCAATGTCCCTTTGTAACTTAGAACAGCCCTCCGCACTGTCCACAATGCAACCCACCTTCGTATCGTCTGCGAACTTGCTAATCCACCCTTCCACTCCTTCATCCAAATCATTTACAAAAATCACAAATAGAAGAGGACCCAGAACAGATTCTTGTGGTACACCACTCGTAACTGAGCACCATGTTGAATATTTTCCATCCACTACCACCCTTTGTCTTCTGATGGTCAGCCAATTCGGAATACAATCTGCCACATTTCCCCCTATCCCATGCCTCCTTACTTTCTGCATGAGCCTACCATGGGGAACCTTATCAAATGCCTTACTTAAATCCATGTATATCGCATCCACTGCTCTACCTTCATCCACGTGTTTGGTCACCTCTTCAAAGAATTCAATAAGGTTTGTGAGGCATGATCTACTCCTCACAAATCCAACTGTGCCTTTCCATGTGATCATAAATCCTATCTCTGAGCCCTTTCCAATAATTTGCCCACCACTGACACAAGACTAACTGGCCTGTAATTTCCAGGGTTATCCCTATTCCATTTTTTGAACAAGGGAATGACGTTTGCCTCTCTTCAGTCTTCTGGCACTATACCCGTGGACAGCGAGGACGAAAAGATCATTGCCAAAGGCCCTGCGATCTCTTCCCTCGCTGGCCCTGCGATCTCTTCCCTCGCTTCCCATAGAATCCTTGGGTAAATCCCATCAGGCCCGGGGACTTATCTACCTTCAAGTTCCTCAAAATTCCTCGTACATCTTCCTTACTAACATCTACCTCCTCTAGCCTACCAGCCTGTTTCACACTGTCCTCCTCTACAACTAGGTCCCTCTCAGTTGTGAATACTGAAGAAAAGTATTCATTAAGGACCTCTCCTATCTCTTTAGCTTCATGCACAAATTCCCTTTACAATCCTTGATCGGCCCTACCCTTTCTCTGCTTATTCCTCAAATACGTGTAAAAAGCCCTGGAGTTTTTCTTGATCCTATCTGCCAAGGTTTTCTCATGCCCCCTTATAGCTCTCCCAAGCCCTTTCTTTGGCTCCTTCCTGGATATTCTTTCTTTAAGGCATAAAAGGTGCTTGCTACTGAATTAGATTTAAGTTGACTGATACAAAATTAGGTCTGTCTGGGGAAAAAAAAACATCAATTAATCAGGGTTTTCATACAGCTTGATGGTGGTTTATTCTTCTATTCAAGTTCAATAATGTTTTTGTACAGTTGTGTGAACGGAATTGTAAGCTGAACTTTTGAGACTTTTGACTGATGCCTTATATGTCAATAACACTATTTAAATTTGTTGAAGGAGTTCAGATGAAGTTTACAACTCAGCTTCTGACATCATTAGACCTTAGTGCACAACAATTGCTTCTAGGTATCAATTTTCCTGTGTTTAAGCTAAGTAAATCCATAATCTGAGTAATACTATGCAATTTCTCCTAGGTGCCTATTATCTCAATCATTTTAATTTTCGGGCAGATATTCTGCCACAATTTTCAAAGTTTAATACTATGTTTGCACAAAAAAAGTACAGGTTGTACAACTTATAAAAAGTTGGCAATAACATTTGGCTGATGGTGTAATTTTTTTTAAAAGCAGAAATATGACATTGTTAAATGAACAAGCTGAATCATGCTGTTTGGTGTAAGCAATTCTTACAAGAACGAAAAGTCTTAACAAGCTATATGAGAACGGCTTTATCTAAGTCATCACAGATTGCAAAATTTTTGCTGATGGGAGTTATTTCCAGTTTCATCAGAACTCTGAAAATCAGGTGGGATTTGGCAATGATCGCAGGCAGCAGTATATACATGTTGGAAGCAAGGGTAGGCCACTTGGCCCTTGAGATTGCTCTGCCATAAGGTAGAGTCACAGAGTCCTACAGCACAGAGACAGGCCCTTTGGCCCAACCTGGTCCATGCCGACCAAAACGTCCATCCACGCTAACCCCGATTTGCCTGCACTTGGCCCATATCCTTCTGAACCTTTCCTATCCACATATTTGTCCAAATGCCTTTTAAATGTTATTAATGCACCTGTCTCAACCACTTCCACTAGCATCTCATTCCATATGCATACCACCCTCTGTGTAAAAAAAAGTTGCCCCTCAGGTTCCCATGTATTCTTTCCCCTCTTACCTTAAGCTGATGCCCTCTCGTCCTCAATTCTCCAACCTTGGGAAAAAGACTGAGTGCATTCACCCTATCTTTGCCTGTCATGAACTTATACACTTCTATAAAATACCCACTTCATCTCCTATGCCTTAAGGAAAAAAAAAAGTCTGAGGCTCGTCCAACCTCTCCCTATAACTCAGTCCCTTGAGTCCAGGCAACATCCTTTTAAATTTCTTCTGCACTCTTTCCAGTTTAAAAACATCCTTCCAAAAGCAAGGTGACCAAAACTGAACACAATACTCTAAATGCGGCCTCACCGATGTCCCGTACAACTGCAACATAATTTCCCAACTTCTACATTCAATGCCCTGACTGATGAAGGCCAGTGTGCCAAAAGCTTTCTTTACTGCCCCGAGTACCTATAACTCCACTTTCAGACAACCGTGCACCTGAACTCCAAGATCCCTCTGTTCCACTACACTCCTTGAGGCCCTGTCATTCACCATGAAACTCCTACCTTCATCTGACTTGCCAAACTGCAACACCTCACACTTATATATATTAAGCTCCATTTGCCATTTCTCAGCCCACTTCCCCAGATGGTCAAGATCCTGCTGCAATTTCTGATAACGTTCCTCACCGTCCACGATACTGCCTATTTTACTAATGACTAATCATGCCTTGTACACTATCATCCAAATCATCAATATAGATAACAAACAAAAATTGGCCCAGCACCAACCCCTGAGGCATACCACTGGACACAGGCCGCCAGTCAGGCAAGCATCCTTCTAGTATTACCCTCTGCTTCCTACCATCAAGCCAATTGTGTATCCAATTTGCCAATTCTTCCTGGATTCCACGCAATGTAACCTTCCAGAGCAGCCTACAATGTGGAATCTTACTAAAATCCATAAAGACTACGTCTACTGCCCTGCCCTCATCAACCTTCATCACTGGTCACTTCAAAGAGCTCTAACAAATTTGTGAGGCATGATCTATGCGCAAAGCCAAGATGACTACTCCTAATCAAACCCAGTCTTTCTCAATGCATGTATATCTTATCTCTCAGAATCTTCTCAAGTAACTTACCTACCACATATATTAAGCTTACTGGTCTATAATTCCCAAATTTTTCTTTGCAGCCCTTCTTGAATAAGGGCACAACATCAGCTACCTTCCAGTCTTCCGGGACTTTACCCGTGGCTAACGACAATGCAACTATATTAGCCAGGACCCCCGCGATTTCTTCCCTAGCATCTTGCAGTGTTCTTGGATATATCCAAATGTCAGGACCAGGAGATTTATCCACCTTCATACATTCTAATACATCAAACACCTCTTCTACTTTGATATGGACTGTCCCCAAAATATCGCTACTAACTTCCCCAAGTTTCCAAGGCTTCACATCTTTCTCCACAGTAAACACAGACAAGATGTAATGATTGAGGACTTTGCCCACCTCTTGCGGTTCCACACATACATGTCCACTTTGGTCCTTGAGGGGTCCTATTCTCTCTATAGTTATTCTTTCTCCTTTGGCATACTTAAAGAATCTCTCCGGATTCACCCTAATCTTCTCAGCCAAAGCTATCTCATGGCCCCTTTTCGCCCTCCTGATTTCCTTCTTCAGTAAACACCTGTATCCCCTAAATACGTCCAGGGATTCCCTTGATCTCAGCTGCCTGCTCCTGAGCCATGGCTCCCTTTTGTTTCTGGTCAAAGCCTCAACATCTCTTGTCATTCAGAGTTCCCTACTCCTGCCAACCTTGTCCTTCACCCTCACAGGAACATATAGACCTTGAACTCTATCTATTACACTTTTAAAGGCCTCCCACTTGCCAGAGGTCCCTTTGCCTGCAAATAAACTACTCCAATCAAACCCTGCAAGCTCCTGTCTAATTCCATCGAATTTAGAACTTGAACCTGCAGACCAGTTTTGTCCTTCTCCATAACTATTCTGAAATTAACAGAACTATGTTCACTGGCTCCAAAGTGCTCCCCCACTGTCACCTGTCCTGCCCTATTTCCTGAGAGCAGGTCAAGTTTTGCCCCTTCCCAATTAGGACCTTCTATATACTGCTTAAGGAAACTTTCCTGAACATATTTAACAAATTCCACCCCATCTAAGCCCTTATCACTACGGCAGTCCCAGTCTGTGTGAGGAAAGTTAAAATCTTCCCACAATGATAACACTATTACTCCTGCAGGTCTCCCCACTCTCCTTGCATGTTTGTTCCTCTAATTCCCATTGACTGTTTGGGGGGCCTATAGTACAACGCCAATAATGTCAGCATCCCCTTCTTATTTTTGACTCCACCCACAAGGCCTCACTGGATAATCCCTTAGTTATTTCATCTGACTATTGCTGTGATACTCTCCTTAATCAAAACCGCAACTCTGCCTCCCCCCTTTCCGCCAACTCTGTCCCACCTAAAGCACCTGCACCCTGCACATTAAGCTGCTGGTCCTGCCCCTCCCTGTTTCTGTAATGGCTATAATATCCCATGCTACATACCTATCCACGCCCTGAGTTCATCAGCTTTACCTGTCAGCCCTCTTGCATTGAAATAGATGCACTTTAATCCAACAGACATTCCTCGCTCCCTGTCCTGTTCCATCCTGACCTGCCTCTTCAAGTTGTTATTTCTGATTACTGTATCTCCTTCCAGCCTCGCACTTGCCTCCCTGCTGTTTAGGATCCCACCCCTCTGCCACTCTAGTTTAAATCCTCCCTTGCAGCACTAGCAGGTTTGTCTGCCAGGATATTGGATCCCCTCCAGTTCAGGTGCAACCCATCCCTCTTAAACAGGCCACCTCTGCCCCAGAAAAGATCCCAATGATCCAGGAATTTGAATCCCCGCCCTCTGCACTAATTCTTTAGCCATGCATTTATCTGCCATATCCTCCTGTTCTTAACCTCACTAGCATGTGGCCCTGGAAGTAATCCAGAGATCACCACCTTCAAGGTCTTGGTTTTTAAACTTTTTTCCTAGCTCTCTATACACACTCCACAGGACCTCATCCCCATTTCTACTATAACATTTGTGCCAACATACACAATGACTTCTGGCTGCTCACCCTTCCCCTTGTGAATGTTCTGCAGCCGCTCCAAGACATCCCAGGCCTTGGCATCTGGGAAACACTACACCATCCTGGATTCACGTTTGTGGCCACAGAATCTCCTTTCTGTCCCCCTAACTACCGAATCTCCTATCACTAAGGTCCTGTTTACCTTTACCCTTTCCAACTGCATCCCAGAGTCAGTTTTAGTGCCACCAACCTGGCTACTGGTGCTTTCCCCAGTCGGTCATCCCCACCAACAGTATTCAAAATGGTATACTTGTTTGAGGGGAATGCCCACAGGGGATTCCTGCACTCTCTGCCTACTCTCTTTGCCGTTCCTGGTGGTCACCCAGCTACTCTCTACCTGCACCTTAGATTTGACCATCTATCTCGGGTGATCCTGAGTGCATCCAGCTCCAGCTCCAACTCCTTAACACAGTCGCCCAAAAGCTGCAGCTGGGTGCACATCCCATAGGTGCAGTCATCAGGGACGATGGAAGTCTCTCTGATCTCCCATGATTACTTACGATTGTAATCTCAACTCCACATTCTCACCTTTCTTGATTAGTTTTCACTCCCTTGCTTACCAAGAATCTATCTACCTCCCTTATTCTTTTATGGGACGCGAACATTGTTGGAAGGCCGGCATCATTTAACCATCTGCAATTGCTGACTTGGGTATCATGCAGGAGAGGAGTTACACTGTGAAGAGGCTACACATTTAATGATCTCCTACTCCCTTAACCCCCACTTGCTTCATGTTAGCTCAAAACAGCAAATAAACAAAAAACTAAAATATAAACACTACTATCTTTACCAACAGACTCTGCTGCTGCATGCAAACATGGTGTAGTAGGAAGGTGTTGAAATAACCCCACAGAGGCTGATATCCCATCACCAAGTCACCCTTTATTTAGACATGAACATTCCTTGACTGTATCTGACTCTGAATGAGGCAGTACTACAGAGTGCGAGTATTTCTGACACTCACCCTTTTTATGTGTCAGCCAGGGCTCCTTGATTAGACCAGATTAACAGCCCCAATCCATGAACACACATTCTATGATGTCCAGCTGGCTGACCTCATTACAATTAGTATATTCCACCCTCCACCCACCGAGTCCATGGACTTGGACTAGTCCTTTTTCTTGGAAAGCCTCCTGGGGTGTTTTAACACCAGGTCAAATTACACTGACTTGGTGTCCAATATGAATAGTGTGTTACGCATGGGAGCTCGCTCTTTGCGCCAGAACAGCCTCGGTAGAATTTCACTCTCTATTTCAGCATTGAGGTGGCTACATATATCATGTCCATCTCTGATTCAGAGGGCTCAACAATTGACAGAGAGGGCGAATCCATGGCCTCCAGCAGTAGTTCCTAAATGTTCCGAAGGGCAGGGCACATTTTGCTCACGCACCATTTGCGGCTTCACAGCTTTATATAGTTCACATATTTATTCAGGCCATGACAACTACCCGAACTTTATATGTCACTGGTCCTGAATTCGCATTGATCATACCTCTTACCCATGCAGGGCCATTTCCATGATTCTTACACCAACCTTGGTCCCCTGTATCAAACTGCTTTGTCTCGTTAAACTGGCCAAGAAGGGGTTTGTGGTCAGTGATTATCATAAATTTTCATCCATAAAAGGTATTGGTGGAACTTACTGATTCAGAATATGACCACCAATCTTTCTTTTTCTATCTGGGTGTATTTATGCTCTGCATTAGCCAGAGCCCTGGATACATTAGCCATTAGGTGTTCTTTTCTATTGGGCACCTCAGAACTAATACCACCCCAATACTGTATGGGTAGGTATTACATATCAATACTAGATCTTTCTTGGGATCAAACGTGCCAACACCTTAGAGAATTATAGCTGATTCTTTACCTCATTGAAAGTTAGGGCTTGTCTATGTGACCATTCCCAAAGCTGACCCTTTTTAGGAGCTGATGCAAAAGGTGCCAGCATGGATGCCAGGTTATGTATGAACTTTCCAAAATAATCAATCAGCCCAAGAAATGACCTAAACATCTGGACAGACGTGGAAACTGGGGCACCTTTGATCGCCCTCACTTTATCTACCAACAGGTGCAACACAGACTGTCAACTCAAAGAGGTCACTTGGAGGGCCTTGAACACATTTTTCCCTTCTAAGGCATACACCTACCTTGGAAAAACACCTTAGGATTATATCCAAGTTCAACAGTGTTCCTTATTAGTTTTACTTGTTATCAAGGTGTCACGTAGATAAATATCGACATTAACTGACCTTGTAATATGTTCTTCATGGTCCACTGAAAAATTGACCAGGCTGACAATACCCCAAATTGCAGTCTTGTATATTGGTATGAGCCCTTATGGGTATTAACTAGAACATAGAACATAATAGCGCAGTACAGGCCCTTCAGCCCTCGATGTTGTGCCGACCTGTGAAACCAATCTGAAGCCCATCTAACCTACACTATTCCATTATTATCCATATGTTTATCCAACGACAACTTAAGTGCCCTTAAAGTTGGCGAGTCTACAACTGCTGCAGGCAAGGCATTCCATGCCCTTACTACTTTCTGAGTAAAGAATCAACCTCTGACATCTGTCCTATATTTATCACCCCTCAATTTAAAGCTATGTCCCCTCGTGCTAGCCATCACCATCCAAGGAAAAAGGCTCTCAGTCCACCCTATCCCATCCTCTGATCATCTTGTATGTCTCTATTAAGTCACCTCTTAACCTTCTTCTAACGAAAACAGCCTCAAGTCCCTCAGCCTTTCCTCATAAGACCTTCCCTCCATACCAGGCAACATCCTGGTAAATCTCCTCTGCACCCTTTCCAATGCTTCCACATCCTTCCTATAATGCAGTGACCAGAACTGTACGCAATATTCCAAGTGCGGCGGCACCAGAATTTTGTACAGCTGCAACATGCAACTGTAGCATACTTCTGGGAATCCTGTTCTAAAGGCAACCGCAAATAAGCATGACATGCGTCCAGCTTCATGAAGGACAGCCCACCAGCATCTCTGCATGCAATTCCTCTATCCGCAGGATTAGATTTTCATTTCCAGCTGTGAAAACTGGCTTACTATTTGTTTAAAATCCCCACAAAGGTGAACCGGCCCGTCAGACTTCAAAATCAGTACAACCGGTACTACCCATTCTGCAAATTGGACTGGTTTGATGATTCCTTCATTTTCCAGCCTTCTGATTTCTGCCTTCACTGTTACCCATAAGGCAAATGGCACTGGGCAGATCTCGAAGAATCACAGAATTGCTTCCTGGTCAGCACGCATGGTAGCCTTGGCTTCTCTGATAGTTGCTAGACCTTCCTGGAAAAATTCCAGGGATTTAATTAAGATATCACTCAGGCATCCATTTCTAATTGAAAAATGTCGAGTCAATCTAGGTGAATCTCTCGCAACTAATTTCACCCTATTAAGCATCAGCCCAAACCTCTTACTACAATCACTGGTAACTGAACCAGTGGCTTTACATAAGAGACCAGAAACTAAGTTGTACCCTTAATCGATAAAAGGTCCCTGGCATACATTCTCAGCCTAGTTGAGGTCTTGCACAAAGTTAACGACTGGAGTCTAGAGCGGATTTTACTAAAAACTGGTTCTGTGATCACTAATGTGGCCATGCCAGTATCAACCTCCATTAGAACCAGATGACCATTTGACTAGACGTTTACCTTGATTGGTTCTGATTTTGATATTGCTAAGCAATTTCACTGCTCCAAACCATATGTAGGTGGGCTTCCCAGTGTATGAACTCTCCTGGATACCCTCCTGATACCAGCCTATGAATTCTCTTACTTAATTTAGGTCTTGTAGAGCTCTTTTGCTGTCTTGAGTTTGCATGCTGGCAATAACCACAATGGCTTGCCAGCCAAGATCCTGAAGAAAATTTTAACCATTTGGCTTTGTTTTGGGGTTTTACTGGGGCCAACCTTGAGTGCCTCTGATCATGATATGGCCTCAGTAAGACTATGCAATTGCCTTCACTGAAGTGGTGTTCCCCATGGCCAGTTGGACTGGTGAGGGGATCCACTTCCATCAGAATACCCTGCAATTCAAATGCTCCTCTTGCCGCATTTTCCAATGATAAAGCCAGTTGCAGTGCCTGTTTGAACTCCAGTTAGGCTTCAGCTAGCAAGTGTTTTTCCACAGTTACACTATTAATCCCACGTACCAGATGGTCTCTAAGCATCTCATTAAAAGCAAAACCAAAGTCACAGGTTTCTGCCAGTCATCTTAACCTTGTCAAAAATCATGATACAGATTCTCCTGGTTCTCAAAATGCCAAGTAAAAGCAATAACGTCTCGGAATTAGAGGCGGCTTTGGGTCGTAATACTCCTTAACTATGTCAGTCAGTTCTTGAAAAAGTTTTAGTATCTACTGCCTCAGGGTAGATCAGGATCCTAATGACAGAAAAAGCCACAACTCCAGAGGCTGACAGGAGAAATAATCGTTGTTTGTCGTCTGTCACAATGTTGTTTGCCCAGAAACAATAATGCATTCTTTCTACATACTGGGCCCAGTCCTCGATGGCAGGGTTGAATAAGTTTCACAAACAAAAGGCCTGATGCTAGAAAGCTTACCTCAACTCAAAGATGACTGTTATGAGCGAGTTTCTTCAGGATCGTGCTTTACCCTCGTCACTACAGAAGTAACTCAACAGAGGCCAGTGTCCAATCATCAAGTCACCCTTTATTTACTCATGAAGAATCATTGAGTGGGTCACTGCCTCACTCAGAGTCCACTACCAGAGTGTCAGTATTGCTGGTACTCACCATTTTTATATGGCAGCCAGGGCTCCCTCATTGGGGCTGTTAATCTGGTCATATCAGGGAAATCATATTCTATGAGGTCCAGCTGGCTGACTTCATTACAATCACTATAGGCATAGGCACAAAGAAATGAGGTCAGGCGTAAGCAGTTCAGTCCTTGGAGCCTGCTCCATCATTTGACAAGATCATGACTGAAGAGGCTGGCCACAGCTCCAATTTCATGTCTGTTCCCACCTCTTTAATTCAGACACCCTTGTCTCTCAAAAATCTAACTCAACATTGAACAAATTCAATGACCAAGGTTCCATGCTTCCTGGGAAGAGAATAGGGCCTTCAGAATTTCTTTCCTGCTAAATCTCTACTATACAACGTAATCCTCTTATTTGCAAACCATTCTCTTAATTCTAGTCTCCCCCAAATGAGTCAAGAGTACCTTCTCTGAATTGTTTTGACGCAATTACATCCTTTTTAAGTAAGGAAACCAAACTGGAAACAATATAGAAATATAGAGATTAAGAGCAGGAGTGAGCTATTCAGCCCTTCTAGCCTGCTTTGCCAATCATTATGACCATGGTTGATCATCCAGTTCAATAGCTTTTTCCCACTTTGTCCCATATCCTTTGATTCCTTTAGCCCCAAGTGTTATATCCAACTCATTCGTGAAATCATATGTTTTGGCCTCATCTGCTTTCTGTGGTACAAAATTCTACAAGCCACCGCTAGTTATAAGAGTTGTACAGCATGGAAGCAAACCCTTCAGTCCAAACCGTCCATGCTGACTAGATATCCTAATTTAATCTAGTCCCATTTTCCACCTTTGGATCCTAGCCCTCTAAACCCTTCCTATTACGTATGCATCTAAATGCCTTTTAAATGTTGTAATTGTACCACCCTCCACCAATTCCTCTGGCAGCTCATTTCAAACATGTACCACCTTCTGCATGAAAATGTTGCCCCTTGGGTCCTTTTTATATCTTTCCCCTCTCATCTTAAACCTACACCCTCTAGTTTTGGACTTCCCTACACTGGGTAAAAAAGACCTTGGCTATTCACCCTATCCATGCCCCTCATGATTGTATAAACCTCTAGAAGGTCACCCCTCAGCTTCCAATGGTCATGGGGAGAAAGCCCTAGCCTAGTCAGGCTCTCCCTATAGCTCAAACCCTCCAACTCCAGCAACATCCTTGTAAATCTTTTCGGCACCCTTTCAAGTTTAACAACATCTTCCCTATAGCAGAGAGAGCAAAACTGAATGCAGTATTCCAAAAAATGGCCTAACCAATGTTCTGTACAGCTGCAACATGACACCCTAACTCCTATACTCAATGCACTCAAAGGCAAGTCACCAAAACCCTTTTAAACTTTCCTATTTTTATATTTCATTACTTTTGCAATGAACACCAGCTTTTCATTTGCCTTCTCACTCACTTACTATACCTCATATGAACTATGTGATTTATGTACCATGACTCCAAGATCACTGTATCATAGACTTCAGCATTTAAATATTATTCGTCATACCAAACTGCACAAGTTCAAGTTTTCCCACATTATATTCCATTTGTCAAACTTTCTTCCGACTCATTTAATCTTTATAGACACTACTTCCTTCAGATATCTACTTTCCTCGCTATCTTGGTGCATTTGCAAATTTAGCTATCATACATTTGGCTCCTTCATTCAAACATTGACACAGATTATAAATAGCTCAGGCAATGAAAACTGATCCTGTCGTACTCCACTAATTACAGATTGTCAACTCACAAAAGACCCTATTCTATGCTTAAACATTGACAAAAATGGATCTTAAGCCCTAGTTTTTCATCTTGCACTCATTAAGACAAAGATACAAGAAAATCAACTTAGAAAGGAAATAGCAGGTTACACATTATGAGAAGAAGGGGAGACCAAGGAAGACATGTTTGAGTATAAAATTATCACATGCATAGATAGGGTAGACAGGAAACAACGTTTCCCCTTGGTGGAAGGATCAATGACCAGGGGTATAGATTGAAGGTAAGGGACAGGAGGTTTAGAGGGTGGTGGGAATCTGGAACTCACTGCCCTAAGAACTCACTAAGGATGGCGGAGGCAGAAACCTCATAACATTAAAGAAGTATTTAGATGTGCATTTACAATGCCAAGACGACCAAGGCTATGGGCAAAGTGCTGGAAAATGGGATTAGAATAGTTAGGTGGTTGTTTTTGACCGGTGCAGATTTCTTCTGTACTGTAATCCTCTATGCTCTAAAGGGGCTAATTAGTTGGATTGCAGTTTGCATCAAGATGATTGGTCAGGGCATGTTGTAGGTAAACACCTAAGACTGACAGCCCCCATCAATGAAAATGATGCAATGTGCAGATATATTCTTTTTGTCCACGAAGGGCTTTGCACGTGAATAAACATAGTTTCTAGCATGCACAAATAAATCACACCACAATGCTTGGTCCAACAGCATTCCTTCCAAATTTTCTTTCTCCAGTGTAGGCCTCTGAGTTACATGTGCAGTAGCAACTTCCAGAATGCTGCAACCCGCACTGGCATGACAATCACCGCCAAGGTGCGGAACATTGGAGCAACCTTGTACGTACAACTGTGCTACTTACAGTGAATGCTCACTGATACCCTGGCTGACAATCTTTAACTTGTTTTTAGTGTAATTTTCTGCTCAGTTAAGATTATTTAGTAAATATTATCCAATAGCAGAATCACGTCTAAAGTTCTGATATCGTGTTCAGAGTGTCGCAAACGTAGCCAGAATGCTGCCCAAGGTGGCTAGTCAAAGAGATTTGTCATTGAGACATACTACCTATATATCTGGCATCACACTGTCACACCAATGATGGATAGGCCAATCATCAGTTTGGTTTGATGGCAGCATCCCATCAATGGAGACCATACCATTCACGTACTTACTGCAAACTAGCAACATGAGGTACCTATTCCTCAAAATTTTGAATAATGTCACCAATGTATTGCATGTATGAAATGCAGGATCACAAACTATTAATTGCAGAACACCATTCAATCCATCGTGCCTGCATCTACTCTGAGCTTTTTGGTTTTGTGCCAACTTCCTGTGTTTTCCACATAACCCTGTACATTGGACAATTATTTAAATAGCAACAGGGAGGCGATGGCCTAGTGGAATTATTGCTGGACTGTTAATCTGGAGACCCAGATAATGTTCTGAAGGCCTGGGTTCAAATCCCACCACAGTGGAATTTGAATTCAATTTTTAAACATCTGGAATTAAGAGCGTTAGTGATCATGAATCCATTTTTGAAAAAGCCCATCTGACTCACTAAATGTCCTTCAGGAAAGGAAACTGCCATCCTTACCTGGTCTGGCCTACATATGACTCCAGCCCCACAACAATGTGGTTGACTTTTAACTGCCCTCTGGGCAATAAATGCTGGCCTAGCCAGTGGCACCCTCATGCCGTATATGAATTTAAAAAATAGAAACAATGGGCTGAATGTTACGTTTTATTGGCAGAGTGTCAGTTTTGTCAAGTCTTCTTAAGAGCTTCTAGCCATATCTTAGCAAACTCACTCCATCAACCACCTACTCTGCCCCTTGGGCACTCCTTTTGTCTGATTCTAGTCCCAAATCATCCCATGCCATTCCTGGAAAAAGCCAGTGAGAGATATCCTGGAACCGACCAGTATCCCTTCCATCAGTGCCATCTTTAATAGGCTGTTGTGCATCCAGAAGAGCACTGTTAGTTCAGAGCTGCTCTGCACAGTTCCTGACATTTGCCCTAGACATGGCAGACAAGGGAAATTTATCATCCTGAATTGCAGCAAGATGTGGTATAGAAACAAGATGTCCTCTTCCCCCAGGAAAGGAAATAGAGGCCATGACAACAGAATATGTCAGCCTGGTCCAATGGTACGACCAAGTCAAAGCAATCTCACATTTCTGTGCATTCCTCCAGACAGCTAAGAAGGTAGTCAATGACTTTCTCCACTCTGCCAGTGTAAGTACCACCAGCTTCTCTCCAAAGGCTCACACTCACTCTCCTTTGATACTACACACACCCTCCACTCTCATTATTGTGATGATACTATTGCTTTACAAGGTGTACTTTGACCTGGGTTTTTTAATGAAGGAAGGTTGAGTCAAAGACTGAGCAGTCTGCTCAATGCCAATAGAGTAAACAGTTTAAGGTCTTGGATTTTTTTTAAAAAAAGTTGGAACAATGGAGGGAGCCTGAATGGGTGGCGTCAAGCTCCCACAGAACCAGCATTTTTAGTTTTAGCTTTCTGTGGTGGCTAAGATCTTGAAGCTGGAAGTGGAAACTCTTACTCCTCTCTGTTACAGCGAAAAGCTGGGGTTCTCTTCCTGCTGCTATAACATTGCACGCAAGATCATTTATTTTACTGATTTTGCCTTTGCCAAGTGTCTGTTTATGCAACGTTACTAAATTGGGACAGTTAATTAGTAATAGTTAATAGAAATATTATTTTGTTAAGCATTTCAATAAAATTACAGTTGAGCCAATTCTTTTATTCTTATTTTGCCTGATTTTAATGGTAGTGTAGTAATAAAGTGTTTTTGCTTAAAGTCGAGTACGTTGACCAATCAAATTGTATCGGGAACGCAACACCTTATACTTGTCTTTAAAATAAGAAAAGGGTAGGGTCCAAGCTATCTCCTTAATATATTTTGAGAGGGTTTAGTCTGGTCCATAACACAATTGCCTGCAATATCTTCCCTTACTCACTGTCACCCAACGCAGGCCCTAACCCCACTATGCCTACGTGCCCTCTGCAATGTCTACTCACTCGCTTGGGACAATACCCCTACCTACACATAAAGTAACAAATGTATCACCCACTTTCATTTCCTATCACAACCATATCTCTCTCATTCCAGGAGAAAAATAATCCAAAATAGGGCAGAAAGAGTTGGATGGTAGACTGCCTAATATTCAGCACCTCAACCCTTATATGGAAAAGATCCCGACTCTGGCTGCTCAAATGACTAACTGAGTCTGATACCAAGTCTCTGGACTAGTGTCAGAGGCTGCTTTGATTTACTGTACTGGGAATGCCTGACTGAAGGATATCTCCCCATGACTTACAGTCACAGAGTTGTACAGCACGGAAACAGATCCTTCGGTCCCAACTCGTCCATGCCGACCAGATATTCTAGATTAATCTAGTCCCTTTTGCCTGCATTTGGCCCATATCCCACTAAACCCTTCCTGTTCATATACCCATCCAGATGACTTTTAAATATTGTAATCATACCAGCCTCCACCCACTTCCTCTGGCAGCTCGATCCATGCATGCACCACCCTCCACGTGATAAAGTTGCCCCTTAGGTGTCTTTTAAATCTTTCTCCTCTCACTTTAAACCTATGCCCTCTAGTTTTGGACTCCCCAACCGGGGGAAACTACCTTGGCTACTCACCCTGTCCATGGCCCTCATGATGTTATACACCTCAGCCTCCAACGCTCCAGGGAAAATGGCCCCAGACTATTCAGCCTCTCCCTGTAGCTCAAACTCTCCAACCCTGGCAACATCCTTATAAATCTTTTCTGAACCCTTTCTAGTTTCACAACATCCTTCCTGTAGCAGGGAGAACAGAATTGAAGGCAGTATTCCAAAACTGGCATAGCCAATGTCCTGTATAGCCACAGCATGACCTCCCAACTCCAACACTAAATGTACTGACGAATAAAGGCAAACATACCAGAGGATACCTTCTAACATTCTATCTACCTGTGATTCCATTTAAGGAACTTGGCTGAGAACTACTGACAACAATGACAAACGTCCCTGGTTTGCATGCTGTGGCATTACAGCTGGATTGAGGGGCAAGGCACAAAAAGACAAGACAGGACAGGGATACTATCCAGGTATGTTCATAATACATGAGTGCTTTGACAGGAAACAAACAAGTTGGAGATTGGGTCTGGTCCATGACTGAGTGCAAGTGTCCTTACTGCAGCATTACAATGACATGATGGTCCTTAGCGGATGTCGATGTTCACGAATGTGGAGTAGTATGTGTGTGGATGGTGTCTATGGAGTCTGCCTTGAGATGTTGACATCTGGTGTCTAACACGGAGGTCCTTTGGAGCAAACAGGGGTTCTGAAGTCACCAGATACCCACTCTGATTTCTATGTTCAGAATTCTCAGCAAGTTTGGTAATGTAGGAATCTGCAAATTAATGAGGTGCCATAGTTAAGTTAATAAAGTCATTAAGAAGAATAAGCTCCCTTAAGAGGCAACATACCACACGCTGGTGAGAATTTCACCCTGACAACTGGAAGTTGCTTAAAACATATAGCAAGTTGCTCCTGAAGTCCAGATTGAACTCGTTAGACTTCCCACACAATTCTGCCACATTTCTCACCATAACCAACAACGATCAGATCATCTGAAGATTACATTCAATGCCCTCTTTAATACCTTAATTGAACTCAGGTCATGTATTCCAGTTGCAGCCTGATTAATTTGCTAATATGGCCTCAGATAGCCTGGAAGAAACCCTAGGGAAAATAGAGGGGACTGCAGTGACCCAACCACTGCATACATTCTGTTTCAGAAATAACAGCTGGTTATTGGAGGAAGTATAGTTCTAAGAATGAGAAACTTCCTTGAACTCAGCCTGTTGTTCTTGGCTTAGAAAGCCTGTTGGAAGAATGAATATCCCTGCAATCAAACTCTTCGACAACTTTTTGCAGCTTCCTCCTGTCAGTTTCTTTTTTGATTCTCTAGGTAATGAAATGGTTATAAGGACCCTGACAAAGAGAAAAGTACATCACCAGAAATCCCTCAAAAGTCTAAATAACAACAATATCCATAAAATAATACAAGAAATTAATTTCTTAACACCTGAGTTGGGTAGTGTCAATGGCCGCATGAAGTCTCACAAACAATAAGTGGATAAACACAATAATGTTTTTGTATCTCTCTCAAACTTTGACTTAATTCCACGGATTTTTTTGTAACAAAAACAACAAATAATCCAACATCATTATTAGCAGCTAACTGTACTTTTCAAACAACAGAAACTGGTTCTGAGCTTAGAAAACAGGCCTTCCACAATCTCTGTCTGAATTCCTTACCAGTACTCTCCTACTAACAAGGCTTCAGCCTTGAATTTCTTTGATCCTGCTTCCACCCCAGTTTGGTAACTTTGTCAGAAATCCCACTCACACATGTCGTCCCAAAGTTCCAATAGCAGTAATGTAAGGAAATCCTTGGCCGTTGTTTTCCTTGTCTTTGTGCATCCTGAATAAGCAGGAAGTAGAGTGCTAGGTCTCTAGATAGGCAAAGCTCCAAAAGCTAAACATTTCACTTGCGTTCAACTTTCCATGACAGGCTAACAATTAATTCACATATCACCCGCGTAGATTGCAGCTTCCTACAACTAGCAATGCGGTCTTCCAATGACTAGATCATCCTAACACAGCAGTCTCCAACTTAAAGTAATAGAAGCCCACAGAAATTTTAAGCTCCCCCTGCAACCCCCATACAGCATTTCCCATTTCCCATTTGTGTGGAGGTAGAAATGAAGTCAGCCCAGTTTCACACATTTAGGAAGGCCACGACAATTAAACTTATTAGCCACCATCACTCCCACAGGTATTTAGTGAGACAAGCAACTGGAAGTGTGCAGACAGGTAAAGGTATGGCTGGAAAGTGGGTAGCCTTGAAAAATGAGATAACGAGAGTCAAGGGACAGAATGTTCCTGTTAATGTGAAGGGCAAAGCTGGTAGGTGCAGGAATGCTGGATGACTAGAGAAACTGAGGCTCTGGACAAGAAAAAGGGGGAAGCATATGTCAGGTATAGACAGCAGGGATCAAGTGAAACCCTAGAAGAATATAAAGGGAGTATGAGTATACTCAAGAGGGAAATCAGGGGATAAGAAGGGGACATGAGATAGTTTTGGCAAATAGGATTAAGGAGAACACAAAGGGATTCTACAAATACATTACAGACGAAGGGTGACTAGGGAGAGAATAGGGAACATTAGAGATCAGCAAGGACATCTATGTGTGGAACCACACGAACTCGGGGAGATACTAAATGAGTATTTTGCACCAGTGTTTACTGTGAAGGAGGATATGGAAGATAGAGAACTTGGGGAAATAGATAGTGACATCTTGAAAACATGTCCATATTACAGGGGTGGTGGTGCTGGATGTCTTAAAACTCAAAAGTGGACCTGACCGGGACCTGATCAGGTGTACCCTAGAACTTTGTGGGAAGCTAGGGAAGTGATTGCTGGGCCTCTTGCTGAGATATTTGTATCATCGATAGCCACAGGTGAGGTGCCTGAAGACTGGAGGTTGGCTAACGTGGTGCCACTATTTAAGAAGAGTAGTTAGGAAATGCCAGGGAACTTTAGACCGGTAAGCTTGACATCAGTGGTGTGCAGGTTGTTAGAGGGGATGCTAAGGGATAGGATTTATATGTATTTGGAAAGGCAAGGATTGATTAGGGATAGTCAACATGGCTTTGGACATGCAAAGTCATATCCCACTAACTTAATTGAGATTTTTGAAGAAGTAACGAACAGGACTGTTGAAGGCAGAGCAGTAGATTTTAGTAAGGCGTTCAAAAAGGCTGCTCATGGTAGACTGGTTAGCAAAGTTAGATCACATGGACTACAGGGAGGACTGGCCATTTGAATTCAGAACTCACTCGAAGGTAGGAGCGAGAGGATGGTGGTGGAGGGTTGCTTTTCAGACTGGAGGCCTGCAACCAGCGGTGTGCCTCAAGGATCAGTGCTGGGTCCACTGCTTTTCGTCATTTAATATATGTGCATTGAGCATATGTTGGAAGGTCATGTTGCGGCAGTACAGGACATTGGTTAGGCCACTTTTGAAATACTGTGTTCATTTCTGGTCTTCTTGCCACAGAAGGATGTTGTGAAACATTGATAGGGTGAATAACCAAGGTCTTTTCCCCAGGGTAGCAGAGTCCAAAACTAGAGGGCATAGGTTTAAGGTGAGGGGGTAAACAATACAAAAGGAATCTAAGGGGCAACTTTTTTATGCAGAGGGTGATGCATATATGAAATGAGCTGCCAGAGGAAGTGGTGGAAGCTGTACAATTATAACATTTAAAAAGGCATCTGGAGGGGTATATGACTAGGAAGGATTTAAGAGGGATATGGACCAAATGCCGGTAAATGGGATGAGATTCATTTAGGATACTTGGTTGGCATGGACAAGTTGGACCAAAGGATCTATTTCCACGTACAGCTCTATGGCTCTAATACTCCACGTAGGAACAGGTCTAAATCTAGTGGATTCACTTTGAGAGGTAAGGTACTCCTTTGGATCTGGTCCCCAGACACTTTTGGGATAAAAATGCCCTTTTATGTAGGTAAAACACTCCTTTGGGAGAGGCAAGGTAACGCATTTGGAATTGCTAAAGGCAGACATGCTTGTGGGTAAAACATACATAAACTCATTGAGACTATCAAGCTATCAAAGAACTGTCAAAGCTATCAAGCCCATCAGACACTTAAATATTTTAGTTTTTGAACATAAATTTTTTTGAAGAGTGAAAAATCCTTCCTTTCTGTTTCGATCTGTCTGTTGACATTAGCCAGAGAGTTTCCATTCCTAGATCATTGCAGCACGGCTGATTTCATAAGAATCTACTAGCACAGGAAGATGCCTTCCATTTCACAGTTTGATTGACAACTGCAAGTGATTTTGGACACTGATGCAGGAACTTTGAATTCCAGCACTAATTGCTCTTTTAAAAATTATTCACTTGTGGGATCTGGGCATCCTTGGCTGGGTCAGCATTTGTCA
Source organism: Ginglymostoma cirratum (assembly GCA_024137785.1). Lineage (NCBI taxonomy): Eukaryota > Metazoa > Chordata > Chondrichthyes > Orectolobiformes > Ginglymostomatidae > Ginglymostoma > Ginglymostoma cirratum. The sequence continues at coordinate 5,361,206 of JAHRHZ010000034.1, read as the reverse complement.
GCATCTAATCGCTTTTGAGAAGGTGATGGTGAGCTGCCTTCTTGAACCAATTCAACCCATGTGCTGTAGGTAGACCTACAATATCATTAGTGAGGGTATTCCAGGATTTTCACCCAGCATCACTGAAGAAATTTGACACTTAATTGAAATGTAGGAATTTAAATACTGTATTAGTTTTATGACTGAGTGTTTTTCTCAATAAAGTGAAAACTGCAATATACTTATTTTACTTCACAAAACTTGACTTTTCACTTATTTATGTAGGGGCCCGGAGGTCTGTGCATGCCTGATACCGAGTGAGTCGACATAGTAGGTGAAAGACAAAGTGGGAATTGGGCACATGGTTTGACACCAAGTTGGCCACAGGCACTTTGAACGAGGGATGATGAATGAGGGAGAAATTTAGCCAGTTTGATACCACCTGTGTAGAAAAAGAAAAGAATCACTATACCCAAAACGTTAACTATTCTTTCTCTCCACAGATGCTGCCAAACCTGCAGAGTTTCACCAGCAATTTATGATTTTGTTTCTGATTTCCAGCATCTGCAGTTCTTTGAATTCACCCAGGATCACAGGTGATGTACAACACCCCTCAGATGGCTGTTCTCGCCACATTCTGAGGTCCACATTCAGTGCCATGCATTGCCATATACGCACTGTTTACTTCTGTCTCCATGAGCACCAGCTCACGGTGGCTCACAGCTGCCCTGCCCCCAGTTCCAATTTATCTTCCAGCTCATTCAACATTCTAATCAAGAAACTTTTTCTTTTCCTTTCAGGTAAAAACATTCTAAAGAAGGGTCAACAGTCCCAAAACGTTAAGGCTGCTTTCTCTCCAAAGATGATGCCAGACCTGCTGAGTTTCTCAATTTCTGCTTTTGTTGTTGTTAATGAATGAGGGACATGAGTTGGCACAGTGGATATGAAAAGCCAGGAGGATAGAAGTCATAGGGTGTTACTGTGGGTATAAAGACCTATGGGGGTAGTCTTGGGGCATATGCTGGCATTGGGATAGGAGGTGGCATTGGTGTGAGTCAAGGATGTAGGATGGCATTGGAGCTATGGGGGATGAGGGTTGGGAGACATTTTTGATTCAATTTATTTTAAATTAACATTCCTTATTGGCCAGGCACACAGCAAAGCCTTTCCCACAGTCCAAATCCTCAGCTTCTGCTCTTGTTCTGGTGTCACTTAGTCTACCTCACAAGTAACCCCATCACTCTGGAATAAAAATCTGACCTTTCAGGCCAGCATCTTCCACTGTTGTTTGCAATGTTGGGAAATGTCCTGTTACTGTACTTCTGATCCAGGAGTGAAAATCACCAGGTGTGATGATCACCAACAATTTGTCCTGGTCCATTCATGTTGGCTTGACAGTCAGGGAGGCACAACAATATCTCTACTTCCTCAGGAGGCTAAGGAAATTCAGCATGTCCACAAGAACTCTCACCAAATTTTACAGATTCACCATAGGAAATATCCTATCTGGATGCATCACAGCGTGATGTGGGAACTGCTCTTCCCAAGAGTCATGAACACAGTCCAGTCCTTCACGCAAACCAGCCTTCCAGCCACTGATTCTATCTATACTTCCCATTGCCTCGGGAAAGCAACCAACATAATCAAAGGCCCCTCCCACCTTGGTCATACACTCTTCCACCCTCTTTTGTCAGGCAAAAGATGTAGAAGTTTGAATACACATGAACAGATTCAAGAACAGCTTTCTGATGAAGGGTTTAGGCCCGAAACGTCAAGTTTTCCTGCTCCTATGATGCTGCTTGACCTGCTGTGTTCATCCAGCCCCATGCTTGTTATCTCTCTTCAAATGTTAATTCTGATTTCTCTCTCTGCAGCTGAAACACAGTATTCTGTACTCTGTTCTGCCATCCTGATGCACTTTATATGGTGCAAACTGCCTGTATAAACATGCAAAACAACACTTTTCACTATGTAACAGTACATTTGACAACAATAAATTAAACTCAAACTTCAAACACCTACAATGTGCTAGTGCTCTGTGTGGAAATAGGCCCTTCAGCCCCACAAGTCCACACCGACCATCAGATATCCCACCCAGACCCATCCCCCATAACCCACCTAATCTACACATTCCTGAATACCAAGGGCAATTTAGCATGGCCAATCCACCTTGCCTGCACATCTTTGGACTGTGGGAGGAAACCGGAGTACCTGGAGGAAACCCACACAGACACGGAGAGAATGTGCAAACTCCACACACAGTCGCCTGATGGTGGAATCAAACCCGGGTTCCTGGCACTGCGAGGCAGCAGTGCTAACCACTGAGCCACCGTGCTGGTTGGTCATTTGTAATATGAGATCAACTATCAATGAGTCTTAACAAGTAGAGGCACTGTCTTAAAAAGATGTAGTTTGCTGCATTATACCAATAGGTACATGTTACATTGACTAGTTAGGTATCATTACTAAGATTATAAGCAGCAAGGAATGACAGTTCGACTCCACTGGGATCTTGAGCTAGATTCCTCTTTTCCCCAGTCAACACTGTATATTATCATCAGAAGTTGCGCAGCATGATACAGTCTCCAATACCAACCCTTTAGGGTCTTTGTCTCATGCAACACCATTTGTAAGAAATAGATTAATACTTTGGAGATAGGATCCAACTTTTATCTCTTTCAGAAGCTGACAGCCCCTGCTGTGCATTTCTAGAATTATACTTATTTTTATCACCTACTTTTTGTTGCTTTCTGAAATTTTGACATAGCTAAATGTTATAATATGAAGCAAGGAGATCACAGTACAGGAGTAACATTTTTGGCAAATTATATCAAAAACCTATGATTCCATCGGGTTTATAAGATCATTCACCTGTGTTAGCTCTCTGAAACTGCTAAAACTTAGTTAATTTCTTTGCTCACTTAACACTTTTTTTTTCCAAATATTCATCCATCATCCTATGAAATGCTATTTACAGCTTCTGCTTCAGTTATTTAAAGCATTAGATGAGACAATGAAGTCTAGATGAATTTGGTCCCAGTCCATGTGCCTAAAGAAAAACGTAGAAATAAATCATGAAAGAAAATCTTGCATTTATATAGCTCAATGCACAACCTCACGGGCTTTCAAAGTACTTTTGAAAAGTATTTCACTGGCTATAACACAGTCACTGTTGTAATGTAGAAAATGCGGCAGTCAATTTGTGCACAGTAAACAACCAGAAACTATGAAAGAAATCATCTGCTTTATAAAAAATGTTGCTTGAAGAATATATATTGATCAGACCACTGACAGAACTCTCCTGTTCCTCTTCAAATAGTGCAAGTGGGCAATAGGGCCTCTGGCTTGTAAAGAACAAGATCACTGACTCAGCTGAAGCAAATGTCAACCTCCTGTTCTAAACCATTCTTCTCTAGAATGTCAAATCTTACCTCCATCAACTTTGTTTTCCATCCATCACAACACTGTGGGTGTCCTTCCAACTAAAAGGACTACAGCAATGCACAAAGGGAACTCACCATCTTCTCCAGGGCAATTAGAGTCATAGAGTAATATAGCACAGAAACACACCCTTTGGTCCTATTCACCCGTGCCAACCAGGTTTGCCAAACTAAACTATTCCCACTTACTTGCATTAGGCCCATATCCCTCTAAACCCTTCCTTCCATATACCAGTCCAAACAGCTTTTATGTTCTAACTGCAGCTGCATCTACAACTTCCTCTGGCAGTTCATTCCACAAATGAACCACCCTCTGCGTGAAAAAGTTGCTGCTCAGATTTAAAAAGGACCTTTCTCTTCTCATCTTAAAATTATGCCTTCTAGTTTTGAACACCCCTACTCTAGGGAAAAAAAATCTGTTATTCACCTTATCTATGCCCCTCATGATCTCATGAACCTCTAAGGTCACCCCTCAACCACCTATGCTCCAGTGAGAAAAGTCCCAGCCTATCCAGCCTCCCCTTATAATTCAAACCCTGCAGTCCTAGTAACATAGTTATAAACCTTATCTGCACCCTTTCCAACTTAATAATATTCTTGATGGCCAATAAACATTGACTAAAAAAAACAAGGAAAAAAGTAGGCCATTCGGCCCATCAAGCCTGCTTCACCATTCAAGATGATCATGGTTACTCCTTAATGCCATACTCTGCCCATACCTCTTGATACCTTTAGTATACAGATATCTATTTCTTCCTCAAACATATTCAGTGGCTTAGCCTTCACAGTTTTACAGGGTACAGAATTCCACAGGTTCACCACCCTGAGTGAAGAAATTTCTCCTCACCTCAGTCCTAAATGGCCTAACCCTTGTCCCGAGACAGTGATCCCTTGTCCTAGACACATTCACCTCCGTCTCCCAAAGAGGGAAAAGTTTGTCCCCACATTTTGTCGGTCCAATTTCGATCCAATCTCAAGTCATACAGCAATCTGTAGAGCTGGATGAACAC
>JAHRHZ010000034.1:5326654-5351777 GCA_024137785.1 Ginglymostoma cirratum | reverse complement strand
GTTTTCTGATGAAGGGTCTAGGCCCGAAACGTCAAGCTTCCCTGCTCCTATGATGCTGCTTGGCCTGCTGTGTTCATCCAGCTCCACACCTTGTTATCTCGGATTCTCCAGCATCTGCAGTACCTATTATCTCTGCATAAGAAGCTTGTTGACTGAAACAAAATACAATACACTAGACTGAATATGGTGGGATGGATAAGAAGTTGGATAAGAAACAGGGGAAAAAAAAACAGCCTAATATTAAACAGCTTTTGAATTGGAGGAATACGAGTTCTCAGGAATCAGTATTTGAACCATTGCTCTTCCCAATGTATGCAAATAATCTGGACCTGGCTATTGGGAAGAACAGTTTTGACATATGTAGAACACAGGAAGAAAAGGGGACGTCATTAACACTATGGAACTTCAGAAAAACATACAGGTTAGTAAATTAGGAAGACAGATATCAGATAAAATTTAGTGTAGAGAAATATGACATTTTGTCCGAGAAAAAAGACACAGTCATTAAATGGTAAAACTTTAAAGGAGTAGGGTAACAGACATACTTTGAAAGTTAAAAACATAAATCTTATAATAATACAGAAAAAATGTGGCGAAATGGCATCTGGGTCACTGATTTTATAAATGTCAAAGCCACTGTTTAATGTTGTATAAATCACTGACTGAGCTGCAGTTAAAATATTTAGTCCTGCATTGAGTAGGATAGGAAGGAAGGCAGGCAAGGCGATGAAAGTGTAGGTTTCCTAAGAATAATAACTAAAGCCTGTTGTAACTGATTTAAGTATCATTTTGAAAACATGTATTCAAGTCATTAGAAGAAAAATATTAAGAGCAATTCTCAAAGAAATATCCAATATTTGAGAAGGTAAATCAGGAAAAACGCTATTTCTTACGTCCTTGGATAATTGCCTAAAGAATTATCAGGTGGAGATGATCCGCAAGAGAACCAGTTTTCCTCAGACAGAAGAACATGGACTGCCCTCCCAGAAACAATAGTGAGAACATAATTAATAGTTTTTAAAAAGGTGGATAAAAGTATTTTTTAAAAAACGAAATAGGTAAGGAATGAAGCTGAATGCATTTCATTTTCATAATTCTGTTGTTAGATTGAAGATTGTTATAGAAAACTACAAGAATGGGCCTGAAGTCAAATTTCTAAACTCGGGGAAGACCGATTTTAATAGGATCAGGTATGAAATGGCCAGAGTGGTATGGAGAAAATACTTTTAGACAACAAGGTGTGGGGCTGGATGAACACAGCAGGTCAAGCAGCATCATAGGAGCAGGAAAGCTTGACGTTTCGGGCCTAGACCCTTCATCAGAAATGGGGGAGGGGAAGGGGGTTCTGAAATAAATAGGGAGGGGGGGGAGGCGGATAGAAGATGGATAGAGGAGAGGATAGGTGGAGAGGAGGCAGACAAGTCGAAGAGGCGGGGATGGAGACAGTAAAGGTGAGTGTAGGTGGGGGGGGGTAAGAATGAGATAGGTCGGTCCAGGGAGGACGGACAGGTCAAGGGGGTGGGATGATGTTAGTAGATGGGAGATGGGGGTGTGGCTTGAGGTGGGAGGAGGGGATAGGGGAGAGGAAGGACAGGTTAGGGAGGCGGAGATGAGCTGGGCTGGTTTTGGGATGCGGTTGTGGGAGGGGAGATTTTGAAGCTTGTGAAATCCACATTGATGCCATTGGGCTGCAGGGTTTTCAGGCTGAATATGATTTGCTGTTCCTGCAGCCTTCGGGTGGCATCACTGTGGCATTGCAGGAGGCCCAGGATGGACATGTCGTCTGAGGAATGGGAGGGGGAGTTGAAATGGTTCGCGACTGGGAGGTGCAGTTGTTTGTTGCGGAATGAGTGCAGGTGTTCTGCAAAGCGGTCCCCAAGCCTCCGCTTAGTTTCCCGGATGTAGAGGGAGCCACAACGGGTACAGCGGATGCAGTATACCACATTGGCAGGTGTGCAGGTGAACATCTGCCTGATGTGGAAAGTCTTCTTGGGGCCTGGGATTGGGGTGAGGGAGGTGGTGTGGGGGCAGGTGTAGCACTTCCTGCGGTTGCAGGGAAAAGTGCCGGCTGTGGTGGGGCTGGAGGGGAGTGTGGAGCGGACAAGGGAGTCGCAGAGGGAGTGGTCCCTTCGGAAGGCAGATAAGGGTGGGGAGGGAAAAATGTCTTTGGTGGTGGGGTCTGACTGCAGGTGGCGGAAGTGTCGGAGGATGATGCGTTGGATTCGGAGGTTGGTGGGGTGGTACGTGAGGATGAGGGGGATTCTTTTTTGGTTATTATTGCGGGGACGGGGTGTGAGGGATGAGTTACGGGAAATGCGAGAGACACGATCGAGGGCATTCTCCACCACTGTGTGGGGGAAGTTGCGGTCCTTGAAGAATGAGGACATCTGAGATGTACGGGAGTGGAATGTCTCATCCTCGGAGCAGATGCGGCAGAGGCGAAGGAATTGGGAATAGGGGATGGCATTTTTGCAGGAAGGTGGGTGGGAGGAGGTGTATTCCAGGTAGCCGTGGGAGTCAGTGGGCTTGAAATTGACATCGGTTTCTAGGTGGTTACCCGAGATGGAGACAGAGAGGTCCTGGAAGGGGAGAGAAGAGTTGGAGATGGTCCAGGTGAACTTCAGGTTGGGGTGGAAGGTGTTGGTGAAGTGGATGAACTGTTCGAGGTCCTCGTGGCAGCACGTGGGTGGCGCCGATACAGTCATCAATGTAACGGAGGAAGAGGTGGGGTTTAGGGCCAGTGTAGGTACGGAAGAGGGATTGTTCCACGTAACCTACAAAGAGGCAGGCATAGCTTGGGCCCATGCGGGTACCCATGGCCACCCCCTTTGTCTGTAGGAAGTGGGAGGAATTGAAAGAGAAGTTGTTGAGGGTGAGGACGAGTTCGGCTAAGCGGATGAGGGTGTCGGTGGAGGGGAATTGGTCAGTTCTGCGGGACAGAAAGAAGCGGCGGGCCTTTTGGCCATCTGCATGGGGAATACAGGTGTATAGGGACTGGACGTCCATAGTAAAAATGAGGTGTTGGGGTCCGGGGAATTGGAAGTTCTAGAGGAGGTGGAGGGCGTGGGTGGTGTCACGGACGTAGGTAGGGAGTTCCTGGACCAAGGGGGTGAAAATGGAGTCTAGGTAGGTGGAGATGAGTTCGGTGGGGCAGGAGCAGGCGGAGACAAAGGGTCGACCAGGGCATTCAGGTTTGTGGATTTTGGGAAGGAGATAGAAGCGGGCGGTGCGGGGTTGGGGAACGATGAGATTGGAGGCGGTGGGTGGGAGGTCATCTGAGGTGATGAGGTTGTGGATGGTTTGGGAGATGGTGGTTTGGTGCTCGGGGGTGGGCAAGTCTATTTTGGTGCAGTTGGACGTATTCATGAAGGAAATAGAGGCAGTACAGAGCCAATAAAGTTCCAATAAAGATTAAGGGTGGGACCAACAAATCCAGCGAACTCTGGATATCAAGGAATACACAGGATTCGATAGAAAGAAAAAGGGAGATTTATGGCAGGTACCAAGTGCTCAAAACAGCAAAGTCCTAGTGGAGTACAGTATATGGAAGGAGAAAAATAAACTTAGCAAAAAAATGTGAAGAGCAAAAAAGGAGCATGAATGAATACTGGCAGGTAAAATAAATTAAATCCTAAGTTATTTTGTAAGTCCATTAAGGATGAAAGGATCAGTCGGGAAAGAGTAGGGCCTATTAAAGAACCATAGTGGTAATTTGTGCGTGGAGCCAGAGGATATAGTGTTCTAAATTAATAAGTGTGCCAGTGTTCATTGAGACAGACATTTTTTAAATTCACTTGTGGAACGTGGGAATCATTGACTGGTCTGCATTTATTGCTAGTTCCTAGTGGTCTTTCTTATTAAGAATAAGATGAGTTGCCTTCTTGAACTGCTGCAGGTATTTCTGGGTACAAGCAGTTAGTATGGACAGAGACAAGGGTCTCAATGGTCTGGCAGGCTTAAAAGTAGACAGGTCTCCAGTGCCAGGTGAAATGCATCCAAGGCGGTCGAGTGAGGCAAGGAAGGAAATAGCAGGGATGCTAGCAATAATTTTCAATTCCTCTCTGGTCTCAGGAGGGGTGTCAGAGGACTGGAGAATATTTGTTATTCAAGAAAGTAGTATGAGCTAAATCAAGAAATTACAGGCTAGCCAGTCTCACCACCACCTCAGTGGTGGAAGAATTATTGGAAATAATTCTGAGGGACAGAATTATTCTGAACTTAGACAGGCAGGGATTAATCAAGAACAGTCAGCATGCTTTTGTTAATGGGAGGTTATAACTGAATTTTTCGAAGAGGTGACCAGATATGTAGCTGAGGGCAATACTTTTGATGTAGTCTACTTGGATGTCAGAAAAGCTTTGATATGGTCCCACGTGGGAGATTGATAGCAAAGATAAGAGCCCAAAGAAATTCCCAAGAGATCCAAGGAAATTTGGTGAATTGGATCCAGAATTGGCCGAGTGGCAGAAAGTACAGGGTGATGGTTGAAGGATACTTTTGTGATTGGAAGCTTGTGTCCAGTAAGGTACCCCTTTAGACTTGAATGTAGGAGTGTTGCTCAAAAAATGGATAGATGACACTAAAATTGATGGGTGCTAAACAGTGAGCAGGCTAGCCTTAGATTACAGAGAATAAAGACACACTGGTCAGATGGGCTGATTAGTGGCAAATAGAATTCAATCTGGATAAGTGTGAGGTGATGTACTTGGGCAGGACAAACAAAACAAGGTAATACATGATAACAAGCATGGGGCTGGATGAACACAGCAGGTCAAGCAGCACCATAGGAGCAGGAAAACTTGACGTTTCAGGCCTAAACCCTTCATCAGAAATGGGGGAGGGGAAGAGGGTTCTGAAATAAATAGGGAGAGAGGGGGAGGCGGATAGAGGATGGATAGAGGAGAGGATAGGTGGAGAGGAGGCAGACAAGTTGAAGAGGCGGGGATGGAAAAATGTCTTTGGTGGTGGGGTCTGATTTTTTCCCTCCCCACCCTTATCTGCCTTCCGGAGGGACCACTCCCTCCGCGACTCCCTTGTCCGCTCCACACTCCCCTCCAGCCCCACCACACCCGGCACATTTCCCTGTAACCGCAGGAAGTGCTACACCTGACCCCACACCACCTCCCTCACCCCAATCCCAGGCCCCAAGAAGACTTTCCACATCAGGCAGATGTTCACCTGCACATCTGCCAATGTGGTATACTGCATCCGCTGTACCCATTGTGGCTTCCTCTACATCGGGGAAACGAAGCGGAGGCTTGGGGACCGCTTTGCAGAACACCTGCGCTCAGTTCGCAACAAACAACTGCACCTCCCAGTCGCGAACCATTTCAACTCCTCCTCCCATTCCTCAGACGACATGTCCATCCTGGGCCTCCTGCAATGCCACAGTGATGCCACCCGAAGGGTGCAGGAACAGCAAATCATATTCAGCCTGGGAACCCTGCAGCCCAATGGCATCAATGTGGATTTCACAAGCTTCAAAATCTCCCCTCCCACAACCGCATCCCAAAACCAGCCCAGCTCATCTCCGCCTCCCTAACCTGTTCTTCCTCTCACCTATCCCCTCCTCCCACCTCAAGCCACACCCCCATCTCCTATCTACTAACATCATCCCACCCCCTTGACCTGTCCGTCCTCCCTGGACTGACCTATCTCCTCCCTACCCCCCTACCTACACTCACCTTTACTGGCTCCATCCCCGCCTCTTCGACTTGTCTGCCTCCTCTCCACCTATTCTCTCCTCTATCCATCTTCTATCCGCCTCCCCCTCTCTCCCTATTTATTTCAGAACCCTCTTCCCCTCCCCCATTTCTGATGAAGGGTTTAGGCCCGAAATGTCAAGGTTTCCTGCTCCTATGATGCTGCTTGACCTGCTGTGTTCATCCAGCCCCATGCTCGTTATCTCGGATTCTCCAGCATCTGCAGTACCTTTTATCTCTGAAGGTAATACATGATGAATGGTAGGATCCTGGGAAGCGTCAAGGATCAGAGGGACTTTGGTGTGCAACGTCCAAGTCCCTTAAGGTAGCAGGACAGGTAGATAAAGCAGTTAAGGCAGCATATGGGATACTTGCAATTGTAAGCAGAAGCATAGAGTTTAAGATCAGGGAGGTTATGCTGGAACTGTACAAAACATTGGTTAGGCAATAGCTACAGTATTATGTGCAGTTCTGAAATCCACACTATAGGAAAGATGTGAATACACTGGAGAAGATGCAAAGGAGAATTACCAGGATGTTGCAGGACTGGAGAGTTTCCATTACGAAGAGAGATTGGTTAGATTGGATAGATTGGGGCTGTTTTCCTTGGAGCAGAGCAGACTGAGGGATTACATGATTGAGGTTTTATAAAATTATGAGGCAATGGATAGAGTAGACTGGAAGGAACTTTTCCTCTTGAGGGATAGTCAATGACCAGGGGGCATAAATTTAAGGTAAGCGGCAGGAGGTATAGAAGGGATGTGAGGAGGAATGTTTTCCCTTAAGTGTAGTGGGAATCTGGAACTCACTGCCTGTAAAGGTTGGTAGAGGCAGAAACCCCCATAATATTTAAAATGTACACTTGCAATGCGAAGGCATACATGGCAGCGGGTCAAGTTTTGGAAAATAAGATTAGAAAATCAGGTGGTCGTTTTTTACTGGTGCAGACTTGATGGGCCAAAGAGCCTTTTCGTGCTCCTAGACCCTCTAATTGTTATGACTTTGAGAACCAGCAAAGTGCAATATGGTGAATGCCTTTCTTACGATGCTATTAAGCAAATAAAATTGTTTCATCATCAATATTTGAGCATTTGCAATATTGTCTTCTATTTTGATTATTTATCTTTTGCTCATTATATTGATTATACTGAAATTAAATTGATGTATTTAAAATAATTAAGATACAGTTACCATTTGTAGCTAGTGTCAACTATTGCGGCGCAAATTGTAATATGTACAGATTAGCTCTCATGAAAACACTAGAGGGTGCTCCTGTTGCTGCTCCAATACTCATATACAGGTTTATAGCACCAACAGTCAAAGTCATACAGCACAGAAACAACTTGTCCACACGAACCAGACATCCTAATCTGACCTAGTTGGCCCATATCCCTCTAAACCTTTCCTATTTCGTATTTCCATCCAGATTTGTTTAAATGTTGTAATTGTACCCACCTCCATCACCTCCTCTGACAGCTCCTTCCACACATGCCCCAGGCTCTTCAAGAAAAAGTTGCCCCTCAGGTCCTTTTAAAATCTTTCCTCTCTTTCATGCTGCAACTGTACAAAACGCTAGTGCGGCCTCACTTGGAATATTGCGTACAGTTCTGGTCTCCCCATTACAGGAAGGATGTGGAAGCATTGGAAAAGGTGCAGAGGAGATTTACCAGGATGTTGCCTGGTCTGGAGCAAAGGTCTTATGAGGAAAGGCTGAGGGACTTGGGGCTGTTCTCATTGGAGAGAAGAAGGCTAAGAGGGGATTTAATAGAGACATACAAGATGATCAGAGGATTAGATAGGGTGGACAGTGAGAGTCTTTTTCCTAGGATGATGACGTCGGCTAGTACGAGGGGGCATAGCTGCAAATTGTGGGGTGATAGATTTAAGACAGATGTCAGAGGCAGGTTCTTTACTCAGAGAGCGGTAAGGGTGTGGAATGCCCTGCCTGCCAATGTAGTTAACTCAGCCACATTAGGGGCATTTAAACAGTCCTTGGATAAGCATATGGATGATGATGGGATAGTGTAGGGGGATGGGCTTAGATTAGTTCACAGGTCGGTGCAACATCGAGGGCCGAAGGGCCTGTTCTGCGCTGTATTGTTCTATGTTCTCACATTAACCCTATGTCCCCTAGTTTTGGCTTCCCCCACCCTAGGAAAAAGACATTGGCTATTTATCCTAACCATGCCCCTCATGATTTTTATAAATCTCTACAAAGTCTTTAGATTTTTGTCACTTCTCCTAATCTATCTTTTCATCATGAAGTAACTTGGACTTCTTTGTATCTTATAAATACAGTTATTGTCACTTCCAAATGTGAAGGGGGAATGGGAATGGGTAGGTAACCCTCCTCAAAAATGGAAACAAAGATAAAATGTAAGAAAAATGAGAGAGTCAGAATCGTGGTTGATGGGAAGAAATGTTGAAAATAACTCTTTTTAAAAACAAAACTCTAGGTGAATGGGGAGGTGAGAAGATGCAGTTGGCTGCTAGGTGTAGCTGGAAAGTCAAGGAGATGAAGGGATTTCAAACTGAGGGGAAGAATCTCAAAATAAACTCACTGGAGAATGGCGAAAATCAGTGGAGAAGGACAAGTGCGACACAGAGAATCCGTAACATAGTTTTAAGATAGAATGGAGTGAGGTAGGGAGGGGAACTTGCAGGTGGTAGGGTTGCCATGCATCTCTTGCCCATGTCCTTCAAGATGGTCAAGACTGCAGTTTGGAAGATCCTACTGAATAAGTCTAGGTGAGTTGCTCAGTGCACGTTGTAGGTGATACACACAGCTTCCAGTGTCAATGATTGACGAACTGAATGTCGAAGATGGTGCCAATCAGAAGCTGCTTTGTCCTAGGTGGTGATTAGCTTCTTGAGTATTATTAGAGCCGCATCTATCCAGGCAAGCAGAAAACTTTCCATCACACTCCTGACTTGTGCTTTGTAGATAAGGTGGACAGGCTTTGGAGAGTCAGAAGACAAATTACTCACTGCAGAATTCATAATTTCTGATCTGCTCTTGTTCAGGAAGACAACTCACCACTACCTTCTCAAAGGCAATTAAGAGGAGGCAATAAATGCTGGCCAGCCAGCAATACCCACCTCCCATGAGAGAATTAAACAAAACCCCACAGTATTTACAAGACTGGTCCAGTTCAGTTTCTGGTCAATGTAACCCCAAAGAAGTTGTTGATAGGGTATTCAGTGATGATTATAGCATTCAATGTCAAAAGGAGCTGGTTAGATTCCCTCTCATTGGAGGTGGTCATTGCCTAGTACTTTAGTGCAAATATTACCCGCCATATGAGGCTAAGCCTCAACAACATTTTTCGTTGTATTTGTAATACATGCAACAATAAATAAAATCAAATTAAATTGAATCCAAGCCTGAATATTATCCAGGTCTTGTTTCCAATGAACACAGATTGCTTCAGCATTGAATTGTAGTAAATGGTGCCGAATATTATGCAATCATCAGTTAACATCCCAACTTCTGATTTTGAATGGTTCTTACTGAACCTTATATTTCTTTCTCCATGCTAATCTCACCCAAACTTAGCAACGGTAACAAAGATGGTAAAAACTGGAAAACAGAACCAGAGTCACAGAAATTGTATAGTGCAGAAGGCCACTCAGAACCATAGATCATTGAATCCCTACGGTGTGGAAACAGGCCCTTCAGCCCAACAAGTCCTCACCAACCCTCAGATCCATCCCCCTGTAACCCATCTAATCTACACATCTCTGAACACTACGGGCAATTTAGCACAGCCAATCCACCTAGCCTGCACATCTTTGGACCGTGGGAGGAAACCAGTGCACTTGGAGGAAACCCACACAGACACGGGGAGAATGTGCAAACTCTACACAGACAGTCATCGAACCTGGGTCCCTGGCGCTGTGGGGCAGCAGTGCTAACCACTGAGCCACCATGCAATGTGTCTGCACCAGGTCTCTAAAAGAATGTGTCATCTAATGCCATTTTCCAATTTCTTTCCCATATCCCTGCACACTGATCTCATAACAACTACATAAAGTTTTCACAAAGTTGTTGCTTTATTCCTGAAAATGACTACTTTAGCGAAACAACTAGAAGTGAATCAGAGATACATAAGTAATGTTGAAACTGGACTTGGGTTCCTTTGGAAATTTCCTGATTGGATCAAAAACACAGATTGAAATACAGTATTAAAAGGCTGGTAGTGCAGTACTATGCAGTCCTAGCAATTAGCTCAGTTGGCTGAACAGCTAGTTTATGATGCACAGTGATGCTAAGAGTGTGGGTTCAATTCGTGAACCAGCTGATGTTACCATGAAGGACTCTTCTTCTCAACCTCTCCCTTCGCCTGAGACATGATGTCCCTCAGGTTAAACCACCACCAGTCCTCGCATTCCCCCCACCACTTGTCTCTATGATGACAGAGCAGCCCAAAGATCCAGTAGGACAGTATGACGATTAAAGTAAATCACTAAATACAATAGAAATAATGTACAGCTATGTGCTGCGGGACCTCTCTCAGCAGAATATAACTTTAAACATTTCAAACAAACAAAAATGCTGGTGAAACTCATCAGGTCCGGTTGCATGTATGGAGAGAGAAACAGAGTTAATACTTTGCATCGGTGACTCTTCTTTGCTTTTGAAGAAGTCATTTTGGACTTGAAATACAACGAAAATAATCTGTCTCTCAAAGTCAGCAAAAGAACTGATCATCAACTTCAGAAAGGAAGGAGGAGAACACGCCCCCATCTACATCAATGAAACTGAGGTTGAGAGGGTGAACAGCATCAAATTCCCCAGAGTGACAATAACTGACGACCCGTCCTGGACTTCCCATGTAGATGCGACAGTCAAGACGGCATAATAATGCATCTTCTTCCTCAGGTGGCTCAGGAAATTTGGCATGTCCATAAGGCCCCTGACCAACTTCCACAGGTGTACCATTGAAAGCATACTGTCCGGGTTCATAGCAGCCTGGTGCAACAACTGCTGTGCCCAGGACTGTAAGTACAGAAGGTTGTGTGCACAGCCCAGACCATTACAGAAGCCAACCTTCCATTCATGGACTCCATTTACATGGTTCGCCACAGAAAGGCAGCCAACATCATCGAAGACCCATTACACCCTCGTAATGACCCCCTATAACCTCTTCCGTCAGGCAGAAGATACAGAAGCCCTGAACACATGCACAAGCAGATTTAGGAACAGCTTCTTTCTGTTATCAGACTGTTGAATGGACTCTAGCCTCAAATAATGTAACCTGTATGCTTCCAAGTCTTTTTGATCTGTACATCTTTTGTTTGCTGTGATCTCCCTGCACCACTTGTAAACAAAACATTTCATTGTATTTCATAAAATCAAATGTTAACTGTTTCTTGCCTGATGAGTTTCTTCAGCACTTTCTGTTTTTACGTCAGGATCTCCAGCATCTGCATTACTTTGTAGGAGTAAATTACTGCAGATGCTGGAATCTGCATGGAAAACAAAAATTGCTGGAAGTCACAGGTCAGGCAGCATCCGTGAAGAGACAACAAGCTAACACTGATTCTAGATAACTCTTCATCATTAAGCTGAAACTCTATATGTTCCTAAATACATGCACTCATAAATAAAACCTTTAAAAGTAAAATACCTTAAAAAAAGAGAAGAAATACAAGTATTTGAAATACTTCGAGACTGCACTTACCAAATCAAATTTTAATTGACCAGGCTCCATCTGCTGGCAGAAGCTGGTCAATGGAGGCAGTGCCACTTGCATCAAACAAGTTCCGTCATCAGGTGGAACACATAACTTCAGTGCAATTTGAGAGAGAGGATAAGTAGACACTACAGATTTTAAAAGGTAACAAGAGGGTGGGAAGGAGCTGGGTTTAGGGGAGAGGTGTGACAAAGAACTAAGGGAAATGGCAGGAACTGGAGAAAGAACAGCAAGAATTAGAAACTGACAGCAGGCACGTCACAGAACAGGAAGTGTGTTTTAAACAACATTTACGTGAAATTCAACATTAATTAATTGTATTATCACTATTTCATTAATAGTGTTTAAGATAAACAGTATTAACGGAGTCAACTTTAAACAGGGACTTCTTGACATTTCCAAATTGAACCTGCCTTCACACTTTCAGACAGTGCAATCCAGAACCTAACCATTTGCTGCATGGAACAGATATTCTTGGCATTACTTTTCTTTTTCCTACCAATAATTTTAAATTTATTCACTCTTGTTCACCACCCTTTCACAAGTGCTAGAAATAAAACAGGCACTTGATCACTATTGCACACAATTAAGGTGACATGTCAAAAAAAATGCCAGTTTTTGCTCAGATTGGACATTGTTTGCCAAAAGCAGTGCACAGTGTGAATCTGTGGCAAACTCAAGTCTGTCACTCATTAGCAACATCACATACTAAGACCAATACCGACAAAAAGGTGCCATATGTGTGTACTAATAAAAAAAAGGGTCAGAGAAGGTAGCTATGACATTGAACATACTTTTGGGCTCCATTTTGACTTTACAGCAACCAGCCATATGTGACAGTGACCACTGGCTGCTCAGATGCAGATGCTCCCATAGACATAGGGAGAAAATATGTTTAACAAATTTCAGGACTGCTCTATTCTCTGCAAACCAGACCACACAAAAATTAACAGTAACAGCCATTAAAAGTTTTACACTTTTAAAACACCCATTTCGTTCAGACACCAGAATGAATGCTATATTCTACTTCATATGTGGAGAATGTGGCATGCTCAAGTCACCACACAGTCGAACATCTGCACACAATTGTAGATTCCTACAAACACTAACAACAGTCTCCTATTGTACGCTGACGAGTTAATTGATGTTAACTACAAATAAGATGCACGCAGACCCAGTCACTCATCAACAGCACAAATGCAATTTCATATCTGAAAGCAGCCAGAGAGGAACTTCAGCACTTACTTGCCCTTGATATTATGGAGGAGGCTAGAGGTGAGCCTATCCTTCGACTTCACCCATACAGGTCATCTTGAGACCCAAGACTGAGAACAAATTTAGAATCTGTGTTGATACACAGTCATCAGACCAAATCAAGATACAAAACACTTGATGACAATCATACAGAAGGTGGTGAGTGGTGCTAAACTTTGCTAAACTTGACCTCAATGCAGGCTAACATCAAATCAAGCTTAATAAAAACCAAAAGAACTGTGGATGCTGTAAATCAGCAACACAAACAAAGTTGCTGGAAACGCTCAGCAGGTCTGGCAGCATCTGTGAAGGAGCAAACAGAGTTTACTGAAGAGTTTACAGAACTCTCCTCCCATGAGGCTTTTTTGCACAAAAGACTCAACTTGGGAATCAATTCAGCAGCTGCTTTCAGTCAGCACATGATTCAGTCTGAAAATCAACAATGAACATACTCATTGAGCTGGGAGGTAGTTTGCAGTAGAGTTCCCAAGAATCACTTTTTCCCAAGTTACATTAATGACTTGAGCACTGAATATACCAATTTCAAAATGTGCACATGATACCAAACTTCGAAGAATTGTAAACTGTGAGGTTGACAGTGAAAGGAATCTCAAAAGGAATTTGACAAGGAACCTCACCTTTAACAAAAACAAAGGGCAGAATATTTTTGAGGCTAAGCATGGAGCTAGCCATAAAAGCAGAGTCGCTTCTGCTCAAAACCAGGTTGCACTTTCCCATGTTATGTTCTTCTCAGCTCATTACGTATGCATGCAAATGTAGAACACCAAATTTTACGGGCAAGTAATTCTTAAGTCCACCAAGACCCACTGGGCTAAAATATCCATATTTAAAAGGCACCCAAAAAGCACTTCGCCCTCTGAAGGAACATAAAATCAACCCACTGCTCATCACTCCCACCCACCCACAGACACATAGAAGACCAGGCCCAAATCAGAATAATTCTCTAGCGATAAAAGAATCTCCGGAAAGCTGTGCAGGAGAGACAGGAAGCACTTATCACTATGGATAGCTACAAGCAGCCAGCCAGATTGAAAAAGGGAGTCTGGACTGAATGGCTGGACTGGTGGTCAACATCTAAGGATAGCCCATGAGAACTTGGCTCCTCTGCCATAAAAGATGAATGATCTTCTATGCTCTGCTGGGATAACACCTCTGTCCACTCAATATTTCATGCTTATGTGAGCGTGAAACAGAATTGTAAGGTTGTAAGAGGAATACTACACAGAAGGATGGTTGCGAGACATCGCTATCATATTCAGAATATGAAATTAATGTCTGTTAATTCATTGCAGCTACCAGTAAAGGACTACTGACACCACACTGTCTCTCACATTTGCCAACATTCATACTTAAAACCTAAAATGAGCTACATGCATCATTAGTTCACAGAGCTTTCATCATGACTATGGGAATGTAGCTCTTCACAACATCTTGCAAAGGGCAAGGGCATTGAAAAGACGCCAGAGGCCTTATTGACCTGCACCCTCAACTGAACTAGAAAACATGCACAACAGGTTCAAGAATAACTTCTTCCCTGCTGTTATTAGACTACTGAATGGACCTCTCTAACTTCAAATAATGTTGATCCTACTTTACTCACCTTTGTGCAGCTGTAACTTTGTTTGCCTTGCTGTGTCTAAGCACCCTATGATCTATGTGTCCTTGTTTGCTATGATCCGCCCATACGGCTTGCAACAAAAAACTTTTCACTGTACTTGTGACTATAATAAATCAAACAAAATTTTTAAAATAATTTTAAGGTTCCTGAGTTACTGCAGGCGACATCCTGTTGCCTTATTGTTTAATGTCTCAAGGGAACAAATTAATATTGGGATTTGAGTTTAAATTGTAAACCAGAATTTACAGTTCTCCCACCTGTCATTCTAAAAGCTCTAGGTGGGCCTAGAAAATTCTGCCCACGTGCTTGGTCACTAAAAGCAAAATTGAATTCTTTAAATGGGGAGACTAAATGTAGATTGAGTGACCACTTTGCAACGACACATCTGTTGAGTTTACAAGCATGACCCAGAGCTTTCCATTTTAATTCACCACCTTTCTTTCTCAGACACATTTCTGTGCTGAGCTTGGAGCAGTGTTGTAGTGAAGATCAAGGCAAGCTGCAGAAACATCAGATCATCTTCCAGTTAGGTACTTTACAGCCTACAAGACCTTTTTTGATCATTTTTGACACATGCCAGTCAGACACTCATCTTTTGCGTTTTATTTTCTTTCAGATTCAGCTCTTCATTATTCTGCCATTTATACTCACTTTGGGTAAATGCTTTCTCTATCAAATATCCAACAACTGCTACTCAACTGGAGTTCTGAAGACGAGTCATACTGGACTTAAACTGTTAACTTTGTTTCTCTCTCCACTGATTCTACCAGACCTGCTGAATTTCTCCATCATTCTCTGTACTTGTTCTTATCATCTCTGTCCAAAAATGGTAACACTCTTTAAATACTGACACCTAGTTCTAGATTCTCCTAGAAGGGGGAAAATCCTTTACACATTGTTATGTCCGAGATGGATGGAGTGCACGTTCTTTCTCTAACCAACTACTCCTCAGGTAAGTGTTGTAGGTGTATTGGAACAACTTCGCTACATGTGTGGCTACGTTGGTAGCACAAGTCTTCAGTATTATTCATGGAATATTGTCAGGTCCCATAGCATATGCAATATTCAGTGCCTCAAGCCATTTCTTGATATCACGCGGCATTAATTGGAATTAGAGTCATACAACACAAACAGATCCTTCAGCCCAACTCGTCAATGCTGACCAGTACTGACTTGATTGGAAACTGACATATGATTTTGGGACCTCAGGAAGAGGTCACCATTGAAAACACAGAAGTCAGAAATACTTGATGATGGGGGCAATAGAAAACCTAGGCTAATATATAGAATTAACCATCAGATTTCACTGACATTGTAAAAGAATTAATTTTCTACAGGTGATGTTTCAGGACATTAAAGCGATTAACTATCTGGACTGTTTTTAAACATGAACAGAACTAACAAATGGAGAATAAGATTAAGCGACCGCCAGCATGTGCAGACAGGAAGGATGATAGGATCTTTTTCTGTTATGTGAATGTAAACCTTGCTCAAAGATAACAATCTTGCTTCAGCAGAAGATTGAAAGCATTGTCTTTCTAATGAAAAGTTTAACTGACCTCACGTTTGCCTAAATTCCTAACTGCAAAGGAAAGCAATTAGCTTTCCTGGTCCCTGCCCAAGATTTATTCCACAGCCACAACTGCAACAACAAATTGTTACTTATGTGGTTGCTATTTGTGCATAGATCAATACCATATCTATGTACAAAATACTGCAAAGGTAATTCATTGGCTGCGAAACATCAAGGGATGTTCTGAAATTACGGACATTGCTACATTCTTTAACTTTCTTTAATTCCATAAAAAATAGATTATGCAAGGTTTTTTTGAAAACGGACTTGATATTTTAAACGCTCATTTCTCATCTTATGAGATATGCACGTAACAATTTAAATACTCAAATAATGGACTGATCGCCATGATTAACATCTAGAAGGAACTGCTCATCTTCAGAGTTCACACAAGCTGTCATCTGAGCCCTGAAAGCATTTCATATTCGTGTTTGGACAGCAAATTTTTGAAATGAGGATAGAACTTGCTAATGCTGGATCTCCACCCAAACTCCAAAGCAACTCCTAATTTTTTGGTGATACAAACAGAAGAAACAGGAACATAAGAAATAGGTTATTCAGTCACTCAAGCGCACCATTCGACAAGATCATGGCTGATCAGCTGCAAGCTCCCAGCTCATCAAAAGCCAACTCAATGCTTTACTTTGTCAAAAAACTTTGATAGAATTTTTTAAATATTCTCTCAAAGGATTTTGGGTTAAGCTGCCTAGGCTAGCATTTAATGCCCATCCTTAACTGGAGAAGGTGGTGCTAAGCCACCTCCCTAAACCACTGCAAAAACCCTAAGATGCAGGCTATCCAGTCCTGAGACTTGTCAGCTTTTAAGAACAAGGAATAAAGAATAAAGAAAATTACCGCACAGGAACAGGCCCTTCCGCCCTCCAAGCCTGCGCCGATCCAGATCCTCTATCTAAACCTGTCGCCTATTTTCCAAGGATCTGTATCCCTCTGCTTCCTGCCCATTCATGTATCTGTCTAGATACATCTTAAATGATGCTATCGTGCCCGCCTCTACCACCTCCGCTGGCTACACGCTCCAGGCGCCATCAACCTCTGCGTAAAGAACTTTCCAAGCATATCTCCCTTAAACTTTTCCCCCCTCACCTTGAACTCTTGACCCCTAGTAGTTGAGTCCCCCACTCTGGGGAAAAAGCTTCTTGCAATCCACCCTGTCTATACCTCTCATGATTTTGTAGACCTCTATCAGGTCCCTCCTCAACCTCGGTCTTTCTAATGAAAATAATCCTAATCTACTCAACCTCTCTTCATAGCTAGCGCCCTCCATACCAGGCAACATCCTGATGAACCTCCTCTGCACTCTCTCCAAAGCATCCACATCCTTTTGGTAATGTGGCGACCAGAACTGTACGCAGTATTCCAAATGTGGTCGAACCAAAGTCCTATACAACTGTAACATAGTTTTAGGTCCAAGAGATTTCCTAGCACATTTTTCCTGGTAATGGTGCTCACTTTAAGTTCATTCTTCCCTATCATCTCTTGACTTTCATTTATCTATGGGAAGTTTTCTAACTCTTCTACATGAAGACTGATACAGAAATGTTGTTCAAAGCCTCCACTAAGACTATTAGCAATTTCCCAGGCTCATTGTCTACAGGATCAACATTAGCTTTAGTTATTTTTTTCAAATACTTGTAAAATCTCTTATTTTCTGTTTTTACATGATTAGCTCGCTTTCTGCCATAATCTGCTTTCTGTTTCTTTATCATCATTTTAGTTATTCTTTCCTGGGTCTTAAACTCTGCCCAATCCTCTAACATTTCACCAATTTTGCAGATTTATTCATTGTTTCTTTCAATTTAATACTATCCTTGACTTCCTTATTTAGCCATAGATGATGCATCCTTCCCAAACAACCTTTATTTCTTACCAAGATAAATCATCACAGGGGGTTATTATATAGCTCCTTTAAAAAAAAAGGGTGAATAGCAAAGGTCTTTTACTAGGGTAAGGGAGCTTAAACTAGAGGGAGTGCATTTTTTAAGGTGAGAGGAGAAAGGTTTAATAAGGACCTGAGGGGCAACTTTTTCACTCAGAAGGTGGCTCATATGTGGAATGAATTACCTAAAGAAGTGGTAGATGCAAGCACAGTTACAACATTTAAAAGACATTTTGGACAGATACATGAATAGGAAAGGTTTAGATGGATATGGGCCAAACACAGGCAAACGGGACTAGTTCAGTTTAGGAAACTTGGTCGACATGGATGAGTCAGACCAAAGGGTCTGTTTCCATTATGTATAACTTCTATAGCTTATCAAAATTCATACCATTAGCACCATAGCCCAGCTGTACAGCATTTCAGATGGAGTTTAACCACAGATCAGCCATGATCTCATTGAATGATGGAACAGGGTTGAGGGAATGAATGGCCTTCTCCTGTTCTGCCTCCCTCCCAAAATCTCATACCTTCTAGGCCCAGTATTATATCTTGATAGGCCGAACAGCCTGTTCTATACTACATGATTTCAGGTTTTTTCTAAGATTTGTAGCTCGGGTTGTGGATGAGATTGTTGAGTTGCTCGCCGAGCTGGCTTGTTTTTGTTCAGATATTTCGTCAACATGCCAGGTAACATAGTCAGCAAGGCCTCCAATGAAGCGATGTCATTCTACTCTGCTTGGAACTTATACTGTGCAGTCTGTTATGGCGAGTTGTGTCATTTCTGATTCTGTCTGTATGGGTTTGGAGAATGGGGTCCAATTCTATATGTTTGTTGATTGCATTATGGGTTGAGAACTATGCCTCTTGGAATTCCCGTGCTTGTCTACGTTTGGCTTGGGCTACTACGGTTACATTGGCCTTCATTATCTCAGTGTACTGATAATAGTGAAAATTTGTTGAGTCGTTTTGCTGCTAGCTGATGTTCGTGTATTCTGACGGCTAGTTTCCTTCCTGTCTGTCCGATGTAATGTTTGTGGCAGTCCTGGCACAGTATCCTGTAGGCGACATTAGTTCTGCATGTCGTGGATATAGGGTCTTTAATCTTACGTGAGTGTTTGTCGTAGCATGGCTGTGGGCTTGAGTGCGCCCATGATTCGTAGTGGTCATAGGAGTCTTGTTGTCGGTTCTGATAGGTTCTTGATTTAGGCCAGTGTGGCCAGTGTGTTAAGGCGTACTGTGTCCT
This sequence comes from Ginglymostoma cirratum, assembly GCA_024137785.1. NCBI lineage: Eukaryota > Metazoa > Chordata > Chondrichthyes > Orectolobiformes > Ginglymostomatidae > Ginglymostoma > Ginglymostoma cirratum. The sequence continues at coordinate 5,332,770 of JAHRHZ010000034.1, read as the reverse complement.
CTTGGTGTTGTCTATTTACTAGATAACTGTGGATGAAGTTGAGGGGATATCTGTTCATAGCAAAGATTTTGTATAGGTGCTCTTCCTCTTTCCTGCGTAGTTCCGGCGTGTTGCAGTGAGTGTGGTCTGTTTAAGTAGTGTCCTAACACAGTTTTGTTTGTGGACCTTGGAGTGGTTTCTGTGCAAGTTGAGGATTTAGTCACTGAGAGTTGCTTTCCTATACACCGAGGTTTAGAACTCCCCATTGGTCAACTCTGACGTTCAGAAAGGGAAGCTGATTTTTGCTTTCTTCTTCTCTCGTGAATTTGATACCAACAGATACATTGTTGATGAGATGGTGGGTCTCTTCTAGTTTGGTGCATTTAATGATGACAAACGTGTTGTCCTCGTACCAGATCCACAGTTTTGGTTGTGTGAGGGGGACGGTAGTGCATTCTAAGCTTTGCATGACTGCCTCCGCGTTGAATCCTGAGATGGGTGATGCCATGGGTGTGCCATTGATCTGTTTGTATACTTGATCATTAAAGATGAAGTGTGTCGTGAGGCACAAGTCTAGTAGTTTGAGTATGTTGTCATTGTTGATGGAGCTGCTGGCCTGTGTTCCTGCTTCCTCTAGCCAGTGTTTCTTTGGCTAGTGGGATGTCAATTGGTGTGAATAATGCTGTGACGTCAAAGAATGACCATAATCTCATCACCTTAGTCGAGGGATCACTCCATGCCATTCGCTCAGCCCAAGAATTCTTCAATACTATCAAGAACATAAAAATCAGTGACAACGAGATTGCTTCATTGGAGGCCTCACGAACGATGTTACCTAGCATATTGATGAAATGTTTGAACGAAAACAAGCCAGCTCAGCGAGCAAGTCAATAACCTCATACTATGTGATTCTATTTTGGAATTTCTTCACTGTTCCTGGATCAAAATCCTGGAACTCCCTCCTCAACAGAACTGAGAGTGTATCTATATGACACGAACTGTAGTGGTCCAAGAAGGCAGGTCATTACCACCTTCTCAACAGCAATTAGGAGTGACATTAAATACTAACAGTCTGCTACATCCACTTCTCATAAATGAAGCGGGGGGGGGAAAAAGAGACTAATATTAAAACAGATCTTCCAATTACTTATAAAAGAGGATTAAACAGCTGCTTGAAAAAGATATTAAGGATGATGGGGACCAAAATTGGGATTTCACCAGTGGAGAAAAACAGACTTGACAGGCCTAATAACCTGTTGCTCTGTTACAAAAATTTAGTTGCATAAAAGCAAGCAATACAGAGGCCTACCTTAATACAATGAAGTATCACACTGTAACTCGCATTCCTGATGCTTACTCTTTAGAGTATTTATAGCTACTAGTCATAATAGTCTGCGAGTTTCAGCAGTAAGCTGTCATTGAGAATAATCAATTTTTAAATAATCTTTCAAGTTGTGTGGTTCACAGAAACCAAAGATCCAGCCTTTATGCAGTAGATACATATTTTCCTGTGTGCACAATTTATCAGTTGTGAATCATAGAGTCATATAGCATGGAAACAGGCCCGTTGGCCCAACTCCATGCCGACCAGGTTTCCTAAGCTGAACTAGTCCCATTTGCCTGCCTTTAAGCCCACATCCCTCTAAACCCTTCCTACCTATGTACCTATCCAAATGTCTTTTAAATGTTGCAGTTGTACCTGACCTCTACGACTTCCTCTGGCAGCTTATTCCATATATGCACCACCCTCAAATGTGAAAAAGTTGCCCCCTTTTTAAATCTTTCCCCTCTCACCTTAAACCTATGGCATCTAGTCTTGGACTCTCTTACCCTGAGGAAAAGACCTTAGCTATGCACCTTCTCTATGCCCCTCATGATTTTGTAAACCTCTATAAGGTCACCCCTCAGCTTCCCACACTCCAGGGAAAGAAGTCCCAGCCATCCAGCCTCTCCTTATAACTCAAACCTTCCAGTTTCAATAAACATCCTTGTTAATCTTTTTCGCACCCTTTCCAGCTGAATAACATCCTTCATGCAGAAGGGCAACCAGATCAGAAATGAAGAAATTCTTCTCTTTCTTTGTCCTCATTGGCCCATGCCTTACTCGGAGCTTATGCATTCCACTCCATGACTTACTCACAAGTCAAGCTCTCTACATTTACCCTATCGAGGAATGTTGTGTTATTTTCCTAGATGACCACTCTTCGTACCTTATGATATTTGCCACCGCTACCAGTATGTGGTACTGGGGAAGTGTTGTTTGAGATAATTATCTGATATCAATCTTTATTGTAGCTTACTCATTGGGCTAGGAGTAGAATGTGCACAACAGAGTATCTACAAAAGAGAACTCTTCTTAAATAACAAGCTGGCTTATTGCAAGATAGCAGTAAATACAACTGCATCAGCTCAGGCATAATTACAAGGACCTTAGGGAACTTGTATAGATACCCTGCTCCCTCCAATAACAGAATAGAACTTATGTCCACCTACAGTTCATGTGTAACATCAGTAGAATGGGAGAAGCCAATGTAGGATTCAGTGTAACAAACGTAATCCCCTGCAGTACCATTATCTTATGCAACAAATTCTATTTCACAAGTGCATGTAATTTGGATTTATTTTTTCCTGAATTCTGATCCAAATTTTCTGGTTGGCAAGTGATTAGAATCATAGAATCCGTACAGCGTGGAAACAGGCCCTTCAGCCCAACTAGCCCACACCAACCCTCAGAGCATCCCACCCAGACCCATATTCCTATAATCCACCCAATCTATACATCCCTGAACACTATGGGCTATTTAGCATGGCCAATCCACCTAGCCTACACGTCTTTCGACTGCGGACTGTGGGAGGAAACTGGAGCACCTGGAGGAAACCCACACAGACACGGGGAGAATGTGCAAACTCCACACAGGCAGTTGCCCAAGGGTGGAATTGAACCCGGGCTCCTGGCACTGTGAGGCAGCAGTGCTAACCACTGAGCCACCGTGCCGCCACATTATGATGTGTTACTGATACTGACACTTAGAAGTAAGGCCAATGAATAGATTGCAGACATATTTAAAAGCAAGAGGTGTAAGACCATCTGAGCATACTCCTTTGACTATATCTTGTTGGAAATTGGTCATCTGGTGTCAAAACAAGGTAAATATATGCGTAATGAAGCACAGGATTCATTACCATTATTAACTTGAGCAACTTAATTTGAAAATATACTAGTATTTAAAGACACAATCAGTCCTAAATATATAATCTACTGTTATGAACATGTGGACATCTGTTGCCCCAGGAAGACAGGACAGAAGAATGAACAGTGTATGTACCTGACCTACTAAATTTACTATTCCCACAAATGTATCCAATAATCAGCTGAGGGAAAAAAAGCTACTTGACTTGGTCCTCACCTATTTGCCTGCCACAGATGCACCTGTCTGAATGAATGATGATTTATTGACACTTGTACACCACAATGAACAACACAGTAAAATACAGTGAAGAGCTTTAACTATTGTCACAATCTGACACCACTTTGAATAATTTAAGAATAAAAAGTTTTAGCTAAAACAGAGAGTCCATCTTTATTCCGCTGCCTCCGCCATGAGTCCTGAGCCAGCTAACTAACGACACCTGCACCAGACCCATCAGAGTTGCCACTCTTTAGGCACCATCTCTTCGTCGCTTGGCCCAACCTGCCAACGGGTGACCGATGTCAGGTCCCATACTGGACCCACACACACCTCGCAACTAGGAGTCCCGGCTCTGCTGTCGCTACCATGCCAACAACCAGGAGTCCTCAGTTCCAGGCCCACCACAAGCAGGAGCTGCTGCTGCCAGCTTTCCGATAACCAAGTGATCTGGCTCCGGCCCCGGCACAACCAGAAGCTGCCACCACTGCTTTGCTGATAATGAACAATCACTACACAGTCCTTGTGGAGACTAAATCCTGTCTTCACACTGAAAATATTCTCCACTGTGGAACATGACACGGCCATCATAACAAATTGGGATAGACTTCAAATAGGTCTAGCAACTCAAGACTGGGTATTTGAGAGTACAATGGGCCATCAGCAACAGTGAAATTACACTCTAACACAATCTGTAATCTCTAAAACAAGAATATCGCCCACTCTACCATTACCATTAGGCCAGAGGATCAACCTTGGTTTGATGAAGATTGTAGGAGGGCATGCTAGGAGCAGCACCAGACATTCGTAAAAATGAAATCAATCTGGTGAAGCTATAACATAGGGACATTTGCTGCCTGTGCTGTTTGAAATGCAAGTGATAGGACTGAGGTCAGGAGGAACTTCTTCACCCAAAGGGTTGTGAATCTGTGGAATTCCCTGCCCAGTGAAGTGGTTGAAGCTACTTCACTGAATGTTTTTAAGGCAAGGCTAGATAAATGTTTGAACAGTAAAGGAATTACGGGTTATGGTGAGTGGGTGGGTAAGTGGAGCTGAGCCTCAAAAAGATCAGCCGTGATCTTATTAAATGGTGGGGCAGGCTCGAGGGGCCAGATGGCCTACTCCTGCTCCTAGTTCTTATGTTCTTAAGTGATAGACAGAGCTAAGTAATTCCACAACCAATGGATCAGATCTACGTTCTGCATTCTGGCCACATGCGGACACAAAATGGTTGTGGAGAATTAAACAACTCACTGGAGGAGGCAGTTCCACAAATTCATCTTAAATAATGAGAGATTTCATCAGCACAAAAAGTAAGGCTGAAATATTTGCAAACTCAACTATCAGTCTATCTATCTTCAAACATCAGCAATATGATGGAAGGAGTCATCAACAGTGATTTCAAGCAGCCCTTGCTTTGAAATAACCTTCTCAATAAACCTCAGTTTGGGTTCTGCCAAGGTCGACTTCATTTCCAACAAGAAAACACTTAACTATCACCTCCTGACAGTGACATTCATACATTATCATCAAAAGTAAAAGCCATGGCTCCTGGTTGCAGGGCAAGTGTGGGTCCAGCACAATAACATGAAAGTTTGGAAAAGAATGCTAAAGTACAACATTTTATCTCTTAAGTTAAAGAATTCAGAAACATAAGCAAACAGATGACTGATACGTTGAATATATTCAAGATGTGGACAAATAGGAGAATGTCTATCTAGTGTGTATAGACATTAGTACTTTTTTCCTTTATTCATTTAGGGTTGAGGGTGTCACTGGCTAGGGTAGCATTTATTGCCCATCCCTAATTGCCCAGAGGGCAGTTAAGAGTAAACCATATTGCGGTTTGTCTGGAATCATGCGGGCCAGACCAGGTAAGGATGGCAGTTTCCTTCCCTAAAGGACATTAGTGAACCAGATGGGCTTTTCCGACAATCGACTCATGGTCATCATTAGACTCTTAATTCCAGATATTTATTGAATTCAAATTCTACCAGCTGCCATGGCGAGATTTGAACCCAGATCCCCAGAACATTACCTGGGTCTCTGAATTAACAGTCCAGCGATAATACCACTAAGACATCACCTCCCCAATTAGTATTTATGGGGAAGTGTCTGAAATGGCTTGAGAAAATAAGAAATTCACGTATAACATAGAGAAAGATACAATATTACGATCATATACAGCAGAAATTGGAGGGAAGTATTGATGGAAAATGTGGGAGGGGAAGTGAAGGAGGAAATGGATGAAGGATATAATTGACCAAATGCATTTGACTTCAGGAATGTGCAAGGGCAACACAGGACAGGTAGAGGTGGAGATGCAGATGCATGGAAGTCAACCTTAGAAGGTGCACCAGTCAATGAACAAACAATATTTTAGGAGCTCCTTCACGATGCACAGCAGTGGTTCAAGAATAACCACACTGCCTTCTTTGCACAGTATTGATATTCAATAAATGCCGACCAATGGTCCCATATCCTGAGAAGAGCAGCAACATTGAAGCTTGAAATGCAAACACATTCATGTAATTACCTTTCACAAAATTGTAATTTTATTTTAGATAGTATGTCCCATTAATATCATTTCTATTAAATGGTATCAAATAATTCTGATAGTTATAGGAATGCTTGGTGAAAGAAGAAATTTAGTATCATTAGACCCCTTAAAATAATTCTTCTTTCTCAATTACTAATTTCTTAGTGTAATGGTTTCTGTTAATTTTCAAA
>JAHRHZ010000034.1:5308447-5326254 GCA_024137785.1 Ginglymostoma cirratum | reverse complement strand
ATTTCTGATGAAGGGTCTAGGCCCGAAACGTCAAGTTTTCCTGCTCCTATGATGCTGCTTGGCCTGCTGTGTTCATCCAGCCCCACGCCTTGTTATCTCTATATAGTGCAAAGTCCTTGTTTTAATTTTGTTTTCCTGTTTTCACATTTCTTTTCTCCCTAACCAAAGCTCACATTTCGATTTTTCATCAACGGAAGTCATCAAGCAGTACTCTATATAAGCAGATGAATATGTAGGTATCAAACTCTGCCTTTCTGCTACCTCACTGTAATGACATTGCAAATACAGCTTCTTACTTGCACGTACAACTTCCTTTTTGACTGAGGCCAAAATGCTGTCTCTGCTGCAATGATCTGTGCAAGTATGAAAGCAGTACAAGTACATTTAAATATTACCTGGAGTTTTAGAATCCTGGCTAAAAGATTTTGCACATGTAACTCACCACAGTCAGTCTAAGTACCACAACCCAAATTGTACTGAACTTTTCAAATATATACATCTGGTTCCAAATCTGCTGGAAATAGGACAACAAGTAAATCAAACAGCATGTGCAAACGACCTCAAACATAAACAACAGTTGCTACAACATTTTGCTTTTCGGCCATACTTAAGATTTCATGCAGCCGTATCTCCCACAATGTTCCACTTGCACATTGGCTAAAATTCTTCCTTCTGTAAAGGAGATTCAGTCCAGATTCCATCAGCGTTTCATTTTTATCATCTTTGGCTTAACATCAGCAGCACTCTTACAGTCAAATTTAGTGTTCATCTCAAAGAGATTTTTAATCCAGAGAGACTTTTTAATCCAAATTAACATTGTCTCTTACATTGAAAAGAACAGTATTCTTCTCTAAATTTCCTTTATCGAGCAATGAAAGCCACCAAATTTGAAAATAATTTAAAAATAAACAGAATTACTGTATTTCCATGAGCTCAACTGGTAGGAAGCTGATGTGAATAGTTCGGCAACATCTGCACACATCTGCAATGTCCGTGCTCTCCTAGAATGTCATGCGAATGATTGGAAAATATTTCTGACTACGAAAGAACTAGAACACTGCCTACAATTTGACTTCAAAGAAAGAATCTGCCACATCAGCAGTTTGTGCGTTCTGCTTCTCCTCTTCAGTGTTCTTACAACCTCCTCAAGCATAAAGAGCATACAGTCCATGCAACACACAGATGGCTTATTTACGCTGAGCAGGGGGAATTATGTGATGTATGTAAAAACATACACACACACACACACACACACACAAAAACAGTGCAAGGATTTGTTGATGGCAGCAAGGCTGCCAACCTAATCCGGCAACTAAACTAAATCAGACTATTTTTTGGGAGAACAATTAAATAATTCAAGTGCAACTTATTTCACTGTTACAATTTTTTCCAGTTCCCTCTCTCTTCCTTTCCTGAAGGCGCTGATTCTCGATGGGCGAGACTCCACCAGTGCTATAAGCTATCCGGTACTACACCCGAGTGAACACTCATCATGTGTCAAGTCTGGGCTGGGAGTGTTTACAGGCCATTCAACCATTGAATTTAGTTCAGCCATGCCCAAGTCTGTTCACGCCAAACGTCCACACACATCCAATTTCCAGCTAGGGATCACCCGCAACAATTAGCAACAGGAAGGCTGGCTGATTTTTCTAACACTTCACTGCCAAAATTTTCTCCTCTTTGTTTACATAAGAGGCTCTTGCTGTTCAGTCTGTACTGATAACACAGTTTACTGTTAAGTATATTTTCCAAATCTGCATGCTTATTGTAAATGTCAATCTGTTAACTATCCACCTGCTGAGTTGACGGAAATAAAACTTAAAAGTCCAGTTCTTTAGGTCCAAACAGTGCCTATTCTGACATTTCAAAACTATAGATTACTCTGTCCTAATATTCTTCATATCTGCTATTTTCTGTTCTTTTGATAGCAAGGTGGAACACGGAAAGGTTGTTCTTGGGGGAAAAAAAAAAGTACAAATTTTCTTACTGTATCATTTTGTTAATGCAATATTTGAAGGTGGTCAACTTTCATTTAGTTAATCTGGTACTTGGTTATGTACAAATCAGCACAAATTCATATCAGCATGATTGCAGGTTTCATGATGAAGATGAACGTAACTTCATGATAAGATGGTTAAAGATGCCCCCTGAGATCAAAGAATTACGGAAGTGTTATGGCACAGAAGGAAGCCATTTGGCTCATTGTGCCTGCACAGACTTGAGTGAGCATTGTTACCTCATGCCAATTTCCTGCTTTTTTTCTTCCCAATTCCTTGCTCATTATTTTTATCCAAATATGCATACGTTGCCCTCTTGAATGCATCATTTGAACCTGCCTCACACACTTCCAGTCAGTGCGTTCCATATCCTGACTACTTACTGAGTAAACAAAATGTTTTTCCTCACATCATCCTTGCATCTTTTGCAGATCACTTTAAAATAATAATGTTAGACATAATATTGTTGAATGTAATGCCCCCAACGTTGTGAGTCATCTTTTTCACTTGGAAAAGATGAGACTGTACTCAGAGTTTATGAAGGAAGAGATCATCCTAAATTGTTACATGCGTAACTGCCCCAGCCAAATAACCTTCCTGCTTTCACTAGCTATGAAGAGAGGTTGAGTAGGTTAGGATTGTTTTCATTAGGAAAAAGGAGATTGAGGGGAGACCTGATTGAGGTCTTCAAAATCATGAAGGGTATAAACAGAGTTGATAGAGATAAGCTTTTTCCCAGGGTGAGGGATTCAGTAATGAGGGGTCACGCGTTCAAGGTGAGAGGAGAAAAGTTTAAGGGGGATACACGGGGAAAGTACTTTACACAGAGGGTGGTAGGTGCCTGGAACGCGTTGCCAGCAGAGGTAGTAGAGGCAGGCACGGTAGATTCATTTAAGGTGCGTCTGGACAGATGCATGAGTAGGTGGGGAGCAGAGGGATACAGATCCTTAGGAATTGGGCGATAGGTTTAGACAGTGGATTTGGATCAGCACAGGCTTGGAGGGCCGAAGGGCCTGTTCCTGGGCTGTAAGTTTTCTTTGTTCTTTTTCTTTGTTCTTTTCTTTTTCTTTGGGTCTCGGAGATAATGTTCACTATTTTACATTCAGCTCTAGAGAATAATGTTCACTGGTTCACATTATACCAATGCATCAAAATAGATGATCTTAAACTGTATTCTGCTTATGGGACTCTGCTGTCTCTAAACTGATTGTCTAGTTTCCCCACATTACAACAGAATTATACTTCAGAAGTATTGCAGTGATTGTGAAGTGCTTTAAGATGTCCTGAAGTCATGAAATGTACAATATACAAGTCATGTACAATATACCCCAACATGTCTACACTAGGTATCTGTGGCAACACTCTTACTTCTTATTTCAATGACTGTGATTTTCAAACACCACTCTAGAACTTCAGTCTTGCACAGTGGCACAGTTTTGTGAAATACTGCTTTTTCAGATGTTAAAGGGAGGCTCTTCATCACCATTTGAGCAATATAAAAAAATTCAATACCATTTTGCAAAGAACTGGAAGGTCGCCTAGTATCTTGGCCAACGTCTAACTCTCCACAGACCACCAGAGATTTACCTAATTTCTGTTTGTACAACCCAATTATGCGCAAATAGAAATTGCATGACACACATGGCCATTAAACAGCACTTGCCAAACTTCAAAAATAATTTATTCACTGTGAAATGCTTTGGCATGTCCTGAGGTAAAGACATCATTTGAATGAAAGATTACTTTCCTTACACAGGAAGAATCCAGTTTAAGTCCAAAAATGGCAGCATAATGCCATCAGCTCACAATATCATAATGGACAAGATCTGTCCATCAAACCTACTTGTTGGGTAAAAGGTAGCCTAGAACTATTCAACTGCCTTTCCACTGGTAGCCATCCTGTGATTCTGCCTCTAAAGAAACTTAATTTTCTCCATTCATTGCTGGAATTCCCTCCATAATGGCACTGTAGGTCTACCCACAGCATATAGGCTCCAGCTGTTCAAGGCAGCAGCTTACCACCACATTCTCAAGGGCAACTAGAAACAGGCAATAAATGCTGGCCAGCCAGAAAGGCCCATGTTCTGTGAGTGAATAAAAGAAACAGTTCTCACATCGCCAGTATCTCCATGATTTTTATAATCCCATGGTCACTATGCTCTTGAATCTGACGGTTGAATGGGTTGTGGATTGTGAGGTAGAATATTGATCCATTTAGATCTAGAAAGTCCTACTTCATGTTCCATTGTTGTCTGGGGTAAGAAAGAGGAGTCACAACCCTTATTTCTAATTACTGTCTAGTGATCGTTACAAATGGCATTCACGTGTTGACATTTGACCAGGCCAGAACGCTGGGACTGAATACCAGCAACAGAACATCCAAAATGGCATGGGAGGTTTTGTAACTCCAAAGCTGTACGTTAAATATAGATACGCTTCAGAAGCATAGAGATTTGCAAAAACCACTTTCATTAAATTGTACTCGATTGTGTAAAATGTACCAACTCAGATCATGCAGCTGGAATGCCAGATAACTATGTATAAAGGTCAGAGTTTTTCCACAATAACATGCATTATATACCTTAACAGTCATGTTAGCCACAGTAGAAAATTGCACAATTTGTTTGCAAGACTAAGTTTATGATTACTTTTGCTAAGTAAATATACACAGCTCTTATTATGATGTCTTTTTTCTCCTCATAGCTATTTTTAAAATTTCAAACCACTTTCTCCCAACGTCCAAAGCAAAACTTCCTGAGGGTAAAGCAACTTGAACAAATTTTAATATCTGTGAACCCACTTCCTGTCATTCACAAATTGCCAAGACGTAATTAAATGTCTATATTGTAGAACACTGAGTAGAACTTTAACTACTGAGAGGACACAAAGTGGGTATGGATTCAAGTGGAGGGGAAGAGGTAAAGCCACAAGAATTCGCAACTGGTCAGAAACCCAGCTAGGTCCTACTGACTTCTGGGTTTAACCAGGATACATTTGCAGGTGACTAGGAAATTTTTGTGATCTTGTAAAGCTGTCAGGTAAGTAATGTCAATATTAGAATAGGCAGTTAACTGAACACAGCAAACAGGAGCACAAGTAGGCTAATCATCCCCTTGAGCTTGCCACTTAAATAGATCATGGCTGATTTTCTACTTCAAGGCCATTTTTCTGTACTATCCTTCAAGACCTTTACTACGTAAAAGTTGATCCATTGTACACATTCTCAACGAATGAACCACCAAAGCTGTCTGGAGGAGGGAATTCCACAGATTCATCCACTCAGTGAAGAAATTCCTCATCTCAATCTTAAATACCCTGTCCCTTATTCTGAGACCGTGTCCCCTGGTTCAAGAAGCATCCACCTCCAAATCCAAAGTCTGGTGAAACATCCTTCCTGCATCTATACTATTAAGCTCTGTAAGAATTTTGTCTCTTTCAATGAAATTTGTTCCTAGTCTTCAAAATTCTTGGGAACATAGTTCCAGTTTCCTCAATTTCTCATCATAAAGGGATCTTGCCATTCCAGGGATCACTTTAGTGAACTTTTGATGCTCACTCTCCATGACAACTAAATTCTTGTCTGGTTACGGAGAGCGAAATTGCACAAAATACGCTAGGTAGGCTCTCATCTAAACTCTATCCAAATACAGCAAGATTTCTTTACTCCCACACTCAAATCCTCTTGTAATAAAGGTCAACATGCCATTTGTCTTCCTAACTGCTTGTTACAATTCTATGTCATCCTTCAACAACTTATGAACAAAGGTCCTTTTCTTACCAGTTAAGAAATATTCTGCTGCTTGTAGCTAGCTAAACCTGTCAGGAGATCAACTGTTATGGTCTGATATATTCACTGTAACTCATCTGCAACCACTCTTGGATGTCTATCATTCAGCTATGCCACAGTTGACTCCCCTTACCTTGGGCAAAGAGGCAGGCAGGCTGACCTGCAAGAGAAAATGTCAAGTGGGAATGGCAGAAATACAGCTTTAAGAGCGAGACCTACAAGTACTTGTCTTTGAGTCTGACGCAGACAGACATGGAGCCCCCATAACGTAATTCAGCAGCAGAGGAAAATAAAATCAAAATTACATCACAAGTTGTAAGTTGATTGGTTGTTGACCTGCCACTAAGGGCTTTGTTTCAACTCCAACAATTTTGTAAAACAAATTTCTGTACAAGCTCAGGGAACATAAGAATTCATAGGCACAAGCGTGGGGCTAATTTGGGGTTAGAACGAGGAATTTCTTTTTTCTTAGCACTAGTTTATAGTAACAAGTACAAAAGTAAGGTTAAAGTAAGTTAAAAGTAAGCTTAAGATATGGTAGGGCAGCTTAACCAAAGGGAATGCCCATTATGTGGAACATGGGAGTTCCTGTATCTGAGCCATCTTCATCTGGAGGTCTAAAATGGACAGTATCCAGAGGGACAGCACATTCAAAACTCTGGGTTGGTGGTGGGGGATACAGAGAGAATATCCAATGCCAACCTCCTCCTATTTGCCACCTTCATGCGTGGGTTGCATCAAGCTGTGCATAAATCCTTGTTACGCAAAGATCGAGCGTCACTAGCTACTAAGGTTCTAACTGTCCCTGGTGTCACGAAGCATGGGATTGGTCTCATTGCCACAGAACACTCCAAATAGCTGGACCATTCCATATCACTTGCCCTTCGTGGAGAAATTTGCAAAGAAAAACCCCTTTGACCACAAGCCCATCAGGAAGTCGTTAGCACACAGCATCCTCAAGACCTCGCAGGAAAAGGACAATGTGGATCCTGTCTGGTTGTTTTCTAAGCAGACTGTCAAAGTCATTTGGCAGAATGCCTCATCACCAGAATTTTCCAACAAGAATAATGCTTGGCTGGTAAGAAGGGCATTACCTGTGAGACCCTTCTTATACGCTAGATTCTGCCACCACATGCTGCCTTTGAAACGTGGGGGAAGGTGGTGGTTGTGGTTGTAGAGGCTGTCACACATCTCCTTCTACCACATTCCTTTGTAAAGGAGGTCTGGAAAGAGATGCAGTGATTTTTCCCAACGTTCATCCCGTACAGCTTAGTGATTCAGGACTCCGTACTCTATGGTTTGTTATGATTCTATGATTCCCCAGGAGACGCACTGAGTCAAACACTGACCGTGCCTGGAGGACTATCGACTTGGTGAAAGGTACTCTTTGATCTGCCTGAAACTGGTTGGTCTTCCACAGCAATGAGTTAACCTCAACCGAGTGTTACAGACTAGCACATTCCAAAGTCCAGGACTGAGGGACGCACTAAAGCTTGGGGCATCTGCTGCCAATTAGCACTGGGGGAAAAAACCACCTAAGGTCCTTCTGCCAAAGTTAAATGTGGGTCCATTCAGTTATCAGACCCTCCTGGTGCCTGAAATATACGTAAATGTAGTTTTGCAGAAGAAATGCCTTGGGTTTGTTTCTCAGATAATCAAACTCTATTATTTGTTTCTCCATATGCTACTGTACAGAATCGAACGGCTCTGATGATTGCATATGTATATAAAGATATTTTATTCATAAAGTAGATTTTTGAAATTATGAACAGTGCAAGTTCTGGACATTTCAAGTGACCTAGGGAGGCTCTTTGCAAGAACAGTCACTAGCTACACAAGCTTGAGTTCTGTGTTTTAGAGGTTGAGGAGCAGTGACAGTTACAAATGTGCATCCATGAAACAAATGTGGATAACACTTCAAGGAGGTGCTCAAACAAGTTGGGGCAAGCAATCAGATAGGGAAAAGACGACCACCAGGCAATCCAAGAGCAACAGGCAGGTAATATAGGGGCACCCAGAGGTCCTGCTCATTAACTGGTTTTCAATTCTGGATTCTGGTGGGGGAGAAAAAAGTGCTTTAACAGAATGCAGCAATAGCCAAGCACTTGGCACCATAGGTGGCCCAGATGTACAGGAGAGGAGAGAATGGAAAAGTAATATCGATAAGGGATTCTTCAGTTAGGTGAGCAGACAGGAGTTCTGTGGTCATTGACGTGCCTCTCCAGTGCTGCAGTCATGCATGTCACAGAAAGGCTGCAGAACTGACGTCTAAAGGGAAGGTGATCAACCAAAGGTCACGATCCATCGATACTAACGACTTAGAGAGGAAGGGCATACAGGTCTGCAATAAGAATTGAAGGGGCTTAGTAAGAAATTAGCAAGAGGACTTCAAAAGTAATAACCTCTGGATTACTCCCAGTGCCATTTGCAAGTGAGCACAGGAATAGGAAGATAAGACAGTTGAATGCATGGCTGCAAAGGTGCTGCACAAGAGAGGGCTTTAAATTTCTGGGACATGTATAAGTGTGGAGTCGGGTTGGGGTGAGGGGATTCAGCTCTGAAAGATGGGAGTTGTTGTCTGGTCTGAGGTAAATCAAACCATGAAGGGTTGGACGGTAGAGGCAGCGAGGTAGTGTCAGGTCCAGCAGCATTGGTTCAAGAGGGCTTAGACTCTCGTCTGGACAGAAAGAGAATGTTGTTAGGAGTACATTGCTGTAATGGTCAAGGGATGGGAGGTTGGCTGGCGTCAGTTTAATATTTACCTAGGAGTTACAAAAGGTTTTTTTTTCCTGGACTATTATTAAGCTTAATAATCAGAACCCACCTAAGTTTCTGACATTAAAAGGGCTTTCTCAGAGGGTTCTAGATGCAGGGGAATAGTCCATTAGCGTTGGAAAAAATGTCAATTTCTCAGGCAATTCCCAAGGAATTTGATGCGTCAAAGATCCCACATGATCCCAATGTCTGACATGTCAATGAGGCGCTAATGACTCTCCGATCATCAGAACATTTGGATGAATGTTTATTTATGTGGGCTTAAGTGACTTCAATTGTCTTGTGCTTACAGGTATTGAAACTTTAAGAGTCAGGATGATGGACACTTTTAAAGGGCTGCTATGAATGGAGACCCTGTCTTAGAACATAGTGGCTTTAAGTTACAAATCAATATTTTATTAATATGTAATACTCAATATTTTTAATGTATTGAATTAATCGTTTTTGAAAAAAGATCTTGGGTACACATACAACTCTCAATATTGGGCTCACTGCTTCTACACAGTGAGTGAATGGGCAGTGTCACTTGGCTGGCAGATGGCGGTGCGTGTTATGGCACTCTCTGAGGTATTGAGGGTTGTTTTCTGATTCCACACATTTTTTTTTGAGTTCACCTGCCACAGATCCCAGAAACCCAGGTTCCAAAACAAAATTCTGGGGCACTTTCTTACAGGCTTGGTTTGTAGAGCTGGGATTTGTCCTAACTCTGCTCCTCTGATCTAGGAGTGAAAAGCCAGGCCTATGTAAAACTCACAGGTCAAATCATTAATATGTAATAATTGTCTCACCAGCACTTTTATCGTTTGAAAGAATAAAAGAATTGTCTGCCATGTTACAAGAGACATTTAAAAGCAAAATTAGGAACCACGAGCAGAGAAAAACAAGTAATATTTTCCAAACATGGGGTCACAGAATAAAGAGTGAAAGAAATGACTAACTTCTACCATAATCTAAAATTTAATCAATCAACCATTCTTTAATTCCTCAGAAGTTTGTATGAAAAGAAATTCAAGTATAATTCTGTCTAATTTGTACAACATTACGTTTAATAACTTCAATTAATTTTTAGTTGTGAATTCTCACTTAATGAGAATTACCTTGCAATTCACATGGTTTTTTTTTTGCAAGCGATGGGGATTTGTCTGACAAAATAGTCTGGAAGCTTATGTGCGTTTCCTGCAGGCCAGAAGTCAATTCACTGAAAATTTCTCACAATTATTCATCTGAATGTAACATTTACATGTTGTCTTTTCTGCAGTGTCTCTTTCATGGCATTGGCTAATGTACAAGTGATTAACTTTCACTATTCCTTTGATGCAGATTACTAATGGTACCTGAAAGTCAGACAATGACGTAAAATAATGCTTTCCTGCAGAGCAAGCGAAACCCCTTGGGAAGTTACGGGGAAGATGGAGAATGTGAATGATAAGGCCAGGTTATCCTGAGAACAGAAGAGGTCACCTCAGCATGATTTCCTGTGGATTAAACATCTTGGTGTTGAAATTTCGATACCGTTTTGTTGGGAACTGCTCCAAACTGGGCTTACTTTTTACTTTTGTATTGTTCCTATCAGGAAACTTTGCAAAAACTCATTCAACTTGACAAGTCATGAAACAGTTGTTCACCACTGACCAGCCAGGAAATATTATCTGATATATTAACTTTCACTCTCAGACTTGACGTGGAGGTGCCTGTGTTGGACTGGGGTGGACAAGGACAGAAATCAAATGACACCAGGTCATAGTCCAACACGTTTATTTGAAAACGCAAGCGTTGAGTCTCATTCCTCCTTCAGGTTTAGTGAGAGGGGTAGTATCAGATGCAGAATTTAAGTAAAAGATCAAAGGGTCACACCACTGACAAGGATACACTGAACAAACTTAAGATGCTGTTAAATCTTTAATATGTATATGTAAATCCCCAAATTCCTTTGAAGTCACTGTCCTGAGAGAACTAAAGATTTAATCAGTGTAAAAAAGAGAGGTGACATTTTAGGTCAGACAATACATGTTAGCTGTGAGGCCTTGTTTAGAATCTGTTTGTGTTTTGGTTTGGAGTCAGACTAGTTTTATTTCTAAAGTAGGAATTTATTCACCCCATAGATTCACACGTGAGTGTACGCAAATGTGTGAGACACATGAGCACATGTGTGGTGTATATGTGCACGCATGAGAGAGACAATGTGCACATGCATGCACACGCATCTGGTGTGGTCACCTGTAGTGCGACATGAACCAAGATCCCAGTGAAGGCCATTCTCATGCGGACTGAACCTGGCCATCAGCCTCTGCTCGAGAACTCTGCATTGCTGTGCATCCCAAAGTCCGCCTTGGAGGATGTTTACCCGAAGATCTGAGGCCGAATGTCTTTGACCACTGAAGTGTTCCCCCACTAGGAGGGAACATCCCTGTCTGGTGATTGTTGCGCGGTGTTCATTCATCCATTGTCATAACGTCTACATGGTTTCGCCAATATACCATGCATCAGGACATCGTTACCTGCAGCATACATGAGATAGACAATGTTGGCCGGGTCACATGAGTCTCTGCCATGCATGTAGTTGGATGGTGTTCCCAGGCGTGATGGCAGCGTCCATGACGAATATCTGACATGTCTTGCAAAAGGTTGCCAAGACAGTGTTGTATTGTGTGGTGGTTGATATTGTCTTGAAGGCTGGGTAGTTTGCTGCAAACAATGGTCTGTTTGAGGTTTGGCGGTTGTTTGAAGGAAAGAGGAAGACCTTGGCGAGTTGCTCATAGTCATCGATAACGTTTGAAGGCTGCGAAGAACATGGCATAGTTTCTACGCTCTTGGTAAGTATTAGATGAAGAAGGGTGCCCTATCGGACGCATCCCGTGTCTGTTTTCTGAGGAGGCTATTGTAGTTTTTCGCTGTGGCATGTTGGAACTGGCGATCGATGAGTTGAGCATCGTATCCTGTTCCTATGAGGACATCCTTCAACACCTTCAGGTGTCTGTCTTGTTCCTGTTCATCTGAACAACTCATGTTTATGTATAGGGCTTATCTGTAGAGGATGGCTGTTTTACTATGTTTGGGGTGGAAGTTAGAGAAATGCAGCATCATGAGGTTATCCGTGGGTTTGTGGTAGAGTGAGATACAGATGTGTCCATCCCTGATGGGGATGCGTATGTCCAAGAATGAGACTAATTCTAAAGAATGTCCATGGTAAGTCTGACGGTGGGATGAAACTTGCTGATATCACTATGTAGTTGTTTCAGTGATTCCTCGCCACGAGTCCAAAAGGAAGAAAATGTCGTCAATGTACCTGGTGTATACCATTGGTTGGAAGTTCTGTGCAGCAAAGAAGTCTTGTTCGAACCTGTGCGTGAAAATGTCAGCATACTGGGGAGCAAATCTGGTCCCCATAGCTGTTCAGTGTGTGTGAAAGAAGAACTGGCTGTCGAAGGTGAAGACGTTGTGGTCGAGGATGAAGTAGATGAGTTGGACAAAGGAGTCTGAAAATTGGCAGTCGATGGTACTGAGTACTGAGATGGTCTCGTTGGGCTCGCTGCTGACATCTTGGAAGAATTCCCGAAGTCTCATTCATCTGATGAATTCCTCTGCGTCTGCCGTGAGACCAATGGGGTCCATTTTGGTGGTGGGGCAGAAACTGCACGTTCAGCTGAGAACTTCGATCTCAACCAGTTGAAGTGTGTGTTCAGATAAACTGATGATGGGTTTCACCATGGTGGTACCACTTTCAA
This sequence comes from Ginglymostoma cirratum, assembly GCA_024137785.1. Taxonomy (NCBI): domain Eukaryota; kingdom Metazoa; phylum Chordata; class Chondrichthyes; order Orectolobiformes; family Ginglymostomatidae; genus Ginglymostoma; species Ginglymostoma cirratum. The sequence continues at coordinate 5,313,970 of JAHRHZ010000034.1, read as the reverse complement.
CTGTGGTAACAGGGGAGACTTGGTTATTGCTGGTGGTGATGCCAAGTTTCTCCAGCTTTTTGTTCTTGGTGTGCATATAGGTGACGTAGTTGCATTGCCACATCTATTTGGCAGTGTCCCATAACTGTACGGCTGTACCTTGAGCACAAGGTGAGAATATGGATTCTGTCTCAATTTCAAGGTTGTGACACTTGCTGTAGAGTTGGTGTACGAGATGATTAAGATGCTTGCGAGAGGTGCGACAGCAAAGTCTCTCAGCACAATCAGTGTTGTAGGGCGACTTAAACAAGCCCATGATCTGTAGTCCTTTTGAGATCTTTTGTGCTTTCTTGATGCCTGTGTCGATATATGCGTTCTTCTTGGAGGTCGTCTCCACTTTGGGCAAGAAATTGGTGGTGTCGATTGTAGAGGTGCCGGCGTTGTTACCCTAACATAACATATGATTCAGTCATGCAAGATCCCATTTACTCTGCACACCGCTGAATTCCCTACTCATCAGGAATTCTTGTTGAGATTACTTCAACTATTCTCTTCATTGTCCATTATGCTGAAGGCAAACTATGATATCATATAATGACAAGGCAATTAAGTGATCCAGGAGAGGAAGAGAGTTCCCACCTTCCTTTGACAAAAGCAGCAACGCATTATTCCGCAAAGTGGGAAGCTCACCCGACTGCATTTACGTGAAAATTATGAAGAGAGGCAGGACATTGGACAGATGTGATTAATCTATATCTACATTGAACCCGTCTTGCTTATCAAGAATTAATCTGTCTATCACTGCCTTAAGAATGTTCAAAGACTCTACTTTTGCTACCTTTTGGGAAAGTGAGCTAGCATTCACAACCCTCTGTGTGAGAAAAAAAAAATTCTGCTCATCTGAGTCTCAGGCAGCCCCTTATTTTGAAAATACAACAACCTTGTTCTAGATTCTCCCAAAAGAGGAAACATCATTTCAACAGTCACCTTTCTAAGATCCCTCACTTTCTTATAAAATTCAAACAAGTCAACTCTTACCCTTTTGAACACTAATGGACACTAGCTTAACCTGTCCAACCTATCCTCATAGGAAAATCTGCCCAGTCTTCAGAGGAAGGGTCACCAGACCCGAAACATTAACTCTGTTTTCTCCTTCACAGATGCTGCCAGACCTGCTGAGCTTTTCCAACAACTTTGTTTTTGCCCTTAAGAATCTTGTATGTTTCAAAAAGGTCACCTCCTGTTCTTCTATATTCTAAAGTATACAGGCCCAATTGATTCAAACTTTACTCATAAGACAGTCCCTCCATTCCTGGAATCAGACTATTAAACCTTCTCTGGTCTGCCTCCAATGCCAGTATATCTTTCCTTAAATAAGGAGCCTAAAACTGTTTGAAGTATTCTAGCTGTGGTTTGACTAGTGCCAGGGTTGGAGGGTTTGAGCTACAGGAAGAGGCTGAATAGGCTGGGGCTATTTTCCCTGAAGCATCAGAGGCTGAGGGGGACCTAATAAAGGTTTATAAAATCATGAGGGGCATCAATCGGGTGAATAGGCAAGGTCTTTTCTCCAGAGTAGGGGGAAAGATATATGGGGGAAAATATGTAAAAGGGACCTAAGGGGGAACGTTTTCATATAGAGGGTGGTGAATGTATGGAATGAGCTGCCAAAGGAGGTTGCAGAGGCTGGTACAATAGCAACATTTAAAAGGATCTAGATGAGTACATGAATAGGAGGCTTAGAGGTGGCAAATGGAACTAGATCAGTTTAAGATATCTGGCCAGCATGGACAAGTTGGACCAAAGGGTCTGTTTTCAGTACTGTACATGTCTAGGAGTAATGAGGCATACTTGATTAGGGAGCTGAAGGTGAAGAAACCCTGCAGGCAGTGACCGTAATATAATAGAATTCACCCCATAGTTTGAGAGGGAGTAGATTGAATCAGATGTAATGGCATTACAATTGAGTACATGCAGCTACATAGACAAGAGGGAGGAGCTGGCCAGATTCACTAGAAGAGAAGCCTAGCAGGGAAGGCAGTGGAGCAGCAATGGCAGGAGATACTGGAGTAATTCGGAAGGCACAGCAGAAATTCATCTCAAGGAGGAGGAAGAAACAAGTTAAGGGGAGGAAGAGGCAACCATGGCTGACAAGGGAAGTCAAGGACAGCCTAAAAGCGTACGAAAAAAAGCATGTAATGTGGTAAAGATAAGTGGAAAGCCATAGGAGTGGGATGCATTTAAAAACCAGAGGATAACTAAAACACCAACAAGGGGAAAGAAGATAAAATATGAGAATAACCGAGGAATTATTTCAGCCAGAGAGTGGTTAATCTGTGGGACTCATTGCTGCAGAAGGCTGTGGGGGCCAAGTCATTGAGTGTATTTCAGAGAGACAGATAAATAGGTTCTCAATGGGTAAGGAGATCATGGGTCATGGGAGAAGGCAGGAGAATGGGGGTGAGAACCATACCAGTCATGATTGAATGGTGGAACAGATTTGATGAGTCTAATGGCCCAATTCTGTTCCTATATCTTATGGTTTTATGCTAGACCCAAACCCCTCTTCATCTGCTCTGTGGGTGAATCCTCCTAGAGCCAACCCTTCATCCACTCCAGACCTGACCCTCACTTCACCACATTCAGAGTTGACACATTCATGTGGAAATGCAATGACCTCTGTGGGCAACCAAGCAAGTGAGCTTCATGGTGCTATACTGCACTGCTGTTCCATTAATGCCAGTGCTAACACTTCTTACCCCAAACAAGCTTTTAGCCCTTTCCTGCAACTAATCCCTTCTCTTATGGTGGTTTTAGTGGGACATAAGAGAAGAGAAGGGATTAGTAGCAGAAAAGGGCTGAAAGCTTGTTCGGGGTAAGAAGTGTTAGCACCGTCATCCTTACCTGGTCTGGTCTACATGTGACTACAGACCCACAGCAATGTGGTTGACTCTTCACTGCCCTCTGGGGAATTAGGGATGGGCATTAAAATGCTGGCCTAGCCAGTGATGCCCTCATCCCCTGAGTAAATTTAAAAAAGACAGCAGGCTCCCCACCAGTCTGGTTGCAGATGTCAGGACTGTGTTTAAGTCACAGTGGGAGGGAATCACTGTCTGCACCAGCTCTTCAAATGAGCTTCACTGCCTGCTGCCAAATTCCTGCTTCTTCCCTTTGTACATTATTTGGGTAAATATTTTTATCCAAAGAAGAAAAAGAACCCAGAGGGTATATATGTTAAAAGGATGATGCTGCACCATTAACAGTCTTGCGTTTTTGTCAATATGTGCACATTACAGCTTTAATTATCTGCCCAATTGTCTTTATAGCTGTTGGACCTAGTAACATCACACCAATTTGAAGTATGAGCAGCCTCTCAGACCTCCAAGGAATGCAATGAGTTGTAATGGCCAAACAAATAACTCATGGTCTGATAACAGCACTAGATGTCAGGGATCACTGAACATGATGTTGACAACTGCAACCAAGGACATTGCACTTTTGGGGGGCAAAACTGAGGCCACAAGCATCATTCAAGGACAATGGTTTGGCCTTTTCTGCATGGATCATCTACATTTACACCGACCATGCGAGTGAGAGAACAGACTCAGTGATGATTCCAAACACCTCTGCAGGGAATGTTTCATTCGTCTTTCAAACTTTCAAGGGAGCGTATTGCCATTCATCACGCAGAGGTGCAGAATGGAAGATTCAGATCTCCAGAGTCCACTGTAGGTCAGTGACCTTCCAAGAGAAGCTGCACAAATTGCTGACTCTCAGTTTGAACGCTATCCCGTAGGGTGTTAAAGTATTTGACAACAATTTAGCAAGGAAGTTGGAAGAATGAAAACATTAGATTTCTGACATCAAAAAAAATTCCAGTTTACCTCCTGGGATTTAAACTGCAAATTCTGAATCTTGCTAATGATCTGCTGCTCATCTTAATTCAATACATTTAAATTTCATTATTAACTAATCTTGCCTCATTTCTACACAGCTCCCATTTGTCCCCAGATTCCGTGGAAAAAGCTAGATGGTGCCAATCTTGACATGAAACTCAGCAGTTACTTGTTAGCAGCAGCTCACTGCTTTTTTTCTCTGAATCTTCATCTAACCATACTGTCACCACTACTTCCCTGCATGCTCTCTGGCAACCATGCTTTTCAACCCTTCATCCATACAGATGAGTGTCACTAAGCCACCATCCTCTCCAAATCCTGACCAGTTGTTTGGATCAACTCTTCACTCACTTCATCCCTTCAGGACTCTGCTTTGGTGCTTAGGGACACTTGTGCTTCTGCTGGTTTGCTTTGGCTGTAGAGAGACAAATGCATCTACATGGGATGCATTTATGAATTGTAGCTTAGCAGTGGAGGGGGTGAACATGTTGCTGTTAAGCACCATGCTAAGTCAATGTTACACTGCAGCAGGTGACAGCAGCTTACGTGGCAAACGTGCTGTATGTGCTTCAACCAATGTCTAAAAGTCAAAAAGGGACTGGTCCTTCGTGAAGTGAGGGTATTGCCACTGTCAGTCAAGGGGTTTGTCTGATTTCAGTCCAGGGGATTGGCCACAGTTAGGCACTTGATCGTAGCAGATTCTAGGGATCAATGACCTTCCAGACTGGGTTTTGGGCCATTTTCCTTCCTGCAGGTCAACTGCATCCCCTCCATGGTTCACAGTTTCAGTTGGGGTGCTGCTATAAGATATCCATGTGAAGTCTGGGCTGACCTTATTTGGGTCAGCAGAAACTTATACCCATTATATTAAAGAAAACTTTCATCATGTCTGCTGCACTACAGCAAGTGGTCAGCAACACTATATGAAATTCAAAATCAAGTCCCAAAATACTTTAACTTTTCCTTAACTTCAAAATTAATATATCCACCACATTCAAGCTTCACAGCACAGTTGCAATAATGACATCCTTTTTCCACAGGAGAAACCTTTTCTGCAAGGCCAATTATTCCCATCTCCAAACCTCCCCAGGTAATTACTCCAGTCAGCTTCCTTCCTCTAAATCCTTTGGGCCTAATGCATTTACCGAGGGAACGTAATCAAAGATGGACAGACTTCAACTTCTGGTGTCAAATCGGAACCTTTTTTGAGAGAATCATTCATTTTTCAGTTTTATTGATTTGTATCTGAAGCCTGATGTTGCTCCAAAGAATAAACTGCGGTATCAGATTTCAGTTCCAGCAATTTATTCTCCTGAATTAGTTAAATAATGAGTCATATTCACTTGTCTCACTGTTCTGAGCCAAGAGGCTGTCTGCCCACTTGAGGCAGTGTCAATCTAGCTATGGGAGAATACACAATCTCTCTCAAGAGGGGGAAATCATATGCCTTTGACAAAATTAAATCACTAACAGAGTAATTCACCAAGCAAATTTAAAAGGGAGTTAATTTCATCTATTGACCTACAGTAAGGGCAGAGTCTCAAATATTTAAATTGATAATTGAAAAAGGACAAAAACATTATAACAAGCGTGGGGCTGGATGAACACAGCAGGTCAAGCAGCATCATAGGAGCAGGAAAACTTGACGTTT
>JAHRHZ010000034.1:5283698-5308047 GCA_024137785.1 Ginglymostoma cirratum | reverse complement strand
CCCCCCCCCCCCCCCCAAGCTGCGGTCCTTGAAGAATGAGGACATCTGAGATGTACGGGAGGGGAATGTCTCATCCTGGGAGCAGATGCGGCGGAGGCGAAGGAATTGGGAATAGGGGATGGCATTTTTGCAGGAAGGTGGGCGGGAGGAGGTGTATTCCAGGTAGCTGTGGGAGTCAGTGGGCTTGAAATGGACATCGGTTTCTGGGTGGTTACCCGAGATGGAGACAGAGAGGTCCTGGAAGGAGAGAGAAGTGTTGGAGATGGTCCAGGTGAACTTCAGGTTGGGGTGGAAGGTGTTGGTGAAGTGGATGAACTGTTCGAGCTCCTCGTGGGAGCACGTGGGTGGCGCCGATACAGTCATCAATGTAACGGAGGAAGAGGTGGGGTTTAGGGCCAGTGTAGGTACGGAAGAGGGATTGTTCCACGTAACCTACAAAGAGGCAGGCATAGCTTGGGCCCATGCGGGTACCCATGGCCACCCCCTTTGTCTGTAGGAAGTGGGAGGAATTGAAAGAGAGGTTGTTGAGGGCGAGGACGAGTTCGGCTAAGCGGATGAGGGTGTCAGTGGAGGGGGATTGGTCAGTTCTGCAGGACAGGAAGAAGCGGAGGGCCTTTAGGCCATCTGCATGGGGAACACAGGTGTATAGGGACTGGACGTCCATAGTAAAAATGAGGTGTTGGGGACCGGGGAATTGGAAGTTCTGGAGGAGGTGGAGGGCATGGGTGGTGTCACGGATGTCGGTAGGGAGTTCCTGGACCAAGGGGGTGAAAATGGAGTCTAGGTAGGTGGAGAGGAGTTCGGTGGGGCAGGAGCAGGCAGAGACAATGGGTCGACCAGGGTATTTGTGGATTTTGGGAAGGAGGTAGAAGCGGGTGGTGCAGGGTTGGGTACCCGCATGGGCCCAAGCTATGCCTGCCTCTTTGTAGGTTACATGGAACAATCCCTCTTCCGTACCTACACTGGCCCTAAACCCCACCTCTTCCTCTGTTACATTGATGACTGTATCGGCGCCACCTCGTGCTACCACGAGGAGCTCGAACAATTCATCCACTTCACCAACACCTTCCACCCCAACCTGAAGTTCACCTGGACCATCTCCAACACTTCTCTCTCCTTCCTGGACCTCTCTGTCTCCATCTCGGGCAACCACCTAGAGACAGATGTCCATTTCAAGCCCACTGACTCCCACAGCTACCTGGAATACACCTCCTCCCACCCATCTTCCTGCAAAAATGCCATCCCCTATTCCCAATTCCTTCGCCTCCGCCACATCTGCTCCCACGATGAGACATTCCACTCCCGTACATCTCAGATGTCCTCATTCTTCAAGGACTGCAACTTCCCCCCCACAGTGGTCAAGAACACCCTCGACCGTGTCTCCCGCATTTCCCGTAACTCATCCCTCACACCCGGTCCCCGCAATAATAACCAAAAAAGAATCCCCCTTGTCCTCACGTACCACACCACCAACCTCCGAATCCAACGCATCATCCTCCGACACTTCCGCCACCTGCAATCAGACCCCACCACCAAAGACATTATTCCCTCCCCACCCTTATCTGCCTTCTGGAGGGACCACTCCCTCCACGACTCCCTTGTCCGCTCCACACCCCCCCTCCAGCCCCACCACAGCCGGCACTTTTCCCTGCAACCGCAGGAAGTGCTACACCTGCCCCCACACCTCCTCCCGCACCCCAATCCCAGGCCCCAAGAAGACTTTCCACATCAGGCAGATGTTCACCTGCACATCTGCCAATGTGGTATACTGCATCCGCTGTGGCTACCTCTACATCGGGGAAACCAAGCGGAGGCTTGGGGACCGCTTTGCAGAACACCTGCGCTCAGTTCGCAATAAACAACTGCACCTCCCAGTCGCGAACCATTTCAACTGCACCTCCCATTCCTCAGACGACATGTCCATCCTAAGCCTCCTGCAATGCCACAGTGATGCCACCCGAAGGCTGCAGGAACAGCAAATCATATTCAGCCTGGGAACCCTGCAGCCCAATGGTATCAATGTGGATTTCACAAGCTTCAAAATCTCCCCTCCCCAACCACATCCCAAAACCAGCCCAGCTCATCTCCGCCTCCCTAACCGGTCCTTCCTCTCCCCTATCCCCTCCTCCCACCTCAAGCCACACCCCCATCCCCTATGTACTAACCTCATCCCGCCCCCTTGCCCTGTCCCCCCCCCCCCCCCCCCACCTACACTCACCTTTACTGGCTCCATCCCCGCCTCTTCGACTTGTCTGCCTCCTCTCCACCTATCTTCTCCTCTATCCATCTTCTATCCGCCTCACCAGCTCTCCCTATTTATTTCAGAACCCTCTTCCCCTCCCCCATTTCTGATGAAGGGTCTCGGCCCGAAACGTCAAGCTTTCCTGCTCCTATGCTGCTGCTTGGCCTGCTGTGTTCATCCAGCCCCACACCTTGTTATCTCGGATTCTCCAGCATCTGCAGTACCTTTTACCTCCAGATTACTAGTTCAGCGACGTTACCACTGCACCATCATCTAGCATTTTTATTAAGAATTTTTTTAAACTGGAAAGGATGATTCAGAAAATCCTCTTGGATAAAAATATAAAGCCAAATTTACCACTTTGCCAGCTGAGGCATGAGATAAGAGACAAAAGCAAATTTATTTCACATCTGTTCTTGATACTCATTTCTGAGCAAATCACAACAACTGGTTGGCTATTTAATGCTACAAAGAATCAGATTGAAAAATGTTTTCAGTTAAAAAAAAAATCAAAAAAAAACCCAATGTTTAAGATGAACAAATTAAGAATTTTAAAAGGCATATAAACTTCTCACAGATTTATTATGTTTAAAATTTACAGATGAACTTCAGATAATATTCTAATAATAGGCATTTGTTTTATAAATAATTTGACAAAGAAATGAAATAACATGCTTCAATGGCTGCCTGTTCAGTGGATGACTTTTGTGTGCACAATTATTCATTGCAGACACACAGCTGTTGTTAGAACAGGAATTAAAATCACTTTTTGCTCTTGGTGAACAGTGTTTAGGGACCTCAGAATTTCAGAATGGGAAACTTATTTTCAACCATTTGGACTCATTTCTCAACTGTTCAGCAGCACAGGATAAAACATAACTTTTCAGCTGTGTGTGAACCAGATCAAATAATGTCAAGAAGAAAAAATGTCAGTGTGTGCAATTACTGAATTAGGAAATAATTGAGCAAAAATTGAGCAAATAATTAGCAAATATTGAGTAAAGGAGCAAGTGAGTTGTCTACAAGTGTCATAAAGGAAATACTGCAAACACTTTGTAAATGCTCACTGAAATCCCCAACATAATGTATTTAATTAATTCATCTGCTGATGTTTGGACTCGTTAACTTATTTTTAACATTTTTAGTCAGAGTTTCTACGGATCAAAGTCCCTCAGCTGTTCTGTTAAACTCCTGCTACAACTCCATTGGCTGAAAACCACAACATTCTTGAAAACAAAATATTCTTTAGATTGAACAGCAAGAAATGTCTTACTTATTGCAGTGTTTTTAAAGTAAATTTTTCATTATAAATTATTCCTGTTACATGACAGTTACAGCCAGCCAAGTAACAAAACTATTTCTCTAAAATAAATGACATCAAACCACGAAGGTTGTAGAAGGTTGTGGTTTGAGTCCCAGGCTGTGAAAGTGAGCTGATCTCAGCTGTTGCACCTACTATAAATGGTCATAGTGCCAACTACAGTAGGTCTGTTTGATGAGGGAGAGGAGGAATCGGCGAGGATGTTGTTTATGAGACTTGTACAGATTGGCTACATAGAATGTTGATGTTTATTTCAGTAATTCACTGCATGTGCGGTATGCTATGAAGTGTTTCTCAGAGAGATTGTACAGTTTGTAGAAATAAGTCCCTTTTTCCTAATTACAATCCAGCATGATTCTGACAATGCATGGACATCAGATGATGACTGATTGGATTTGGTTGTCGTACTCCTTTAAACACAATTATGGAATCTAAGTATGCTCACATATAAATAGCTGCCAATTCAATGGGACACAGTTGTATTGGAATTAATACTACCTCGCCTAGTCAGAATCTTTAAAGGATGAAGAGGAAAAGTGAGTTTAAAAAATGCCCAGAAATGCATGAATTCAGGCAGAAGGGGATAAAGCAGGAATTCCACTTCTGCTGGTCCAAGAATTTAGATATATCCACTCAGCCAGCTCCTACCAGAAAATCACAACTTTGTAAATTCTAGCAGGTTGCAAGATAGTTGAAAAGTTACTGCTTATCCATTCCATTCTTCAATCATTCTAAACCTATCCATTACATTTCTCCAACGTAGCCAAAGTATTCTATGAAGTTTGTCAAGCACGACAATCTTCCATGAAAATCAATTATTATTTAACATAATAATCACTTCCTCCTTATCTCAATATTTAGTAATTACACCTCGATTCAAATCTTTAAAGATTTGAGTACCTACAACACCAGGTCTTCTGCTCCCTTACTCCTTTGACATTGGACCATATTATGGATTTTGCCTAATGAGTTTAATCATTTCACCAGCATATGTGTGCCCATGTCCCACAGAAGTCTGGACCATCCTCTTCATTGTGTACTACAGGTATCTAAGTCCAGAGCTTTAATAATAGAATAAATATCAAAGTCCTTCACACTCTGCAAACTCTTTAAAGCTGTCCTAAAATGTGATGCTTAGAAGGGAAGACAGTACTCCAATTGAGGCCAAACCTGTGCCAAAAGCGTTCTTAACAATTTTCTCAACCTGCCCTGCCACACTCAACAATGTGCACACATGTACCCCAAGGGCTCTCCAACCCCTTCAATATTATATTTTTTTTTGCATTGCCTATCCATATTCTTTCTACCAAAACGTTTCCAACAAGTCAATCTGCGTCAGGAATTCAGCATGCTTTTGGCTTGTGTGCTAGTTTCCTTCTCAATTTCATCTTATGTCAGCAATGTGAAAAAGAGAGCCAAATTCACAAGTTTATAGTCCCCAGCATTTCCACTAGCAAGTGCTCAACTTTTTTTCCTGATAGAAAAGTCAAAAATAAAATACCACACAGCTTCACGTTTAAGCTTCAGAGAAACTCTGAAGAGGTTCGGCCCAAAAGCATTCATGAATCAAAACTCCTGGTTACGGTCAACAAATCCACTGTCTTGTGTATACCTTGGGAGCCTTGAAGGGTAAAGGAATAAAACATTACAAAACAAAAATGTCGAGTTGATTCCAAAGACAGACTGGTGTCGAAAGATGTCAACATTTCAGCAACTTCTGCAACCAAGCCAGTGTTGAACACAGGAACATTGGGTCAGGCTTAGGCCTTTCAGCCCGTCAAACCAGCCATTTGATATGATCGTGGCCAATACAACACATCTATGCCTCTTTTACCCATTCAATCCCCATAGCAATTACACCATTAGTAACCAGAATTCTGTCCATCTCTACTTTAAACATACTCAAAGATGAGTTCCCACCGCCTCTGGGATACAGGATTCCAAAGGTTCACACAACCCTGAGAAAAACAAAATTTAAGTAGCCTTAAGTAGCCGGGAGCGGCGGGAGACAGAGCGGAGGTGACGTTGGAGACCAGGAGGTTATGAGGAAGGTAAGGAATTAGTATATATTTGGGCAGCAGCTAAACCAGAGATGCTACACGTGTAGCATCTCCCTCCCACCCTCCTCCTCTAACCAGAAGAAAAAGACTCTGCAAGGTAAGGGTTTTTTTTTTTAAAATATATTGAAGTGCATTGTTTGGTATTAGTTAGTTGAGTCAGTGCTAAGGCTTACAATGGCAGGGGACCTCAGACCCGTGGCATGTGCCTCTTGCTTGATGTGGGAGATCAGGGACGTGACTGACGTCCCTGACTGTTACACTTGCAGGAAGTGTGTCCAGCTGCAGCTCTTGTTGGACCGCATGACAGCTCTGGAGTTGCGGGTGGACTCACTGTGGAGCATCCGCGATGCTGAGGTGGTCGTGGATAGCACGTTTAGTGAATTGGTCACACCACAGATTAGGATTGCTGAGGGAGATAGTGAATGGGTGACCAAAAGACAGAGAAAGAGCAGGAAGGCACTGCAAGTGTCCCCTGCGGTCATCTCCCTCCAAAACAGGTAGACCGTTTTGGATACTGTTGGGGGAGATGGCTCACCAGGGGAGGGCAGCAGTTGCCCGGAACATGGCAACATGGCAGGCACTGCTGTTCAGAAGGGCGGGAAAAAGACTCATAGGGCCATAGTCATAGGGGATTCTATTGTAAGGGGAGTAGATAGGCGGTTCTGTGGCCGAAAACGGGACTCCCGGATGGTATGTTGCCTCCCAGGTGCTCGGGTCAGGGATGTCACCGATCGGCTACAGAGCATTCTGAAAAGGGAGGGTGAACAGCCAGTTGTTGTGGTGCATATAGGCACCAATGATATAGGTAAAAAACGAGATGAGGTCCTGAAAGCAGAATTCAGGGAGCTAGGAGAGAAGTTAAAGAGGAGGACCTCAAAGGTAGTGATCTCAGGGATGCTACCAGTGCCGCGTGCTAGCCAGGGTAGAAATGAAAGAATAGGCAGGATGAACACGTGGCTTGAGGGATGGTGTAGGAGGGAGGGGTTCAGATTTGTGGGACACTGGGACCGGTTCTGGGGAAGGTGGGACTATTACAAATTGGATGGTCTACACCTGAACCAGACTGGAACTAGTGTCCTAGGGGGAGTTTTTGCTAGGGCTGTTGGGGAGGGTTGAAACTAATGTGGCAGGGGTCTGGGAACCAGAGGAGAAGACTAGTAGACAGTGAGGTGGAAACTAGAGACTGTAAGGATCATGAAGTTAGCATTACCAAGGGGAAGAGTAGGCAGAGAGCAGATGAACGCAAAGGAACTGGTGGTCTGAAGTGCATATACTTTAATGCAAGGAGTATAGTGGGTAAGGCAGACGAACTTAGGTCTTGGATTAGTGCCTGGGAGTATGACGTTATTGCGATCACAGAGACTTGGTTGAAGGAAGGGGATGATTGGCAACTAAATGTCCCAGTATATAGATGCTTCAGACAGGACAGGGAGGGAAGTAAAAGGGGGGGTGGAGTTGCATTGCTGGTCAGGGATGATATCACGGCTGTGCTAAAGGAGGGCACTATGGAGGGCTTGAGCAGTGAGGCATTATGGGTAGAGCTGAGAAATAAGAAGGGTGCAGTTACATTGTTGGCGCTGTACTACAGGCCTCCCAACAGTGAGCGTGAGGTAGAAGAACAAATAGGTCGACAGATTATGCAAAGATGTAGAGGTAACAGGGTGGTGCTGATGGGAGATTTTAATTTTCCCAACATTGACTGGGATACACTTAGTGTCAGAGGTCTGGATGGGGCAGAATTTGTAAGGAGCATCCAGGAAAGTTTTCTAGAGCAGTATGTCAATAGTCCAACTAGGGAAGGGGCCATATTGGACCTAGTGTTGGGGAATGAGCCAGGCCAGGTGGTAGAAGTTGCAGTGGGGGATTTCTTTGGGAATAGTGACCACAATTCTGTAAGTTTTAGAATACTCGTAGACAAAGATGAGAGTGGTCCTAAGGGAAGAATACTAAACTGGGCCAAGGCCAATTATATCAAAATTCGGCAGGAGCTGGGAAATGTGGATTGGGGACAGCTATTTGAAGGGAAGTCCACATTTGATATGTGGGAGGCTTTCAAAGATAGGTTGAAGATAGTGCAGGATAGGCATGTCCCTTTGAAAACAAGGGATAGGAAAGGAAAGATTCGTGAACCGTGGATGACAGGAGAAATCGTGCGACTAGCCAAGAAGAAAAGGGAAGCGTACATAAGGTCCAGGCAGCTAAGAACAGAACGGTCCTTGGAGGAATATCGGGAGAGTAGGACCAATCTTAAACGAGGAATCAAATGGGCTAAAAGGGGTCATGAAATAACTTTAGCGAACAGAATTAAGGAGAATCCCAAGGCCTTTTATTCATATATAAGAAGCAGGAGGGTAACTAGAGAAGGGGTTGGTCCACTAAAGGATAAGGAAGGAAGGTTTTGTGTCGAACCTGAGAAAATGGGTGAGATTCTCAATGATTACTTTGCATCAGTGTTCACTGAGGAGAGAGACATGATGAATGTTGAGATTAGAGACAGAAGTTTGTTTACTCTGGATCACGTTGACATAAGGAGGGAAGATGTGTTGGGTAGGCTAAAGGATATTAAGGTGGACAAATCCCCAGGACCGGATGGGATCTATCCCAGGATGCTGAGGGAGGCGAGAGAGGAAATAGCTGGGGCCCTGACAGATATCTTTGTAGCATCCTTAAACACAGGTGAAGTGCCGGAGGACTGGAGAGTTGCTAATGTTGTCCCCCTGTACAAGAAGGGTAGTAGAGATATTCCAGGTAACTACAGACCAGTAAGCCTGACGTCAGTGGTGGGAAAGTTGCTGGAGAAGGTACTGAGGGATAGAATCTATTTATATTTGGAAAAGAAGGGCTTATCAGTGATAGGCAACATGGTTTTGTGCAGGGGAGATCATGCCTTACTAACGTAATAGAGTTCTTTGAAGAAGTGACCAAGTTGATAGATGAAGGAAGGGCTGTAGATGTCATCTACATGGACTTTAGTAAGGCGTTTGATAAGGTTCCCCATCGTAAACTAATGGAGAAAGTGAAGTCACATGGTGTACAGGGTGTTCTAGCTAGATGGATAAAGAACTGGTTGAGCAACAGGAGACAGAGAGTAGTAGTTGAAGGGAGTTTCTCGAAATGGAGAAAGGTGACCAGTGGTGTTCCACAGGGATCAGTGCTGGGGCCACTGTTGTTTGTGATATACATCAATGATCTGGAAGAGGGCATAAGTGGTCTGATCAGTAAGTTTGCAGATGACACGAAGATTGGGCGAGTAGCAGAAAGCATAGGGGATTGTCAAAGAATACAGGAGAATATAGATAGACTGGAGAGTTGGGCGGAGAAGTGGCAGATGGAGTTCAATCCGGGCAAGTGTGAGGTGATGCATTTTGGGAGGTCTAATTCGAGAGCAAACTATACTGTGAACGGAAGAGCCTTGGGAAAGGTTGATGAGCAGAGAGATCTGGGAGTTCAGGTCCATTGTACCCTGAAGGTGGCTGCACAGGTGGATAGAGTGGTCAAGAAGGCATATGGTATGCTTGCCTTCATCGGACGGGGTATTGAGTATAAGAGCTGGCAGGTCATGTTAAATTTGTACAAGACTTTGGTTCGGCCACATTTAGAATACTGTGTACAGTTCTGGTCGCCACATTACCAAAAGGATGTGGAAGCTTTGGAGAGGGTACAGAGAAGGTTTACGAGGATGTTGCCTGGTATGGAAGGTGCTAGCTATGAAGAGAGGTTGAGTAGGTTAGGATTGTTTTCATTAGAAAAAAGGAGATTGAGGTCTTCAAAATCATGAAGGGTATAGACAGGGTTGATAGAGATAAGCTTTTTCCCAGGGTGAGGGAGTCAATAACGAGGGGTCACGCGTTCAAGGTGAGAGGAGAAAAGTTTAAGGGGGATACACGCGGGAAGTACTTTACAGAGGGTGGTAGGTGCCTGGAACGCATTGCCAGCAGAGGTAGTAGAGGCAGGCACGGTAGATTCATTTAAGGTGCGTCTGGACAGATGCATGAGTAGGTGGGGAGCAGAGGGATACAGATCCTTAGGAATTGGGCGATAGGTTTAGACAGTGGATTTGGATCGGCACAGGCTTAGAGGGCCGAAGGGCCTGTTCCTGGGCTGTAAGTTTTCTTTGTTCTTCCTTTTGTCATTACGTAACATTAGAGCTAAAATAGTAGGTCCTCCAGCCGACTCCCCAACATAGGGCAGCATGGTGACTCAGTGGTTAGCCTTACAGTGCCAGGGATATGAGTTCGATTCCTGCCTTGGGCAACTACCTGCGTGGGGTTTGCACATTCTCCCCGTATCTGTATGGGTTTCCTTCCACAGTCCAAGAATGCGCAGATTCAGTGGATTAACCACGGGAATTGCAAGGTTACAGGGATAGGGAAGGGGGTGGGTCTGGTTGGGATACTCATCGGAGGGGGCGGGGTGACTCGATGGGTCAAATGGCCCGCTTCCACACCGTTGGGATTCTGTGATTCTATGATACTGCTCTGGAAATCCTTACTATCCTTAGCACACTTCAGTAAAAGATTTAATGCTCATAGAACATAGAACAGTACGGCTCTTCGGCCCACGATGTTGTGCCCAACTTTTACCCTAATCCTAAGGTCTATCTAGCCTCCACCCCTACCTTATACTATCATCCATATGCCTATCTAATGGCCGCTTAAATGCCCCTAATGAGGCCGACTCCACTACCCTCTCCGGCAATGCATTCCACGCCCCAACCACTCTCCAAGTAAAGAATCTACCTTTGACATCTCCCCTATATCTACCTCTGCTCACCTTAAAACTATGCCCCCTTGTAATAGCTACCTCCACCCTAGGAAAAAAATTTCTCTATCCACTCTATCTCTACCTCTGATCATTTTGTACACCTCTATCAAGTCACCCCTCATCCTTCGTCATTCTAAAGAGAAAAGCCCTAGCTCTCTCAACCTTTCCTCGTAAGACCTTCCCTCCATTCCAGGCAACATCCTGGTAAATTTCCTCTGCACCTTTTCCAACATTTCCGGCATCTTTCCTGTAATGAGGTGACCAGAACTGGACACAATACTCCAGATGTGGCCAAACCAGGCTCAGTTAGTTTACACAATCTATATGCAGGTTGCCCATGATAATGTGCTTCTCTGATCTCTTGACTAATACCCCTAAGTCCCACATTACCACTACTATGTGATGGCCTGTAAATAACTCCAATCCAATTCTGCTGTGCCTGCCTGTTTCGTAGATCCACTTGGACAGATTGTAAATATTGTTTTTCCAATCTGATATCCGAGATCTTCATATCAGGAGTATTGTCAACAGTTTTGGTCCCCTTATTAAAAGGAAAGATATTATTTCATTGGAGGTACAGAGTTCAGAGAAGGCTCACGAGGATGATCCCTGCATTGAGGGACTGTCTGATGATCAAAGCGTAAACAGTTGAGACTCTACTGATTAGAGTTCTGAAGAATGAGAGGTGATCTCGTTTAAAATGTATAGTTTTCTTAAGGAGATTGACAGGGTAAATGCTGAGAGGATGTTTCCCCTCACGGGGTACAGTCTGGGACTAAATGGCATCGGCTCAGAATTTCAGACTGAGATGAGGAGAAATTTCTTCTCTCAGAGGGTTGAGTGTCTTTGGAAATCTTTGCCTCACAAAACTGTGGGCGCAGAGTCCTTATGCATATTTAAGGTTGAGGTAAACAAATTCTTTATTAGTAGGGGAAATGACAGGTTATGAGAAAAGGCCAAGAAAATGGACCCAAGGAGTGTTGGATCAGCCACGATTCTCTTGAAATGGTGGAGCTGAGAATGGACTACTCCTGTTCCAATTTCTTATGTCTCAATGTATTGTTCCTATCACTTATTATCAGCTGAATTCCTTTCTTTCTCTCCTATCCTTCTTAAATGATAAATATCCTTCAATGTTCAGTTCCCAATCCTGGTCACCATGAAACCACATTTCTGTAACGGCAACTTAGTTAATATCCATATCTCTCTAGTTGTGCCTTCTATCTTGTTGCAAATTCTGTGTGCATTCAGGAAGAACGCCTTTAACTCTGGCTTTTTGACAGCATTAAGCTACAGTCAATGTTTGGCTTATTTCTCTTGTACTCTAATCTCCCACAGCATTTTTTGACTTCTTGTTACCAACTTTTCTTCTTTCTAATTTGGTTTACCCTTCAGTTTACCATCCCCCGGATGATCTAGTTAAAACCCAGCCCAACAGGACCAGCAAATCTCCCTACATGAATATCAGTCCAATCCCATTAAAGGTGTAACCCGTCAAGCTTGTACAAGTACAATCGGCCCCAGAGCCAGTCCCAATTCCTCAGAAATCTGCTGCTTCTACACCAGTCTCCATCAATATAGAATTGATCACTCCTCCTGTTCTAATCCTCAGAAGCACATGGCACTTTTTGTAATTCGAAGATTACTACACTGGAGCTCCAGCTTTTTAATTTACTTCCTAACTGCTTCAAATCTGCCTCAAGGACTTTATTACTCTTCCATAAATGTTATCAATAGAAAAATCGAAAATAGAAGCAGGGATAGGTTATTTGGCCCACAGGTCTGCTCTGCCAATCAATATGATCATGGCTCATCGCCCTACTTAACACCCTGTTCCCACCTCCTTTGACTCTTTTAGCCCAAATGCTTTATCCAATTCCTTCCTGAAATCATATAATGTTATGGCCTGACAGTTTTCTTTGGCAGAAAATTCCACAAGCTCATCACTATCTGGGTGAGGAAATTTCTCTTTATCTCAGTCCAAAATGGCCTATCCTGTATCCTTAGGCTGTGATGCCTAGTTCTTGGCACCCCTGCCATCAGGAATATCTTTCCTGCATCTATCCTGTCAAGTCCTGTTTGAATTTTATAGGATTCAAGGATATCCTGCTCATTCTTCTGAACTGCAGTGAACATAATCCCAACCAACTCATTATACCACCCAAGGTAGCAACGTGGACCACAGCTTCTGGTTGATCTCCCACTCACAGAAGGAAGTCCTGCAACTGCTCAGTGCTATCCTTGACTGTCACCAGGGAGCAACACACCATCCTGGAGTCACATTTACTGCCACAGAAATGCCTGTCTGATCCCCTGACTACGGAATCTCCTATAATTACTGCTCTTCCATTCTTCTTTCTTCTCCCTGTACAGCTGCATGCCCATGATTCAATGGACTTGGCTCTGGCTATGCTTCCCTGAGGAAGGATCACCATCACCAGAATCCAAAATAGAATAACAATTAGCAAGTACAACAGACTCAGGGGACCCCTGCACTTTATGCCTCATCTTCTTAGAATGCCAAGTAGTCACCTGTTCTCTCTCTCTATCAATACACTTCAATCTGCTGTGTGGCCACCTCCCTATATATGCTGTCAAAGTAGTCCTCTGCCTCATGGAATGATAACAGTGACTCCAACCATTGATCAATTTCCAAATCCCTGAACTTTAGCTTATGCAGTTGGTGATACTTCCTGTAGATGCTTTTATCTGTGACATATGGCATGTCCATGACATCACACATACCACACGATTTACCCTTCTGAACTGCCATCTCGTAAATCTTAAAAACCATTTGTTACTTAGAACAAGTATGAGCGGTTGTAAAAATGTAACAAATGTTTCTCAGTAGAGAAAAAAAGTCTAAAGATGTGAACACAAACTAACTACCAAACTTACACTATAAAGAATTGAAATACTACACAAACCTACTCACCAATCAGATGCTTTACCTGCACTCATGATATCACACTGCTGTTGACCTCTTGACCTGTACCTCATTTCCTCTCCAGCTCACCTCTTGTTCCAGAGGCTATTTCTTGTCGTAAGCCTTAATTAAAGCACCTCTTTCACCCTGACCCCAGCATCCACTTTGTCTCACTGTGGCAAAGTCTTCCCCGCTCTTTGACCATGTGGCTTATTCGGACCATGTGTTTTGAAACAAGCTCTTCTAATATAGACAGCTCTGATATGTAACTTGTTTCTCTTAACTTCCCGCTGTAGTAAACACCACCTAATTCAGGCAACGAATTCCAGGTGTTTGACAGATAACTGCTACCATCAGGCAGCTTCGCGTTTAACCAGGCTATTTTTACTTCCTTAAAATCTATTGGTTCTGACTTTTATCCTTTAAATTAAACTTGCGAAAGATTTATCAGTTGAATTTCCACTTTGACCCAAATTCTCAGTTACTCACACTGTGTCAGTCTCATTCTGACAGAGACTCCCTCACTCCGACAATGCAGCTTACTCTAATGCATCTTGCTTTGCATTCTTTTTGATTTAACCTGGGAGGTTGAAAGAGGGACCTTGAAATTTGGGCACCCCAAGATTCCAAAACTTTGTGCCCTTGAGGCGACAGTCCAGTTTCACAGCAGAACTTTAACGAAACACATGAAAAACCCAATTTCATTAGTAAAGAAAATGGTTCTTTGAGACATCTCTGACAGCAGGAGAGACCAGTGTGTCCCATTAGTCAGCTAGCACCCACCTCAAGTTGGCCTGTTTCCAACTAGTAAAGTGCTTCCCAATGAAGAAGGCCATATACAGGGGAAGGTTCATTTCTTTGCATTTCTCCTGCAGCTGGCGCATGGTGAAAATCACGTCCATTGTGCCCCTCCATGGCTGAAAGCCACAATGCGATTCCGGGAGGAATTCCTCAGCCACAGGGAGGAGACAGTTGAGGAGGACTTTGGCGATGACTTTTCCAATGGCCAACAGCAGGGAGATTCCCCTGTAGTTACCACAATTGGACCTGTGACTCCTCAAACAGGTGCTCTATATTCCCAGCTTTGAAATGGCAGGCTTACCCCAGATAGAAAGAGGAATTGCATCAGCGATACCCTCAAGGCCTCACTGGCAAAGTGCAGCATCCCCACAGATGCTGAGAATCACTGGCCCAAGACCATCCAAAGTGGTGGAGGAGCATTCGGGAAGGTATCAAGCACCAAGACTTGCTGTCAGGAAAAAAAAAAACGGAAGCCAGGCAAAACAGCGGAAGGAGCGCACTGCCACGCCAACACCCCACCCACCACTTCCCATACACCTTCTTTCCCAACTGTAACAGAGCTCGCAGTAGCCACACTGGTCTGTACAACCACCTACGGATTCACCTTGAGTGTGGAAGAGAGTCATCCTTGTCTGCAAGGGGCCACCAATGATGATTAAAGTGCTGACCCCCCCCACAGTCTTTCCACTTCAATAGGTGCTTGAAGCCTACAGTGTCTGCTCAACAAGAGGACCGAATCCATTACACCAGGCAAATAGCAAAACAAATGGAAAGATGGAAGATGCCAACTTATCGATTGACAAGCCAAACCACCAGGATCACTTGCCTAGGACTGACAGGGAACTTGCAGCTGGTCAATATCGCATGCAACACAGATGTGATCAACGTGAAATCTGATTGTCTGAATATGGACTCAACTGTTCTAAAGGAGGCTTGCCAAGAAAGCATCATTGGAAGAAAAACACTACGTGTTCATCTGACAGGGGAGAGCTGAGATACGTGTGTAAGGCATAGGCTTTGCTGTAAGGATCTTGCTACTCCCAATCACTGAACTTCCTCACAAATTGTTAAGAATGTGCTCTCTGTATCTATTTCTCTGCATCCATTTCTCAATACAAATAGGTATCCATGAAGTTAACTGGCCCTATGTTCCATACACGTGCTCCGATACAGAGATGAAAGAGTTGTTTCAGGAGAAGCTTGACACTGCTAACAGAAGAATCCCTAATTCAGAACTTTTATACTGACCAGTGGATTTCAATGCATGAGTGCATGTGGATCATGTGGCATGCTTCTCTGGCCTTGGACCATTTGAGTTTTAATCACACAAAGGTTTAATTACACAAACTAAAACCTTCCTTCAGGACAAACCATGCCACAAGTGTCCTGGAGATACCCAAGGTTAGGGCTTTGGAAACAATTAGATCGGATTATCCCCAGATGTGACTCTGAATAGCACTCTCTACACATGCAGCCACCACAGCACTGTGATACAAATAAATCCATGGTGTACACAGCATTAGGATGTAATTCTTGAATTTTTACATTCAAAACAGAAATGCTGTCCTAGTATCAACATCAGCCATTCTGTTTGCGCCAGATAAAACCAGCTCCTCACCGCATTTCCCGCAACTCATCCCTCACACCCCCTCCCCGCAATAACAACCAAAAAAGAATCCCCCTCGTCCTCACGTACCACCCCACCAACCTCCGGATCCAACGCATCATCCTCCGACACTTCCGCCATCTGCAATCCGACCCCACCACCAAAGACATTTTTCCCTCCCCACCCTTGTCTGCTTTCCGGAGGGACCACTCTCTCCGTGACTCCCTTGTCCGCTCCACAATCCCCTCCGGCCCCACCACAGCCAGCAATTTTCCCTGCAACCACAGGAAGTGCTACACCTGCCCCCACACCTCCTCCCTCACCCCAATCCCAGGCCCCAAGAAGACTTTCCACATCAAGCAGATGTTCACTTGCACATCTGCCAATGTGGTATACTGCATCCGCTGTACCCGTTGTGGCTTCCTCTACATTGGGGAAACTAAGCGGAGACTTGGGGACCGCTTTGCAGAACACCTGCGCTCAGTTCGCAATAAACAACTGCACCTCCCAGTCGCGAACCATTTCAACTCCCCCTCCCATTCTTCAGATGACATGTCCACCCTGGGCCTCCTGCAATGCCACAGTGATGCCACCCGAAGGCTGCAGGAACAGCAAATCATATTCAGCCTGGGAACCCTGCAGCCCAATGGTATCAATGTGGATTTCACAAGCTTCAAAATCTCCCCTCCACCAACCGCATCCCAAAACCAGCCCAGCTCATCTCCACCTCCCTGACCTGTTTTTCCTCTCACCTATCCCTCCTCCCACCTCAAGCCCCACCCCTATCTCCTACCTACTAACCTCATCCCGCCCCCTTGACCTGTCCGTCCTCCCTGGACTGACCTATCTCCTCCCTACCTCCCCACCTACACTCACCTTTACTGGCTCCATCCCCGCCTCTTTGACTTGTCTGTCTCCTCTCCACCTATCCTCTCCTCTATCCATCTTCTGTCCACCTCCCCCTCTCTCCCCATTTATTTCAGAACCCTCTTCCCCTTCCCCATTTCTGATGAAGGGTGTAGGCCTGAAACATCAAGCTTTCCTGCTCCTATGATGCTGCTTGGCCTGCAGTGTTCATCCAGCTCCACACCTTGTCATCGCGGATTCTCCAGCATCTGCAGTACCTATCATCTCTGATACAACCTCAACTATAATCAAACAGGTCCTCTCCTGTGCTGCAATGCAGAATTCAGAAAGAAACTGAACATATTTATATATATCATGCTTTCAATACATAAGAAGATAAAGTGGAAAATTTTCAAGAGCTTGAAGCTAACATTAGAGTAACAGAACCTGCCATTGAAACCAAACAGTCCTACCTCATTAATTCTAATGAGGTCTGAACAAGACGACTCCGGATGGACTTGAGAGACGCTCTAGTTAAGTCCAATAGACAATATGGAGGGTACTTCTAAAAATTTGTTCATGTGATGTAGCCACTAGTGGCTAGGCCAGCATTCATAACTGCCCTAGCGAAGGTGGTGTGAGCAGCCTTCTTGAACTGGTGCAGTGCACGGTGTACACAGACAGACACAGTGTTGTTAAGATAAAAAGTTCCAGGATTCTGAGGAGACAACAATTTCAATAAAAGTTCGAACAAGAATGTATTTACAATGTAACTGTACATATAGGCATATATTTTGTTCTTAAACTTAGACGTACAGCAACCTATAAGTGATCAAAATGGACCAGCAACCCAGAGGTTGAGTTTAAATCCCACCATGGCATATTGTGAAGATTAATTCAATGCATCTGGTAATTTGTGATGTCAGAACACAATAATGATGATTATACCTGGACTACTGCTAAGAAAACAAAAATCCCAATTGTTTTAACTATTATGTTTCAGGGAAGGAAAACCTGCCACGTTTTTCTGGTTTGACTCAGCTCCCACACCGTTAGACTCATTCCTTATGCTTTACAGTCTAGGGACAAGCAATAAATACCAGCACACAACCAAACTCACAAACAATTTTTGTTTGTTAAATTCCAGCTTTATTTAGACAATATTGACTTTTTCTGGATGATCCTGAAGCTTCCTCCATTGTGTGAATTTCTGTTTTAATGGTGTACAAGCTGTGTATAAGAATTAACTATGTACTATGATAAGCAAAGAAAAGAAATGACAGCTCACTGTTGACAAAGATTCTGCATGGTATTATTCCATGGACATAAAGAGCTTACAAAAGAGTCAAAAAACAATACTACATTTGGAAATAGAAAAACCACAGAATATGCTGCATTATAATGCAAACCTACTACTTATTTCTCAAACGCACCAACGCATGCAAAATCTCGGAATATTTTCTTACAGAAAGCACTGCAGTTATCAAGCCTCTCACATATTTAGGAATTGCTGAAAATATTACAGTATGATATATTTTACACCTTATCAAGGTGCCAAATAAGAGTCAAAAATACAACTTACCTTCCTACAGTTAAAAAAAATGAAATAACCGTGCTTAGTTGCAATTTGTCTTTCAAAGCACTTCACGGGCTATGGAACTTTCTAGCTTGCACTCGACCTTAAACAAATAGAAACAATTCTGTATTATTGGACATTGCCAAGACATCCACTCACCACCAAGTACAATAGAATATACTTGAATTCTGGATCTTTGCAATGGTTGCATTGTTCTACTGAGGAATCTATAACACAGAACAATTTCCTGAATTGGAGGTTTTGTTCCCATTCCATTAGAAAAAGAAGTCATTTAAGGCACTGTCCAATGTCACACGGGCACAGCATAGAACCGGACATGAACCACATGATGCTTTAAAATTCAAAAGTAGAACAAATCAAAACATTTTTAGAAGAAAACAAGAATTGATTGATTGTTAGTATTGACATAAATAAAGCCAATGAAATCCAAGAAAAGCGTGGGGGGGGGGGGAGGGGGGGGTGGTGTGAGTCTCGGTGATTGCTCTCTGGAGAATCAGTGTGGACTTGTTAGGCCAAATGACCTGCTCCCACACTGTAGGGATTCTATTTTGGTATGAAGGGCAAGGCTGGTTGGTGTAGGAGATGCTGAGCGACTAGAGAAATTGAGGCACTCATCAAGAAAAAGGTGGTGGCTTATGTCAGGTATAGACAACTGGAATTGAGTGATCCCTAGCGGAGTATAAGGGCAGCAGGAGTATACTTAAGAGGGTAATCAGGAAGACAAAAAGGAGACATGAGATAGCTTTGACAAATAGGTTTAGGGAGAATCCAAAGAGACTCTACAAATACATTAAAGGCAAAGAGAGAGATTAGAGCCCCTTAAAGGTCAATGAGGCCATCTATGCATGGAACCAGAGGAGATGGGCAAGATACTAAACAGATACTTCATGGCAGTATTTACTGCATAGAAGGACATGGAAGCTAAAGAACTCTGGGAAATTAATAGTGGTGTCTTGAAAAGTGTCCATTTTACAGACAAGGAGGTGCTGGAGGTCTTAAAACTCAAAGGACCTGATCAGGCGTATCCCAAAACTTTGTGGGAAACTAGGGAAAAGATTGCTGGGCTCCTCGCTGAGATATCTGTTTCAATAGCTGCGTGAGGTGCCAAAAGACTGCAGGGTGGCTAACATGGTACCATTATTTAAGAAAGGCAGTAAGGAAAAACCAGGGAACTGTCAACCAGTGAGACTGACATCAGTGGTTGGCAAATTGTTGGAGGGGATTCTGAGGGAAAGGATTTACATACATCTGAAAAGGCAAGGACTGATTAGAGATCGTCAACATGGCTTTGTGACCAAGATGGCACCAGAAAACGGTGACAACGTGCATTTTTCACTGTACTTGTGTATTCCAATACTTAGTATCCGAATCTAAAATCTATGGACTTGAACTCCAAGATCCTTCTGTATATCAATGCTGTTCAGGGTCCTGCCATTAGGAAACTGTGTCTCACTAATTTTACTGAGCCGTTTTTTTGGAAGAGGTGACAGAGGATTGATCAAGGCAGAATGGCGAATGTTGTCTATATGGACTTCAAAAGGAAATTCGACAAGCTTCTACATGGTAGACTAGTTAGCCAGGTTAGATCACGTGGAATCCACAGAGAGCTGACCAACCGGGTACAAAATTATCTTGAAGGTGGTGGCAGAGGCTTGTTTTTCGGACTGAAGGCCTGTGACAAGTGGTGTGTCGGAAGAATCGGTGCTGGGTTCACTGCTCTGTCATTTATCTCAACAAGGTGAATGTGAATATAGGAGGTGTGGTAGTAAGTGTGCAGACGGCAGCAAAATTTATGGTGTAGTGGACAGTGAATAAATTCTCTCAGAGTATGACGGGGACCCGATCATATGGGCTGATGGGCCAAGAAGTTCCTCTCAATGAGTACATTTAAGACTGAGATAGATAGGTTCTTGGCTCTCAAGGGGATCAAGGATTACGGGGAGAAAGCAGGAGAATGGGGTTGAGGAACTTATCAGCCATGATTGAATGGCGGAGCAGACTCGATGGGCCTACTTTCTGCTCCTATGTCTTATAGTCTTATAGCTCCCCTACTACCGCTTAGATTACCGGAAGAAGCCACACCTCCACTCCCAATGCCAGGACACCCAGGAGGCAAGAAAGGCCTGCTCTCACCACCAAATTGATTACCAGGAATGAGGGGGGCCTGGGAGGAACCAAGACCACCACCACCTCACCAGCCGATCCGCTGCCGACTCCAACCCATGCTGTATTGACTGCTGCTGCAATACGTGGCCCACATATTCAGCTCCTGCCTTGTCACGGGTTGTGACCGGACTCCCTTCCTCAGAAAGGGATAAAAGCCAAGTACTGGGCTGGGGTGGGGGGAAAAAAATACTACAGAGAGCATTGAGGGAAAAAAAAGAAGGAAAGGGAACTGTTGAGCAGAGGAGCTCTGATTGAAGCATCTTACCAGCTCCCTGAAAGTGGCACTGGGTACACTGGGTGGTAAAGAAGACATATGGCATGTTAGCCTTTATTGGTCAGGGAACTCAGTACAAGAGTCAGGATGGCATGTTGCAGCTTTCTTAGACTTTAGTGAGTTATAACAATTCCTCTTCCTTTTATTCATACTTTAACTATAGGTAAAGGACGAAGTGAGATTTGCTTAAAACCTCCACCTCATGAAGGAGCAGCGCTCCAAAAGCTTGTGATTTCAAATAAACCTGTTGGACTATAACCTGGTGTCGTATGACTTCTGATTTTGTCCACCCTAGTCCAAGACCAGCACCTCTACATCATTGCTTAAAACTGTGTAGTGTTAACTCGATTGCTTACATCTGGAACGCAGCACCTTACAAATGCATATAAATAAAAGTTAGGGTCGATGCTTTCTCCTTGATGTATTTGAAGGGCATCTGGACTGGTCCTTAACAAATTGAAGGCTTGTCCAGAATCAAAATCTCTAATTCCAGGGTGGGTTTAGGATGTTCTGAGGAAGGGTTATCGGACCCAAAACGTTAACTCTGTTTTTCCCTTCACATCTGCTGAGCTTTTCCAGTAACTGTTTTTATTCCTAGGTTTAGGATTATTGGACCTAAAGACAGTGAGTGGCAACTGTTTTCTTCGTGGATGTTTTACTGGCTTTGAGTTGGCTGGTGTGATGTCAGCAGTGACTCCTGGTTCATAGGCCCAACGTGCAGATTCCTAGAATGACAGTGGGGCATCGGCTGCTGCACTAGCACAACAGGCAGTCTTGGCTGCAGCAGACCTGGAGTATGTCTCTTTCGGCAATGGCTGGTCATCAACTGCAGCAATATTGGTGCCCAGAGCAGGAACTGCTGGCTGCGATAGACCTGGAACAGGACCTAGCAAAAGTCCTGGAGCAGTGTTTGGGACCCCAGTCAACGAAGGTGAACTCTCTTTCAGTACTTTTTTAAAATTCTTTTGTACCACAAAATGCACCAGATTGTTCTGTCACCACAATATTCACTGTATCGCCCTAGATATATGTGACAATAAATCATTCATTTTTTTTTGGATGTTGCATTCAGTTGGTTTCAAAAGTGTGTGCCTTGTGCAAGAATGGCTCTTTCAGTAGCTACGAGCTTCCTTGGGGGTGAACGAAGTCACTTCAGATGTATTACAGAAAATGAGCAAGGCAAATCTTTTGGAATTGGCAAAACAAGCTAAGGTTGTATTGCCTATGTCTTTGAGGAAGGGGGGGATAATTGTAACACCAGCTGCATGTCGTTCTCCAAGTCATGCACCATTCTGACTTGGAACCATAATACTATTAATTCTCTGTTGTTGGGTCAAATCCTGGAACTCCCTTCCCAGCAGTACTGCGGCTGTACCTACAGATCATGGACTGCAACAATTGAAGAAAGCAGCACATTACATCCTCGATAACAAGCATGGGGCTGGATGAACACAGCAGGTCAAGCAGCATCATAGGAGCAGGAAAACTTGACGTTTCGGGCCTAAACCCTTCATCAGAAACGGGGGAGGGGAAGAGGGTTCTGAAATAAATAGGGAGAGAGGGGGAGGCGGATAGAGGATGGATAGAGGAGAGGATAGGTGGAGAGGAGGCAGACAAGTCGAAGAGGCGGGGATGGAGCCAGTAAAGGTGACTGTAGGTAGGGGGGTAGGGAGGAGATAGGTCAGTCCAGGGAGGACGGACAGGTCAAGGGGGCGGGATGATGTTAGTAGATAGGAGATGGGGGTGTGGCTTGAGGTGAGAGGAAAAACAGGTTAGGGAGGTGGAGATGAGCTGGGCTGGTTTTGGGATGCGGTTGGGGGAGGGGAGATTTTGAAGCTTGTGAAATCCACATTGATGCCATTGGGCTGCAGGGTTCCCAGGCTGCCTCCTCACGGTGAGAGACAATCAAAGAAAAAAAAGGCGGCCTTGTCAACAGTGCTTTACATTCAATAACAGCATAAAGCCTTTATGGAGAGGGTTGAGAAGTAGATGTCAGGATTATTTCTGAAACAATGCTGCCTGCAGGAGAAAAGACTTTGTAAAACCTGCTTATTATGGGGATGACCCGTTTATTGCCTGACAACTAGATTGTGTTGACTGCTAGCAGTTACTGGGATGGGAATGTATGGGATTTGAAGTGAAAGTCTGATCTTAAACATTCCAGAGCAGGCAATACTGATGCCTGATACCACGTGTAACTGATTACAGATATCACCATTTTACTGATGCAATCGTGGCAGCAGAATTGGACCAGTAAAGGCAGAACCTGGGGCAGCACTGTATCCTGACTGGTAGAACTGAGGCGCTCCTTGAGGCAGTGAGGGAAAGAGAGTGGTACTCTTTCTGGAGGAAAGGCCATGCGATCAAGCCAAGAGATGTCTGAACACATTAGCAGATGGAGTGTGGTCAGGACAATCTGGGTACAGTGCAGAAAAACATTCAATCACTTTATATATCCTCTGGCTATTCACCCTCCAACTGAGCAGACTGAGGCCTCCTGAATGTGGGAGTCATATGTACTCACTGAAACCTCAGTAATGCTCAGAGCTGTAATGTCGCTGAACAACTGGCAGCACTAAGCAGTGCATGTTCGTATGGTCACTGCCAAAAGCTCAGTTACACGGAGACCAGCAGTGTTTTATTATTCTCACTCTTTTGTCCCTGTAAGAGAAAAAGGGCATGTAATTAACTCAAAGGGGCCCAACCTACATATTGAAACAGTTTGAGATGAGTGTCATGGACTTGCCACAGTCAATCAAGTCAAAGAAGTTAAGATGGGCAGATGAGCGTGCGATTACAAATGCATGCACAGATGAAGGGGGTGCAGTGCACTCTAATTCATCTGGCAAAATGCCACAGACTCAGCTGCTACAGAAATGCTGGACCAGTTTCTGTTCCCCAAGGCTTCCCTCATGATCTATGGTCTTTCCAAGAGGTTCAAACTTCATGAGAGAAGGAGAGATTTGTGTGTCTGTACTGGGGCACATGCTGCTCACAAAAACATCAGAGCAAGCATTATCATTTCTTGTAAGCCGAACTTCTTCCAAACCCAGTAAAGTCACTACAGTGGATTACCAGAGGTGCACAGCTAGGGCTGGGCGATGAACATGTCATAGGTGAACAGGAGACAACGGTGGGCAGTTCCCCACGGAAGATGGGGGACAGGCACTGTCAGTCAATCTTGGGGCAAGGATGCTGGGCCGCATGTCACAAAAAAAAGGCTATTTTTAGATCAGCATCAGATCTGCTTCCAAATCTCAATTCTCTGAGGCAGTCTGGGACTGAAAGGCGAAAAATCTGGGATCCCATCCATATGCACCATCATGGCTCAGGGTTTTAACTTGTAAGCTCCTCCATTGAGAGAGTAGTCAATCTTTTGAAAGCCATATGCATGTAGCATGTTGAGTGCATGCATGAACTACACTCTGACATTTATCAAATACATGTTAGTTTGAAGCATGGACCTAGTCAGTGACATTGTGACCGAGATATGTTTGGAATGGATGCCAGTTGCATCGTAGTTGGAGGTCAGCCATCTGGAGTATCCCATAGTACATATGAGGTTACCGTTGCACAGGATGTCTTAACCATCATTCTCCTGTAACTGAGTGAGTGACCACCTGTACAGCGAGCCTATCCCTGCAATGACACCAGTGCATGACTCACTTCTGTCTAGTACCCCCACCCACCCCGCCAAAACTGGCACATCCAAAGTGAGATAGCAGGAACTGCAGATACTGGAGAAT
>JAHRHZ010000034.1:5234136-5283298 GCA_024137785.1 Ginglymostoma cirratum | reverse complement strand
AAATGTCAGCCTTCCTGCTCCTCTGATGCTGCCTGGCCTGCTGTGTTCATCCAGCTCTACACCTTGTTGTCTCTGCATTCAAGATGAGATTGACACCAGTGTATCTTAGCAACAAGCATTCATTTTAGCTAAGGTCCCAAAGAATGTGTCACATTGAAATGGCCAAGAGTAGAAGAAATGACAACAGCCTGAGTTCTAAGTGGATCATTAGAATTTGTTTTGCTTGTAAATGTGCAGATTTTCTATTTGTCAACACCATGTAAAAAACTTGAGTACTGCTAAAAAAAACAAAGCCACATTTTGACAAAACTCTCTTTTTTTGTGCTCATCAGGACATTTTGCAAAAACACCATTTCAAGGGGGGCATTTATACTGCTTGAGTAGAAAGTGCTAGTAAGTTGGCAAATGGACCCTGAATGGGAGAAGAAAATAATTAATGATGATTGACAGTAAATAGCCAGTCTTTGTTGAAATTTTAAACCAGGCAGGTTGACTCTGATTGATCAATCCATTTCCCTGTAAAATGAACCATCTTTAGCTCCATTAGCGTGTCTAATATTACTTCTTTAGTGATGGTGATGATACTTAATTCCTCCCTCATATTCTTTAGTTTTAATGGAACGTTCAAAGTATTGAAGTATCTGTAAGGACTTACGCAAAATTTGTTTAACTCCTCCTCATTCCCCAAAACGCTCCATTGATTCTTCATCTCGGGCAACTATGTTCACTTTGACCTCTCTCCTCCTCTTCATATATTTAAAGAAACTCTTATTGTCAATTTTATATTCCTTGCTAGTTTGCCCTCAAAGTTTTTTTTCCTGGCCTTTATCATCTTTTTAGTCTTCCTTAGCTAGATTCTGAATTTATTCCAGTCTTCGGGACTAGCACTCACTTTGGTCTACTGATAAGCTTTTACTTTCAACTTACTGTCATCCCTGCCAATCTAACTGGTCAGTTTACTTTAGCTAACGTAATTTTCATTTCATTATATCTCCCCTTATTTAATTCCAAAAGTGACCTAAACAATGTCCTGCAGAGCTGCAACATGACCTCCCAAAGTTTCTCACTCACGAACTGAATATTGAATTAAATCATGTTATGAATAGTACTTTGTAGAGGATATTTTACTGTGAGATCATTTATTCATTACTAGATCCAAGATAGCCAGGGAGCAGGTGAGTCCATGATATATTGCTCCAGGAAACTATTCCTAATGCACTGTATGAATTCTTACTCATAGCTACCCTTTCCTATCTGACTAACTCAAATCAACATGAAAATTAAAGTCATCCATAATTATTTCTCTATTCTTTGCACATACTCCTATGATTTGTTGACTGGTTGAGGCAGGTAACCTCAACCTTTTAAAAAGAACTTGGATGACCACTTGAAATGTCATAACATTTCAAGGCTATGGTCCTTGTGCTGGAAAGTGAGGCTAGTCTAGATACAGTGTATTTTTGACAGCAGAGATTCGATGTACTGAATGGCCTCTTCTGTATTGTAAGATACTATGATTAAGTCAAGAAAAGAGGGACTGAGTGATGAAGGAAAGGAAGGGTAATTGAATGGTGACAGTGAAATCTCTGGACAGATGTACATCCTTCACTGCCAGTAAGCGTGAATATAATCAGTTTGTTTTGATCCAAAGTGCTCCCACAGATAGCTCAAAATGAAAATTTCTAATCATGCTGTTAGAAAGGTTCAGCTGAAACATGCCTGCATCCAATGATTTGTGACATTAACAGCATTAGGAAGGAGATCCTGCAGTCTTGTATTAGGACCAGCCATCTTACTGTGTAATTTAGGCTCCCCTTTGATTCGCATCTTCCTCTGCTTCTATATCCTGCTCTTCCTCCAATGAGCTGTGTTTGTTTAGAAATTTCAACCTTTTCAAAAGCCATGGTAGAGAGACCTCCACAATGCACGAGACCTTTGAGGGAGTTGACTGCAGCGCTACACCTGTTTGGTACAGGCAACAAAATTGCATCTTCAGTAGTGGTCCGTACAAACAGATTACTTTCTTTGTACCACCTCTGCTGTTCTGTCTCAGGGTCATATAAAGGAATAATTTTGGCCGTCTTGTCCCCCTCAATCCAACCATTTAGGTTAAGCCAGGGTGAGGTGCGTGAGGGGTGATGGTTGTAGAAGTGGGGTGTGGAGAACAAGGAGCTGTGGCAATCTGGACTAGTGGAAGATGCAGGAAACACAGCAGCTGCTAGGAAGGCAAGCACATGTACTTACTAGAAGCCCTCTTTGTTGTCACAGATCAGCTGAAGATTGGATGTGTTGAAGTTCTTCCTATTGAAGAATCTCACTAGCTAATCACAGGATACCACAATGGTGATGTAGGTATAGTCAACAAAATTTGGCATCTGGGAATCCAGTGATGAAGGAGAAACCCAGTGTCTCTTATGACAGACCTTTGCTTTAAAACCTCTCCAACAAAAAAACCAAACCAGGACAAAACACACCTGTTAAAGCCATCGTATTGTCACAATGGGAAAGATGACATTGTTTAGCCACCTGGAATTTAAGATCATCAAAATTGTTAGAAAGTACCATAAGTTTTCCACAGCTCTTTTCTCTTCTACCTGAATGTCAGCATCATTGCTGATGACCTCATGCAGAATTTTTTTTTTAAATCTCGTCTCAAGCTTTTTGAACACACTTCTCTCAACGAGCAATAACTTTGCATTTATGTGCCACAAGGTCTCACAAGCAACTGAACAAAAGCCTTGACCATTTAAATCAGTCTTTTTATTCATTTCCTGAATATGGATGCCACTGACAAGTCAAACATTTATTCTCCATAACTAAATGGGTGATTACCAAACTATTTCAGAAGGCAGTTAAGAATCAGTCACATTGCTCAGGGTCTAGATCTATGGGTCCCTAAAAAAACTAGATTTTAAATTCTCCATAATAGATCTGAATCTTTTATTCCAGATTTATATAATTAATTGAATTCAAATTCCCTAGCTGTTGCAATGAGATCTGAACACCTATTTTTAGAGTTTTACTCAAGATCTATTTGGAGTTTATAAAAAAAAAAGCATTGAAATATTTACACCAGAGACTTGAGTCTTCATATGGACTGGGCTTATAAATTTGGCTAATGTAGCTTGAAAGCTGAGTTTTTGGGATAGTTTCATAGCAGTTTCGTAGATCAGTGTACAATGAAACCAACTAGTTTTAGATTTAGTGTCATGTGATGAGGTCAATTAATTAGTAAACTCTTAGTAAAACAGCCATTGGGAAAAGATCCTCTGATTATAATACAATTAAATTTATATTAAGTTGAAAGGGACATATTTTGGCTGCAGGCAAGAATTTTAAATGAAGCCAGTTACAAAGGTAGTTTAATTCTTGAATATATTCAAGACTAAGGCAGACAAATTTTGATCTCTCATTGGTCTGAGGAATACAGGGAGTGTGGAGTTGAGGGAGAAGATCAGCCATAATTCTATTAAATAGCAAGTAACTTTGAGGAGTTTATTTCTGCTCCCATTTCTTATATGTTTGTCTTTAGTCCAGGCTCTGGATCAATTAAAACAGAAGCTAGGAACAGGAGGTCGTCATTCAGACCTTCAAACCTGCTCCAGCATTCACCACGATCATGGCTGATCGTCCAACCGAATAGTCTAAAACTGCTTTCTCCCTACAACCTTTGATCCCATTCGCCCCAAGTGCTATATCTAGTTGCTTCTTCAACATATCCAATGTTTTAGCATCAACGACTTCCTGCGGTAATGAATTCCACATGTTCACCACTCTTTGGGTGAAAATGGGTGAAATAATGACTTCTCATCTCCATCCTAAATGATCTACCCCAAATCCTCAGACTGTGACCCCTAGTTCTGGACACACCCACCATTGGGATCATCCTCCCTGCATCTAACCTGTCCAGTCCTGTTAGAATTTTATAATTCTATAAAATTAATGAGATCCCTCCCCCTCATTCATCTGAACTCCAGCGAAAACAATTCCAACCTAATCAATCTCTCCTCATAGGTTAGACCCGCCATCCCCAGAATCAGACTGGTAAACCTTCGCTGCACTCCCGAGGGCAAGAGGACCCTTCCTCAGAAAAGGAGACGAAAGCTGCATACAATATTCCAGGTGTGGTCTCACCAAGGCCCTGTAAAACTGCAACAACGCATCCCTGCTCCTGCATTTGAAACCTCTCGCAATGAAGGCCAATATACCATTTGCCTTCTTTACCACCTGCTGCACCTGCATGCTTACCTTCGGCAACTAGTGCTCAAGGACACCCAGGTCCTGTTGCACACTCACCTCTCTCAATGTATAGCCATTCAGGTAGTAATCTGCCTTCTTGTTTTTACTTGCAAAGTGAATAACCCTACATTTATCCAAATTATATACATCTGCCATTGATTTGCCTACTCACCCAACCTGTCCAGATCATGCTGAAGGACCTCTGCATCCTCACAGTTAACCTCCAGCCAACTTGGTATCATCTGCAAACTTGGAGATGTTACATTTACTTTCCTCATCCAAATCATTAATATATATTGTGAATAGCTAGGCCCCAGCACCATCCCTGTGGCACCCCACTATTTATTACCTGCCAATTTGAAAAGGACCCATTAATTCCTATTCTTTGTTTCTTCTCTGCCAATTAGTCTTCTATCCATCTCAATACACTTCCCCTAATCCCACGCGCTTTAATCTTGCACATTAATCCCTTACGTGGGACTGTGTCAAACACTTTCAAAAAAGTCCAAATATACCCTATCGACTGGCAACCCCTTGTCAACTCTACCAGTTACATCTTCATAGAATTCCAACAGATTTGTCAAGCATGATTTCCCCTTCATAAATCCATGCTGACTCTGTCTGATCCTGACACTGCTTTTTAAATGCTCTGCTACAAAATCCTTGACAATGGGTTCGAGAATTTTCCCCACTACTGATGTTAGGCTCACTGGTCTATAATTCTGTTTCCTCTACCTCCCTTTTTGAATACTGGAGTGTCATTAGCCACCCTCCAATCTGTTGGCACCATTTCAGTGTCTATATGATCCTGGAAGATGATCACCCATGCATCCACTATTTCTAGAGCTACTGGGGATTTAATCAGCCTTCAATCCCAACAATTTTCCCAACAGCATTTCTCTACTAATATTGATCTCCCTCTGCTCTTCCCTCTCACTAAATCTTGCCTCCTCTAACAATTCCAGTATCTGATTTGTGCCTTCTTTTGTGAAGAGAGAACCAAAGTATGTATTCAGTTCCTCAGCCAAATTTATCCCCTCTTATACATTAACCTGTTTCTCTCTGTAGGGCACATACATTTGTCTTGACCAATCTCCTCCTCTTCAGGTACCTATAGAAACTCTTAGCGTCAGTCTTTATGTTCCCTGCAAGCTTACTTTCGTACTCTATTTCCCCTTCTTAATCAATCCCTTGGTCGTTCTTTGCTGAATTCTAAACTGCTCCCTTTCCTCAGATTTATTATTTTTCTTTGCCAATCTGCATGCATATTCCTTGATTCAGATACTCTCACTCATTTCCTCTGTAAGCAGTGGATTGGTCCTCTTCACCCAGTTTACTTTTGCGGCAGACAAAAGTTCAGCAACAGGCACTAATACCTGAAGAAGGAGCGAAGTTCTAAAAGCTTGTGTTTTCAAATAAACCTCTTGGACTATAACCTGGTGGCATGTGATTTCTGACCTTGTTCACCCCAGTCCAACACCGGCACCTCCACATCTTTGTTAACTCTGGACTGGACTATTCCAATGTACTCCTGGCCAATTTCTCATTCTACAATTCATAAACTACACATCACCTGAAACTCTGCTGCAAATATCTTAAATCACACTAAGCCCTATTCATTTATCACCCTCTGCGAAATAATCTAGAACTGATTTGCAATCAAGCAACATCTGATTTTCAAACCTCTCCATGGTATCTCTCTCTTCTGCTCTGTCTATCTTTGTATTATTCTCCAGACAAATAACCCATCGTCCGTCTAATTCTGACACCTCCAATTTTAAACGCTCCGCCATTGGTATCATGTCTTCAGTTGCCTACGTCCCAAGATATGGAATATTATTTCCAGACCCTCTTCCTCACTATTTCTTCTTTACGACTCCTTCAAACCTATCTCTGCCCTAGCTTCTGGTGATTTGACCTAATATTTCCCTATAAAACACCAATATTCCAGGTGTGGTCTCATCAAGGCCCTGTACAACTGCAACAACACATATGTTTTATAATTTTCCCGTGAAGTGGCTGGGGACATTATATAATAAGTCACTAGACAAACAAATTGCTGTGACAAAAAGAAAGACAGTGTCTATAATTGACAACAGATTCATTGGCTGCGGATACGAAGGGGGCAATGTAAACTCTTTTATTCTTATTGAATTCATAATTCTTCCATATCCTCTCAAAAAGCTGAACAACATTTTTATAAAGGTCAGTTTCAGCAGCACATTTTCCTTCAAACTGAACATTGCCCCATAGGTCACCCATCTCACCCACGGAGATCACAAAAAGAATCCTGAATATGCAACCTCAATCAGTTTTTATCAAAACAGGAGAAAAAAGAATCTACAAATAATAGTGGTCCTCATTTCATTGTGGGAATGCAGTGGCTGACTTGCATATTTACAAACAAAGAGTTTTGGGTTAATCCTTGTCAGTCCCAGAACAAATGGCTTTTTCAAACAAAAAAGGGCCCTCGAGATATTTTGCAAATCAAAACAGCACGCTCAAAATTTTGTTATAAAACACAAGTGTCATTGTTTTCACCTACTTCTGAATCTTCTGATACAATGATCTTAGTTGTTAAGGTTGGCAACAAATTTTCAGAAGAACATAACCCAAGGAATATGAAGAGTAGGCTACATGCCAGTTACTCAAAGTAATTTATAGGAAAATTTCTGAAGTAAAGTCACAATAGCCCAACAGAGGATCATACCGCTACTTTCCCATTACAGAGATAGAGACAGCTGGTGAGGGGAGGGGAGAGGCTGAGAAGGAAGGACTTTCATAATACCATCAGCTGGTACGGAAATTGAACCCACATTGTTCATATCACTAACACTTGCACAACCAGCCATCCAGCCAGCTGAGCTAACTGTGCTGACGCACGCTAGCAAGAGTCTCAATCTGCAGTGCCACATAAGTGAAACAAAAAAGGCTTCACTCACTCCAAGAGCTGTTGTGAGTACACCTTTGGAAGTGCTATTCCACTACATAAGCCTTCACTACCGGCAAGC
This sequence comes from Ginglymostoma cirratum, assembly GCA_024137785.1. NCBI lineage: Eukaryota > Metazoa > Chordata > Chondrichthyes > Orectolobiformes > Ginglymostomatidae > Ginglymostoma > Ginglymostoma cirratum. Next base: position 5,276,048 of record JAHRHZ010000034.1, on the reverse strand, counting down.
CAGGTCTGCAGCCACAGTAGAGAGTAACATCATTTTAGCTCTCATTTCTAACTTTTATCCTTCTTTAGTTTAAGTTGTTGTATTCGTACTTCAGTTAACTATTAATTAATTAATATTTAATTATTAATAAACAACTATTAATTTTAACTTAAATAACTTCCAGCAATGGCCGAGAGAGAAACTAACCTTTTCACGAGTTGAAAACTTAAATTTGTGCTGCCAGTTATTTTTAGATTAGAAACCTCCAAAACTAAATGGGAGCAACATACAAGATTATGGGAATTCTTGGTTCATGGACCACACTGATGACATACCGTAAAAACTACTTGCGCTACATACAAAACAAGTGAGGTACATGGTTTTGGTTTACTTGAAGCTATCTGGTGGGTTTATTTATGAAACTAGACAGTATAGAATAATGTATAAACATCGTTTGCCTAGGTTGCTACAATGCAAAGTGATGACATCCAGGTACTTGGCTCATCTGCATGCTGAGCTTCTTAAAAAGGAGATCACTCGAGGCAACATTACAACATCCTTTTATTCCTTAAAAGTACTGGTCAGAATCTACAACTTTAAACAAACACTGGGTAATAGTAAAATTAATTATTAAAAGACAGAGATTGTAGAATATATGAATACAGAAATAATTATTGTAAAATTTACAAGCACAGCAGTCTAAGAATCCATGTTACAATTTTGGTGATTTGACAACTCTTCCAGACCTGGTTATAGTGTAATCTTCTGGAGATGTGGATCTCACCCTTTCACTCTTGGCTCTTCTTGAATCATAGATTTATTAATATGTTGGCTATAATAAGGATGGGCAACAAATGCTAGTTTTCCCAGCAATTCCCACGTCACAAAAAAATTTAAAAGAGAAACCTTTTAGTTGAAGGCCCTAGCCCGATTCAACAGCAAACACTAGAATGCAAGCTACTTTTCTACTTCCAGTCACAAATCTCTCATTTGGTCAATCAAAAAGAAAATAGATTTCTGCTCCTGAGATGTGTCGAGCTCATCATGACAGGTACTATCGATTCCACCCCAAAACAGATTTTCATTCTAATGTGTGTTCTCGGGAAGGAAGATATATTCTCTGGTTATGTAATCTCATTACAAATTTTATATTGGAAATGGCTCTGTTGTTAAATTAGAAGAGCTCAAATCATGATAAAAAGGATGAACGTGAAATTTCCACACACTCGTGAGAAGGTTAAACATGGAATACATCAATTATTTAAATTGTCAAGATTTGTCTGAGGAACGAAGAACCTTTCAATTGAATGTTCCTTTTCCAAAAATGGTCATGTGTTATCAGAGAACCTATATTTTCCACATTTGAAAATTCTTGTTTCATTAAAACAACACGCATATTTGTATGTGGATAAAATTCTCATAGTCATACCTCTCCTGGGAACAAATTTAAATAAACATTCTTACAACAAATAAACCAATTACATGGTATTATTGGACTGGAGAGAGAGAGAGAAGAGGAGTGTGGATAGGAACAGAAATAGAGGGCGAGATAGCTGGCACAAGGAGGGGGGCAAGAGGGCGAGAAAGAGAGGGCAAGGGCGAGAAAGAGAGCAACCGTGAAACAGAGCATGAGCAAGAACGAGCGGGATGGTGTTGTGATGATAATGAAGATCTGGCTCAAAAAAATGGCAGAACTAGGTATTAATCATTCATGTATAGAAGATGGTCAGAAAAAAAACAGAAGCATTGGTTAAAGAAGGCACAGCAGCTGAAAGGAGAGTATGTCCCAGTGGCATTAAGGACAGAATCTATTTGGCTGATGCAAAGGATCAACAAAAAGAATTACTTCACTCAGTGTAGTCTACAGGTCACCAAATAGTAGGGAAGAATTTAACGAAACTACAGGGATGTGCAAAAAATGTAGTACTGTAATAAAGAGGGACTCAAATTATCTGAATATTGTATACGGCTAAAGTCCCAATCAAAGGGCAGATAGGAACAAGGGCTCCTACTGCATTTTCAGTTACTGCCGTACATTTCTAGTAGCATGAGAATGGGGGTATTATTGGACCTGATTTTTTTTAAGAATGGAACATTTAGGAAGCAATGATAGGATTTAGATTGTACTGGAAAAGGAGGAGGAACATTCTAGAAGAATAATACTTAACTTGGAGAAATCCCAGCGAAATTGGCTAAGAATGGATTTCACCCAATTAAATTAAACCAAAGATTGTTAGCCAAGACTGAAACTGAACCGTGGTCCATCTCTAAAAGAAGGGATAGTTCAAACGTAGTCAAGATGTATTCGCTCAAAAAGAAAAGGTAGGTCAAACAAATCTAGAGCTGCCCAGATGATAAGAAATAGAAGTTAAGGTAAAGAAATAAAGTACGCTCATAATAAACATACAGTGGATAATACAACCAAAAACCAAGCTGAATATTACAGCCTGAGAGGAACTGAAAAAAGCAAAGAAGGGAAGTAACAAGACAGTATGAGAAACGGCCAACAGCTAACTAACATAAAAGGAAACCCAAAAGTTTTATCAACATATGAATAGCAAAAATAGTGAATATTAATAAAAGAGAGTTACGTATGGAGGCAGAGAGCATGGTTGATATATTAAGTTAATAACTGGCATCTCTATCAAGTTTAAAACTTAAAAAGGAGATATTGGCTGAGCTGTGCATATACCCAAGTTCATAAGACATGAGGACTAGAGGAGTTACAAATGGAAGACAGAGTGGAATTTGTGGCCATAACATTCCAAATTTCCATCATCTCAGGAGGTTGTGCCAGAGGACAAGAGAATTGAAAATGTTACATCTTTGTTCAAAAACAAAAAAAGGGTCTTGCATTGATCAGGGTAAATGCAAGAAGAATGCCAATTTGCAAACAATCACAGTAAGTTATACTTGCAGGAGAAAGGGGTGCTGTTTGGTTTGCAAGTCAACTCTGATTATCAAAGGTGTTGCCATGGAAAAAGCAACGAGGCACGACTGGCTCACTGCGAAGGTCCCTCGCAATTCAATAAAGACATAAGACTTGAACATATTCTGTTTATTTGTAGAGATCAATACGACTTTTACAATTGGCCCTTCCAATTTTCAAAGGGAAAATTTGGGAAAAAAAACTTCTGCAGATAAACAAATATTTGTTTATCTTCCAATGTTTTATGAGGTTCATGATAGGTTATTATTAGAGAACTTGTAATCTAAAGAGGAGGAAAATGGACATGAATTTTTCAGTTCTGTGAAGATTCGGCCTTTTTTGAAATAGCTCAAAGTTACTTTGAGCATCAAGTTCAAGTTCAAAATCTCATTTGTTAAAAGTCGTATACTTTTAGCTAAATCACAAGCGAACTTCCTGGAAATACAAGTGCCAAGGTATTTGCTGACTTGATTTTTTGAAATTTTCAGACAGGGACGGTCAAAGACAGATTCGCGCAGGGGAAAGAGACCTATATAGTAGAAGATGTCGCGGTCAGGGTTGGGAAGACATCCTGAGATGCTTAGAACTCAGTGAAAATAAAGCTAAAAAGGCAGAATATCTATGAGTGTGTCAGAGGGGAAGGCATGAGTTCAGGGAACTCATTAAATAACAGTGAATTCAGTTAGCACTTGGTTTAAAGGTCTTGGGGTTAGACATTAATTGAAGGGAATAGCATCCAGCAAATTTGCTAAAAAGTCAACAATTACAACCATTCGTGAGCAAGAAACTTCAATGTGGAGCTTGGGGTGACTCTTTAGAGATGTGTGTGCCATAACGGTTTATCTGGGATAAAACGGAATGAATCTCTTTTAGAAATAGTAGGAACTGCAGATGCTGGGGTCTAGGCTGGAAACATCAGCTTTCCTGCTCCTATGATGCTGCTTGGCCTGCTGTGTTCATCCAGCTCTACACCTTGTTATCTCTGAATCTCTCTTTTTTCATGTTTGCATTGAGATGGTTCCAATTGTTCTTGAATAGGACAATATTTTGTTTTGTTTTGTTTTCCTTTTGTGTAATAATTTTTATGGTGTTTTGTTAGAAATACATTTGCAGGTTCTTGCGAATAAGTCCAGTGACTTACCTCCATGGTACCCAAGAAGAAAAATAAAACTCATAGCCTAGCAAGCCAGATTTCTCTCTAGAATTTCATATGCCCAGCATAATCAACAAAGATCATAACATCTATTCACAAAAAAAAAACAATAGTAGTCAGAGATAGTAAGAACTGCAGATGCTGGAGTCAGGGATAGCAGTGTGGAGCCATGGGAAAACCTATTTCTGAAGAAGGGTCCCGACCCAAAACGTCAACTTTCCTGCTCCTCTGATGCTGCCTCGCCTGCTATGTTCAACAATAATAGTACCAGGATGTAGAGCATACATCCAAACAATTTTAATTACCAAAATTCTGTTCACATTCTGCCAGAATTACTCACATTTATGCCTGAATGAGGTTTGCAGATAAGACCCGAATGCCAGAACACCGATGCAAGTAACTCCCCTTGACATTGAAGTCAGTCAAGCAATGACATGCCCTAACTGGGATTGTTCATTCACACTTTCATAGAATTCAACTTCATTCACAATTATTCCAATAATATCAAGTATTTATTTAGCACATTTAACATAAATGTTCCCAGATGCTAAAATTATTCCATGCCTGCCTACTACATCACCTGAGCAAAATCCAGGCTTGTGCTGATGTGTGGCTGGTAACATTCATGTCACATATGAGCCAAATAATCATCATTGCCCACTATAAAACCATTCCTTCTGATTTCTAATGGCATCAATCACCATGCAAATTGTTACAATTTGCAATCAGAAGGGAGTACTGACTATGATAAACATTAGAATTTTACTTCTTTTGATAGGCAGGAGAAAGATGTAATAGTGCCTCAATCATTTGCTTGTGTAAGATTTCCACAGGCTAATGTAATTTCAGGTCAAACTACAGAACTGCAAAAATATGAACATAAAACAAGGAGCAAGAATAGAGCACTGGGCCCTTTGAGTCTACTCCACCATTCACCAAGATCATAACTGATCTGATTTTAACCTTACTTTTGAATTTCTGCATCACCCTTTCATCCCAATGGTAATCAAAGTATCTACCTTTGCCTTAAAAATATTTTAAAATTCTGCAACCTCTGCCTTTTGAGTGAGGGAGTTGAAAAGACTCAACCCTGAGAGAAAACTATTTTCATCGTCTGTCTTAAATGTGTGGCTCCTCATTTTTAAACTATGTCCTCTAGTTCTAGATTCTCCCCCACGAGGAAACTTCCTTTCCACATCCTTATCCATCTGGTAAAGTCCCTTCAGAATCTAATACATTTCAATAAATCCACTTCTGTCTCTTCTCAACTCCAGAGGATATAGACAAAGCCTGTCTAGCCTTTCCTTATGAGGTAATTCATAAGGAATCCTTATGAGGTACCCTCATTCCAGGTATTAGGCTAGTAAACCTCTGAACTGGCTAGTAAACAGACGCTAGAAAACCTCTGAACTGCTTCCAACGCATTAATGCCTTTCCCTACATACAGTGACTAGTATTGTACACAGTACTTTAGATGGAGTCTTACTAATGCCCTAAGCTAATTTCTCTTGTATTCTATTCCCCTCTCAATAAAACATAGTATTCTATGATCTTTCATGATTATTTGCTGTACCTGCATCCCAACCTTGAATGATTCATGCATTAGGACGCCCACATCTCTCTGCATCTTTGGACCAGTGATCATAATTCTAATCGATTTTAAAACAGGTATGGAAAAGGATAAGCCTTGCATAAAAGATGAAGTTCTAAATTGGAATAAGGCCAATTTTTGACAGTATGAAACAAGAACTTTCAAAAGTTGATCGGTGTAGAATGTTCACAGGTAAAGGGACGACTGGCAAGTGGCAAGTTTTCAAAAATAAAATAATAAGAGTTCAGAGGCAGTATGTTCCTGTTAGAGTGAAGGGTAAAGCTGACAGGAGTGGAGAACAATGATGAATAGAGATATTGAAACACTGGTCAAAAATAAGGAGGTATGTGTCAAGTACAGACAACTTTGATCGAGAGTATCTCTTAAAGAGAATAAAAGGAACGGTGCATTCTTAAGAGAGAATTCAGGACTGCAAAAAGGGGATATAAGATAGCCTTGGCAGATAAGGTTAATGATAATCCAAAGAGGTTCTACAAGTACAATAAAGGAAAAAGAGCAACTTGTATTGCCATGGGCGAGGTGCAGAAGGCTGGGGGTTAACTAATGAGCCCCAACCCAAAACTTCAACTTTCTTACTCCTCTGATGCTGCCTGGCCTGCTGTGTTCCTCCAGCTCCACACTGCGTTGTCTCTGGAGGGTGACTAATGTTTGCTTTTATTTAAGAAAGGCTGTAAAAGAGAAGCCTTGGAACTACAGACCAGCGAACCTGACATCATTGGTGTTGGAGGGGATTCTGAGACATAGGATTTACATGCATTTGGAGAAGCAAGGACCGATTTTAGGGATAATTAGCATGGCTTTGTGTGTGGGAAATCACGTCTCACAAACATGATTGACATTTTTTGAGGACGGAACCAAAATGATTGAGGAGGGCAGAGCGGTATACAATGTCTACGTGGACTTCAGTTAAGCCTTCAAAAAGGTTCCACATAGTAGGCTGATTAGTAAAGTTAGATGACACGAGATTCAGGGACAGCTTGCCAATTGGATATAAAATTGGCTTGACAGTAGGAGACAAAGGGTGGTGGTGGACGGTTGTTTTTCCTGACTGGACGCCTGTGACCAGCAGTGTTCTGTGGGGATCAGTGCTGGGTCCATTGTTGTTTTTCATTTATGTATAGAATTTGGATGAGAATTTAGGAGCCATGGTTAGTACGTTTGTGGATGACACCAAAGTTGGTGGTATAGTTGAAGGTGAAGAAGGTTACCTAAGATTACGAAAGGTATTTTGATCAATTAGGCCAATGGGCTGAACAGTGGTAGATGGAGTTTAGTTGGGATAAATGCAAGGTATTGCATTTTAGCAAAATGAATATGGGCAAAACTTATAAGTTAATGGTAGGACATTGGATAGGGGTTCAGGTACATAGTTCCTTCAAAGTGGTGTCACAGGTAGACAGTGGTTACAAAGGCATTTAGCGCACTTGCCTTCATTGCTCAGACCATCGAGTATAGGATTTGGGATGTTACGTTGAGGTTGCAGGTGAGGCCACTTTTGGAGTGTGGTGTGCAGTTTCGGTCACCTTGCCACAGGAAGGATATTATTAAATTGGAGAGGGTGCAGAAAAGATTTACCAGGATGTTGCAGGGACTGGAGGGGTGGAGTTAAAGTGAGAGACTGGATAGGCTGGGACTTTTTCCCACTGGAGCGGAGGAGGTTGAGGGATGACTTTATAGAGGTTTAGCAAATCATGAGGAGCACAGATAAGGTGAATAGCAAAGGTCTTTTCCTTACGGTAGGGGGAGTTCAAAACTAGGGGACATATTTTTTAAAGAGACAGGGGCCAGAGGGTCAACTTTTTCACATGGGTGGTTCGTATGTGGAATGAACTGCCAGAGGAAATGGTAAATGCAGGTACAGTTACAACATGTGGATAGGTACATGAATAGGAAAGGCTTAGAGGGATATGGGCCAGACAGGACTAGTTTACTTTGGGAAACTTGGTCGGCATGGACAAGTGGACTAAAAGGTCTGTTTCCCTGCTGTATGACTCTATGACTATAACTCTATCTCAGAGTTCTGCAACCACTCACCATTTAGATATGCTTCTTTTTTATTCTGTCAAAAATGGACAATTTCATATTTTTCCCATGCTATAATCCATTTGTCAGAACTTTGCACACTCACTCAGAATCATAGAATCCCCAAGCGCGGAAACAGGCCTTTCAGCCCAACTGGTCCACACCGACCCTTTGAAGAGTATCCCACCCAGACACATCCCCCTACCCTATCCCTGTAACCCTGCATTTCTCATTGCTAATGCACCTACACATCCTTGAACTCTATCTTCAATTTAGTACAGCAATCTACCTAACCTGCACATCTTTGGACTGTGGGAGGAAACTGGAGCACCCAGCAGAAATCCATGCAGACACAGGGAGAATATGCAAACTCCACACAGACAGTCACCTAACGGTGGAATCAGACCCAGGTCCCTGACCCATGAGGCAGCAGTGGTAACCACTGAGCCACCTATCTATATCCCTTTGTAGGCTTATGTCTTCTTCACAACTCACTTTCCTATCTATCTTTTGCATCATTCGCAAATTTGACTAACACATCTTCAGTCCTTTCATCCTAATCATTTGTACAAATTGTAATGAGTTGAGGGCTCAGCACTGATCCCTCATGATATCCTGACCTGAAAAAGATCTATTTATTAACTACCCTTTGGCTGGCTAACAGGAAGTAATCTCCTATCTGTGCCAATATATTATCCCCAACACATTGATCTTATATTTTCCATAGTACCTTTGATGTGGCACTTTATCAAATGCCTTCTGATAATCTAAGTATTATATATCCACTGATTCTCCTTTGACCACAGTCCTGCCACATCCAGTCGTGACTGATGGAGGATAATTAAACAAATCACTGCACGAGTGATTACGAGGATCCACAAGTATCCCCATCCTCAATGACGGAATAGCCCAGTACATTAGTGCAAAAGATTAGGTTCAAGCATTCGTGGCAACTTCAGCTAAAAGCACTGAGTGGATGATCCATCTTAACCTCCTCCAGTGGTCTCCAGCGTCACAGATATTAACAGTCAGCCAGTTCAATTCACTCCAACAATTTCATGATATCATGTGGAGACACTGAATACTGCAAAGGCTGTGGGCCCTGACAATATTCCAGCACCACCTGCAATAATACTGAAGACTTGTGCTCCAGAACGTGCCCTTCCCCAAGCTCTTCCAGTATAGATACAACACTGGCATCTGCTGGCAATGTGGAAAATTGCCCAGATATGTCCTGCACGCAAAAACAGACAAATCCGACCCGGTCAATTAACGTCCCATCAGTCTACTCTTGATCGTAAGTAAAGTGATGGAAAGTGTCATCAGTGCTATCATGCAGCATATGCTCAGCAATAACCTGCTCACTGATGCCCAGATTGGGTTCTGCCAGGGCCACTCAGCTCGTGAGCTCATTACAGCCTTGTTTCAAAGATGGGCAAAACAGCAGAATTCCAGAGGTGATGTTAGAGTGACAGCTCTCGACATCAAGGCTGCATTCAACCACATGTAGCATCAAGGAGCCGTAGTAAAACTGGAATCAATGGGTATCGGGGGTAAACTCTCCACTGGATGAAGTCATACCCAGAAAATAGGAAAATGGTTGTGGTTCTTAGAGGTCAGCCATCTCAGCCCAAGGACAGAGATAGTAGGAACTGCCGATGCTGGAGTCTGAGATAACAAGCTGTGGAGCTGGATGAACACAGCAGGAAAGCTGACAATTCGGGTCTGGACCCTTCGGTCCCAGACCCAAAACGTCAGCTTTCCTGCCCCTCTGATGCTGCCTGGCCTGCTGTGTTCATCCAGCTCCACACCTTGTTACCTCAGCTCAAGGACATCTCTGCAGGAGTTCCTCAGTAGTGTCCTAGGCAACTTCAGCTGCTCTAATGACCTTGCCAAGGTCAGAAGTGGGGACATTCACCAATGACTGCATAAAGCTCAAGGCCAATCACAACTCCTCAGACACTGAAGCAGTCCATGTTCAAATGCAACAAGATCTGGATAATATCCAGGCTTGGGCTGACAAATGAAAACTAACATGTGCACCACACAAATGCCAAGCACTGATCGTTTTCAGTAAGAGACATTCTAAAGCACCACCACTTGACATTCAACAATGTTACCATCACTGAATCCCTCACTATCAACATATTGAGGCTACCACTGTCCAGAAACTCAACTGGACTTGCCACAAACACCATGGCTACAACAGCAGGTCAGAGGCTAGGAATACTGCAGTGAGTAACTCACCTCCTGACTCCCCAAAGCCTGTCCACAACCCACAACACACAAGTCAGGAGTGTGATGGAATACTCCCCACTTGCCTAGATGACTGCAGCCCCAACAACAATCAAGAAGTTTGACACCATCTAGGACAAAGCAGCCCACTTGATGGCACTACACCCACTCAGTAGCAGCACTGTGTACAATTTACAAGATGCATTATAGAAATTCACCAAAGATCCTTAGGCAGCACCTTCTGAACCCATGACAGCTTTCATCTAGAAGGACAAAGGCAGTAGTTACATGGGAACACCATCACCTGCAAGTTCACTCCAAGTCATTCACCAATGTCGCTGTTCCTTCATTGTTGCTGGGTCAAAAATCATAGAATTCTTTCCCGAAAGAATTCTGGGTCAATCTGGGGCACGTGGATTGCAGCAGTTCAAGAAGGCAGTTCACTCAAGCAGCTAGGGACAAGCGATAATTGTTGGCCAGCCAGCAAAGCCTAGGTCCCGTGAGCAAATAACAAATCAAATTACTTCAAATAACTCCAATAAATTAGCTAATCATTACTTCCTTTTGACAAACATGGCTCTGCCCAATTCCCTTGAACTCATCTTTCAGTGTCCTGTTATAACACGTTTAATAATAGCTCCTAACATTTTCTCTATGACAAACGTTAAGCTAACTGGCCTATAGTTTCCTTTACAATTATATACATTACTATATAATTCAACACAGCACAGGAACAGGCCCTTTGGCCCACCAAGCCTGCACCAATTCCTAGTCCTTATTTATTTTTGGGCTATCATCCCTCTGTTTGCCTCCCGTTCACATGTCCATTAAGATACGTGTCTGCTTCCACCACCTCCACTGGCTGTGCATTCCAGACACCCACTGTGAATAATTTACCCCATACATCTCCCCTAAACATTCTCTCTCTAACCTTGAACCTGTTCCTTCTGGTCATTGACTCTGGGAGAAAGCTGCTGACAATCCACCCTATCTATATGTCTCCATTTTGCAGACCTCCATCAGGTCACCCCTCAGCCTTCTTCTTTCCAGTGAAAACAATTCAAGTTTATCCAAGCTCTCCCCATAACTAAAACCTCCAGACCAGGTAGCATCTCGGTAAACATTCTCTGCACACTGTCCAAACAATCCACATTTTTCTGGATTTGTGGCAACGAGAACTGCACGCAATATTCCAAATGTGGCCTAACTAAAGGTTCGCACAGCTGTAACATACCTTTCCAACTTTTACATTCGATGTCCCAGCTGATGAAGGCAAGCATAAAACCATAAGACATAGGAGTGAAAGTAAGGCCATTTGGCCCATTGAGTCCACTCCGCCATTTAATCATGGCTGATGGGCATTTCAACTCCACTTACCTGCACTCTCCCCGGAGCCCTTGATTCCTTGCGAGATCAAGAATTTATCAATCTCTGCCTTGAAGACATTCAACGTCCCGGCCTCCACTGCGCTCCGTGGCAATGAATTCCACAGGCCCACCTTTCTCTGGCTAAAGAAATGTTTCCTCATTTCTGTTCTAAACCGACCCCCTCTAATTCTAAGGCTGTGCCCACGGGTCCTAGTATCCCCACCTAACGGAAACAACTTCCCAGCGTCCACCCTTTCTAAGCCATGCATTATCTTGTAAGCATGCTGTTTGCCTTCTTAACCACCTTACCCGCCAGTGTTGCCACTTTCAGGGATCTGCAGATCCTGATTTTCTGACTCCCTCCTTTTTGAATAAAAGCTATTTTTCAATCTAAAGGAACCTTCTCTGAATCTCATGAGTTTTTGAAAACTGAAACCAACATGTTGAAGATCTCACTAGCTACTTTTGGTTAAGACCCTAGGATGAAATCCATCTGAAACACAGGGCTTGTCAACTCAGTTCCAACAATGTACTCAGCAGCATTCCCTGGTAAATGTAATTTTCTTGAGTTCCTCCCTCCAATTGCTGATTTACAGCTATTTTGGGAATATACCTGCTTCCTCTCTAGTGAAGACAAATGCAAAACATCTAATCAATTTGCCTGCTATCTCCTTATCTTCCATTATTAATTCCCCAGACTCTCCCTTTCCTTTATTTTATTCATTTGTGGGACGTAGGCAGTACTGGCTGGCCAGCAGTTATTGCCCATCCCTAGTTGCCCTTGAGGTGGCAGTGGTAGTGAGTTGCCTTCTTGAACTGCACCCGTCCACCTGCTGTCGGTTGACCTACAATGCCATTAGGGAGGGAATTCCTTCACTGTTGTTGGGTTAAAATGCTGGAACGGCGATGTAGTTCCAAGTCAGGATGGTGGTGGTGTTCCCATGCACCTGCTCCCCATTATCCTTCTAGGTCGAAGCGGGCGTGGGTTTGGAAGGTGCTGTCTGAGGATCTTTGGTGATTTTCTGCAGTGCATCTTGTAGATGGTAGCAGTAGTGTGTACTAAGCGGTGGTGGTGGAGGGAGTGAATGCTTGTGGATGTAGTGCTATTAGGGCTGCACTCATCCAGGCAAGTGAGGAGTATTCCATCACACTCCTGACTTGTGCCTTGTAGATGTGGACAGGCTTTGAGGAGTCAGGAGGTGAGTTACTCACTGCAGTATTCCTAGCTTCTGACCTGCTGTTGTAGCTACTGTGTTTATGTGGGGAGTCCAGTTGAGCTTCTGGTCAACGGTAACTCCCAGGATGTTGATAGTTGAGGCTTCAGTGATGGTAACGCCATTGAATGTCAAGGGGTAGTGGCTAGATTATCTCTTGTTCACAATGGTCATAGCCTGGCATTTGTGTGGTGCGAATGTTCCGTGCCACTTGTCAGCTCAAACCTGGATATTGTTCAGATCTTGTTGCATTTGAACGTGGACTGCTTCAGTGTCTGAGAAGTCACGAGTGATGCAGAATGTTGTGCAATCATCAGCTAACATCCCCACTTCTGACCTTATGATGCAGTGAAGGTCATTGAGGAAGCAGCTGAAGATGTTTGAGCCTAGGATTCTACCCTGAGGAACTCCTGCAGAGATTTCCTGGAGCTGAGATGATTGACCTCCAATAACCACAACCACCTTCCTATGTGTTAGATACGACTCCAACCACTGGAGAGTTTGCCCCTAATACCCATTGATTCCAGTTTTGCAAGGGCTCAGACATTCATAGAATCCCTACAGTGTGGAAGCAGGCCCTTCAACCCAACAATTTCACAACGACCCTCAGGGCATCCCATCCAGACCCATCCTCTAATCTACACATCCCTGAACACTATGGGCAATTTAGCATAGCCAATCCACCTAGCCTGCAAATCTCTGGACTGTGGGAGGAAACCTACGCAGACACGGGGAGAATGTGCAAACTCCACACAGACAGTCGCCCGAGAATGGAATTGAACCCGGGTCCCTGGCGCTGTGAGGCAGCAGTGTTAATCACTGAGCCACCGTGCTGCCCACCATGGCTCCTTGATACTACACCCAGTCAAATGCAGCCTTGATGTAAGTGGGTGTTACTCTCACCTCACCACTTACTTACATAATACTTTTCTTTTTAAATATCTGAAGAAACTTTTCTTATCCGTTTTTATAACTTTGGCTAACCTTCTCTTCGACTCTATTTTTTCCCTCGTTATCATTTTGTAATTGTTTGCTGTTCCTAATACTCTGTCCAATCCTGCCCTGGCATCTATCTTTGCACCATTATGTGCATTTTCTTTGACTTTTTTTAAGTTAACCACAGGCAGCAGATCCACTCCTTGGAATTTTTTTAATTTATGGAATGTATCTATTTTGCATTTTCTGGAATATTTCCAGAAATGTTTGCCAATGTATCTCTATTGACCTCTCCCTTAATCTAAATTGCCAATTCACATTTGCTAGTTCTACTTTCATGCCCTCACTAACTCAAAATAATTTTGGACCCACACTTTACATATAATTTAAGGGAGAACATCAATCATATTGACCTCCATGAGACCCAAAAAGAAAAGTAAAAGTTATAGCGTGGCAGGTCAGATTTTACTCTAGGATCTGATTTGCCTCATATTACCAACAGGGATCATAACACATATTCACAAACAAAAGTAATCAATAATAGTGCCAGGGTGCATGGCATACTCCCAAACAATTTGATCAAAGTTCAGTTCACATTCTGCCAGGAATAACTCACATTTGTGACTGAATGTCAAAACACTGGTGAAAATAACTCCCTTTATCATCATGATTGCTGCTACCCAGGGCCGCTCTCACTGTAGGATTAATCATGAATCTTATCTCATTGTTCAAAATGGTTTTTCACACTCCATGGAAGGATGGAAGGTTAACTACTCAGAGACATTTGTCTAGGCTACGTGTCAGCACTATCGTTTAGTAACGCTCATTCTAGAGGGCTGTCTAAGCTCTTCACCACATAAACGGTATCAAACAAAAATACATGTTTACGTCCACCTTATTAATGTGCAATGTGTTGTATTAAGCATTTACTCAAAATTCAAAATATCATAAATTCTTACACAGAACACACACCAACTTTTCTTAGGAGATCACTGTGCTCCAGACACACACACTCAGCAAGGCAATATATTTCATTATCAGACAGCATACCATAACAAACAAGGAATGACCTTATTTTAAGCCTGATGATACCAAACATTAGCTTACACCAGAGAATTCTACATTAACCAAGCAGAATTATTGGTAATACCAAACAAAAAACAATCAACTTATCTCTGATACAATCAATTGCCTTGCTTGTTTGGGGAATATATTTTCAAGTTCATTATTTGAATTAGAAAAGTTAGCACTGCCTTTGAAAGTTCTGCAAAAGCATACCTGTGTCCAGCATGGAATCAAGTTCACAACATAATTCTGCAGCCTTTTATCTTAACAGCACCAGATCACAGTTTTGCAAAAAGAGAGAAAAAGAATTTATGGATCAAAGTTTTCATGGTAAACAATTTCATGGCTTTTTTAAGAGAACCATGACAGCCTCATTAAAGCTCAGTACTATGGCCCTCATTAAAGTAGAGTACCATTTAAAGTATTATTCCAGGAACCCCTTTCAGGAGCTACTCCATGGTCCCTCTGAAGAACTATTCTACCGGCTCCCTTTGAGGAGTGTTCTACAAGCCCCTTTAAAAACCTATGGGTCAATTTAGGGACATATTCCACAGGTCCCTTTTAGGGAGTACTTAATGTTCTGTTTAACAAGTCATTCTACAGGTTCCCTTTATGGAGAGTCCCATAGGTGCCCTTTAAAAAAAGCTACAGCTCCAATTAGTGACACATTCCACTGGTGCCCTTTAAAAGTCATTTGGGAGATTTGGTCCATTTTGGGAGATATTCCATAGGTCCCTTGTAAAGTATATTTCATGCTCCGTTTAATGACTCCCTTGGAGGTAACAATTATACAGGTACCTTTTAAAAGGAGTGTCCCATTGGTGTTCTTTAAAAAAAACACTACTGGTCCATTGAGGGAGATATTCCACGGGTCCCTATGAGGAATACTTCGTGGTGTATTTGAGTACTTGTCTCCTTCAGGAGCCATCCATCGTGTTTTTTGTCTCTTATCAACCCATTATTACACACCTCTGGAATGGGTGGCTCTGGAACAGGGGTGTCCTGGCTCAGAGGTAAAGATGCTACCACTGTGCCACAAGATCCCCCGAAACCATCCAAACGGTCCCTTTAAGGAGCTATGCCACAATCCCTTAAAGGAGCTACCCCTCGGGGTCCCTTTAAGGAAGGCATACCCCGGTTTTAAAGCAAACCCTTGAAGTCGTCGGTCGGTCGGTATTAATACACGAAAAGCGGAGGGAGGGAGCGAGCGAGCGAGAAATTTTTTTTAAAAAAAGAAGCGGCTGGATCGTCCACACGATGAGTCATTTTGTTTGTAGGATACTTCACTCACTTTTGTTTTAATGTCTTCACCCTCCGGTTTTTCTCAGTGGTGCTTCACGCAATGGTTCTCCATCCTCTCGCCATCTGCCTCCAACTTTTCCACATCCATCATCAGCGGTAAATAAATCTCCAACCGTCCCGGTCACTCCCACATAAATTACTTCACATTCTCCCCGAGGAAATGGGGAGAACTTCCCCCTACAACAACCCCTTCAGTCGGGCCCCGGGGGCTTCACACGCGTTTACTTCGAGCCACATTTATAGATATCTATATATATTTTAAAAGCTAAGGAGTAAAGGCCGGAGTGAATACTTTCACCAACTGCCATCCAACTTCTGACAGGAATATTCCACCCGAAAGGCGGGCTCCGAGCGCGCGAGGGGAGGGGCCCCCGCCCCCTCCCATCCATCCACCTGGGGATCGGCTCTGCCCCGCCCCCATCCCCGCTGCCCCACCCAGCCCCCTTTCCCATCCTCACTGCACCTTTCCCAGCCCTTGCCCTATCCCCACTGCCCCGCCCCGCCCCGCCCCACCCCACCCAGCCTTCTGCCCACACAGCCATCTGTACCTCACAACCTTCCACCCCACTGCCCTTTGACCCACCAAGCCCTCTGCCCTACCCCCATTGGAGTCTGCCCCACCCAGTTCTCTGCCTAACCACCACTGCCCCTCCCTCACTGCCCCACCCAGTCTATGCCCTGACCCAATGCCCCTCTCCAACTGCCCTGTGCTGCTTCTGCCCATCCCACACTGCCCTCTCCCCCCTACAGCCATCTGGCCTGCTGTGCCCTGCCTCCTGCCTCACAGCCCTCTACGCCTATCCTCCCAGCCATCTGTCCCACTCCTACTACCTCCAGCCCTCTTCCCTACCCCGTCTGCTACCCCCCCCCGCCTTGCGCCCTGCGCCCTGGCACTGTGCTCATCCCCGACTGCCCTGCACTACTCCTGCCCACCTGTCTCTCTCCCAATCCCTGTACCCCACCCCTACTGATCTTTTAAATGTTATAACTGCACCTTTTTTTATTCATTTGTTGGATGTGGCGCAGCATTTATTGTCTGTCCCTAGTTGCCCTTGAGAAGGTGATGTTGAACTGCCTTCTTAAACCATTACAGTCCGTCTGTTGTGAGTTGACCCACAATGCCATTAGGGAGGGAATTCTAGGATTGTGACCCAGTCACGGTGAAGGAACGGCGTTATATTTCCAAGTCAGGATGGTGAGTGGCTTGGAGGGAACTTGAAGGTCGTGGTGTTCCCATGCATCTGCTGCCCTTGTCCATTTAGGTGGGTGTGGTCATGGGATTGAAAGGTGTTGTCCGAGCATCTTTGGGGAATTTCTGCAGTGTATCTTGTAGATAGTACAAACTGCTGCTACTAAGTGTTTGTGATGGAGGGAGTAGTTGCTTGTGAATGTAGTGCCAATCAAGCGGGCTGCTTTGTCCTGGATGGTGTCAAGCTTCTTGAGTGTTGTTGGGGCTGCACTCATCCAGGCAAGTGGGGAGTATTCTACCTCAGTCCTGACTTGTGCCTTGTAGATAGTGAACTGGTTTTGAGGAGTCAGGAGGTGAGTTTCTCGCAGCAGTATTCCTAGCTTCTGACCTGCTCTTGTAGCCATTGTGTTTATGTGGTGAATCCAGTTGAGTTTCTGATCCACCACTTGCATCCATTACTTCCTCTGGAGGTTCATTCCACACACAAACCACTCTGTGTAACACAATTGCCATGTATCTTTTTTAAATCTTTCTACTCTCACCTTAAAAATGTGTCCCCTGGACGTGAAATCCCTGACTCTAGAGAAAGGACACCTACCATTCACCTTATCTGTACCACTCATGATTTTTAAACCTCAAGTTCACCCCTCAACCTCCTAGGCTCCAATGAAAAAAGTCTCAGCCTATCCAGCCTTTCCGCATAACTCAAATCCTCCATTCCCAGCAACATCCTGGCAAATCACTTCTGAACCCTTTCCAGGTTAATATTATCCGTCCCTAAAACAGGGGGGTAGACGACATAGTGGTATTATCGCTGGACTGTTAATCCAGAGACCCACCTTACGTTCTGGGGACCCAGGTTCAAATCCTGTCATGGTGGATGGTAGAATTTGAACTCAATAAAAATATCTGGAATTAAGAAATTAAGAGGGCAACCAGAAGGATCGTTTCCTTGGGCTTTCCTTGGCTTTGGTTCTTCTCCAGGGTCAGAGAGTGGGTAGTGATGAGGGTAATGGGAATACGCGAATGCTGCTAGGGAATGTAATATGGCTCCACCAGCCTCAGGGTCACTACCGCTACCGGTGTCATTGCCTGGGGCAGGCAACCTGGCCCTTGGGACTACTCCTACATTTGCAGCTCAATGCATCTGATGTGGTAGGATTCTGGACCCACAGGAAGCATATCTACTGTCCAGTGAACCTGGATCCTGACAGCTTTATTGTCAGCCTCAGGGTCTTTCCTATATTCAGCATCTCTATGAGTTTCAGTGTCTTCAATGTTCAAGATCCAGGAAGATCCAAAATTCAACACTCCCTCAGTCCCAAAGTTGCTGCATTTGATAGACTGTCTTTCTGAGGGCTAGGTTCAGTTGCATGGAAAATTAGAAAATCAAAAGTGAAGGAGAAGGTAGGATTGCAGGTTAGTGACAGCTCTAGTTGTTACCAGAAAACAAAAGGAAGGGACAGAATATACGAATGTCATATTGTACCAAGGAACCATAAAAGTATAGGGAAATTTGATAAGTGAACAAACTTAAAGGCTTTGTATCTCGATGCACTAAGCATTCGGAATAAGGTAGACAAACTGATGGCACAAATCAAGTTAAGTGAATATGATCTCATAGCAATTACAGAAACATGGTTACAATGAGATAAAAATTGGGAACTTAACTTTGAGGGATATTTGACCTTTCAGAGAGCCAGGAGGGATGGAAGAGATGGTGGGGTCCTTTCTCACAAGCCTGAATGAAGCAAGCAGCTGATACAATGATTAAACCCAAGCTGTTTGCTTTATATTGCACCCCATACTAGTCATCTAACCAACTGAGCTGACCAACCCACTCGCTCCCACAGGAAGAATGAGGAGAAACAGTATAAAATAAAAGATACAGTTCTAAAAGGGTTGCAGGAACAAATAAGCCTGGACCATATGAAACACAGATTACTGGAGATAACAGAGGAATAGACCTTAGTAATAGCAGCATAGAGTACATAAGCAAGGATGTTATGGTAAATCTTTATATAAGATTGTTTTGGCCTCTACTGGAGTATGGTGTCCAGTTATAAGCGTAGTACTTTAGAAAGGATGTGAAGGCCTTTAAAAGAGATTTACAAGAATAATTAAAGGGGTGAGAGACTTACATTGATAGAATGGAAAAACAAGGATCTTCTACTTAGAGAGGAGATTCAAGAGAGGCATTTAAAATCATGAGGGATATGGACAAAGTATATCCCAAGAAAACATTCCTATCGACAGAAGGTTCAAGAAACAGAAGACACCAATATAAGGTGAACCAATTATGGAATAAGGAAATTTTTTCTTATGAGGTAAGTGGTTAAGATTTACAAGGCACTGCCTGAGATTGTGGCAGAATCATCTTGGTTTTCAAAAGGGAATTGGGTATACACCTGAACAATTTGCAGGGCTAAGGGGGACAATCAGGTGAAGACTAGCTAAGTTTTTCTAGCAAAGAGTCAGCGCAGCTCAATGGACTGAATGGCTTATGCACTGTAATTATTTTATGGTCTGAAGTAAAGAAAAGCAAACCTAAGGAAATCAACCCTCAAGTCAGTAGAATATTTGGTGCCCTGCATGCTGGGAAAAAAAATTTCTGCAAAATCCATATTTTACCATCATATCAGGATTTGTAAGCTGTATGGAAATGAAACACATGTTGTCTGCAAATGATGGACAAATCAACATCATCAATATAATCAGCATAACAATACACCCAAACTCTCAAAAAAAATTGTAGTATTAATATCAATAAAATCATTACTGTTCAAATGCAATAATTCAGGGTAGCTCACTGATCAGCAGAAGACTATATACACACTAGGTATGTGCACAGAAGCTCATCTTGGGATCAAATATGACATCAAGGTTATCAATGAAACCAATGAAGTTCTTCAAAGGTTTGGTCACTGTTGTAGTGTCGGAAGTATGAAACCAATTTGCACACAGCAAGGTCCCACAAACAGTAACGGGACAATATCCATTATGTTTTAACAAGCATGGGGCTGGATGAACACAGCAGGTCAAGCAGCATCATAGGAGCAGGAAAACTTGACGTTTCGGGCCTAAACCCTTCATCAGAAAATCCATTATGTTTTGTTAGGTTTAAATGTTTGCCACAGTATTATATATTAATCTTTGCTCTTCATTCAAGTAGTACCATGGGAATTTCTGTATCCATCTGAAAGGCCAAACCCAGTTTTAAACATAAAAACATAGAAAGTATGAACAGGTGTGGGCCTTTCAACACTTTAAGCCTGCTCTGTCTTTCAATATGATCATGGTTGATCATATTACTCAGTACCCTGATTCTGCCTTCACCCCATTACTTTTTGATCCTTCTGGCCCTGAGACCTATATCTATCTCCTTATAAACTGTCAATGTTTTGCCCTCAACTTCTTTCTGTGGCAGAGAATTCCACAAACTCACCACACTTTGCCCTTATCATTCTCTTTGGTGAAGAAATTTTTCCTCATCATTCTCTCAGTGAAAAGCGTTCCTCATTGTTTTAACAGTGTATCTGAATGATATGTACAATGCTGCGCTGCCTAAGTATCATGTAGGAGTGTCAGCCTTACATCTTTAAATTCAAAACCCTGAGGTGAAGTTTGAAACCACAATGTTTTGATCCAGAGGCAAAATGTTAGTCACTGTGCAAGTCCCAGTTCCCTGTAAGCATAAGTGATGTCATACCCATCTCAATGAAGGACTGATAGTTCAGTTTAAGGTTAGAAGACATCAAACTGACTGACTGAAGACCGTCTACATGTTCTTCCTATAAATCATTCATCTCTCACACCTGCATATTTGGGTTCAATCCAGCTTTTTCATTTCCTTTCTATGCAAATATTTGATACTAATATAATCTTTTATGTTGTACAGTTCACAGTCAGACACTGTCCATTGTTATTAATTGTGACCCATCATCACGTGTTTGTTCCAAGCCTGGTACTGAAGCACTGCCCTATGAATGCTTGTGCAATATAGTTGAAACAAAGGCCTTTGTCTCTAAACACCACTGCTTTAAGCTTTCATTTCCTTTCCTGCCATCGTTGATTCATTTTCAATACACACAGTCTTGAACGAAGGGTACAAGTCACTCGATGACTCAGAAGGTAAGCACATCACTATGCTGGAAATGAGCCATTGAAACTGGAGGATAGCTGGCTGAGTCTGCGCTGAGAAAATCCGATTATTTTCAACATTGGAAGTAGTACAGTGGCCCCAATAATCCCTTTTTTAGGGAAAGAAGAGGCAGTCAATCAATGAAGACTCAACGGTAAACTATCTAAAGGGATTAATATAATCTTGAAAGGAAACATTTTCGTAGCTTTGGAAATATAATGAAAATTGCAACAATTGGATTGCTATTAAATAGGTCATAAAAGACACTGACCAGAAACACCATGGGAAATTCAGAAGAAATATCTTCACCCAAAAAGTGGTGAGAATGCGGAAGTCATTACCACAGGAAGTGGCTGGAGCGCATAGTATTGATGCATTTAAGGTGAAATGAGAGAACCGTAAAAGAAAGAAGGTATTATGGTGAAGATGGAAGGAGGCTTGAATGCGACATAAATTGCATGCACACATGCTGAATGGCCTGTTTCTGTGCCATATATCCTATGTAACAAAACATAACGTAATGTCACCATAGTCCCAAACTCTCATTAGAGAGAGACAACTGGCGGTGAGTTTAACCTGAGGGCCAATACACTTCAGGTGAGGGGTGAGGTTGAGAAGCTCGGATTTTCATGGTGACTTCAGCTAGTGCAGAGATTGAACCCACACTGCTGGTGTCACTCTGCCATCCAGCCAACTGAGCTAATTGCCCTATGTAACACAGGCATTCTGAATTAATTGGTTTTCTCATGTGCTGTGATGTTCAATGATTCTGTTCTTGATTTTCACAATAGATTGTTTTTAGCATCTGGCTAATGCTTGCTGCTGACATTCTGTCCAGCTTTCCAATTTCACTGCTTTAAAAAGAGCAATCCCACTTACCCTAGTCTCTCCATATTGTTGCAGTCCTGTATCCCTGTTACATTCCAGTAAATCTCCTTTGCATTCCCTGCAAGACCTTGACATTGTTGCTCAACTATGGTGACTAGAATTGAACACGTGCAGCATACCCAGTAACTTTTATAAAGCTTTAGTACACCTTCCTCTGCATTTGTTCTATACCTATAGCCATGAATCTCTGATCCCTTTTTAACATCTTTCCCAACTTAATCCACCACCTCCAAAAATGTGTTCATGAGTACCCACCTCATTTTTATTTTCTGCATTTCTTTTAGAATTACATTATTTAGTTTCTAGTTTTGCTTCTCCTCATTCTTTCAACCAAAATGAATCCCTTTGCCCTCCTTTTCATAAAATTTCATTTGCCGTCATGATTACCCATTCTACCAACCTATCTATGATCTCCTGAAATCTCTTAGCACCTCCTCACTGTTTAATACATTTCTGAGCTTTGTTTCTTTTAAATTAGCAGTTGGACAAGGCAGTCATGAATAATGTGAAAATATTAGGGGTGGCATAATGGCTCATTGGTTAGCACTGCTGCCTCAGAACGCTAGGGAACTGGGTCGTCTGTGTGGAGTTTGTACGTTTTCCCAGTATCCACGTGGGTTTGCTCTGGGTGCTCTGGTTTCTTCCCACAGTCCAAACATGTGCAGGTTAGGTGCAATGGTCATGCTAAATTGTCCAGGAATGTGCAGGCTAGGTGGGTTAGCCATGGAAAATGCAGGGTTACAGGGGATGGGTCTGAGTAGGAAGCTGTTTGGAGGGTTAGTGTGGACTTGATGGGCTGAATGGTCTGCTTCCACACTGTAGGGATTCTATGATTCACTGCCCTCAGGGAAATAGGAATGATATTTGGGTAGCTGAAAGCATCAATTTTAATACCTGGTGTAGTACATCACTCATGGAAAGCACTGTTCTTTCAGTATTACCCTCTTAAAAGCCTAGAACCCAACCCAAACAATTACAATGTTTTGGAATGGAACAGAAATTGTAATCTATGAACTCCACACCAACATGGCTAATCCCTACTTCCTGAGCTCAGATTTCCAAATATTTTTGTATGGGCATATCATCTCACTGTGCTCTTTGAGCTGCTTCTCATCATGGAAGTGGCTGTCACCGTCCTCTTCAAGTGTAGATTCTGGCTTGATTTGTTGTACTAGAGGAAAACCACTTTGTGGCCTAGCTAGATGAGTCTCTTGTAGTTAACAAGATATAGTTTATTGCATGTTAACAAATAGTCACAGGTAATATTGATATGATAGACATTGCTACATAGTCCATGAGTGGACCTGGATGTTAGGTCTTAGTCATTCAAGATCCTAAGCTGTTCTGCTAAGTGGTCTAACATGACATCATCATAGAGAGTGATGCTTATGATATTCCTTTGTCTTAACCTTTTCAGACCCAAATATAAAATTTGTCAAATGCATTTTGTTTTTATACTTGTCCCATTGCCATCTACTTTGACCCTGCATTATGGAACCTGTTGATAGTTAATCTTGCCTGGTTTGCAAATCCTGAATCCTACACTTTTGTCCTACGCTCCCTTCTTTGTACAAAACCACCCACCAGCACCTGACACCTACCCTCCCATTACCCATAAACCCTGGCAACCTGTGGTGCCTCTGTGATTTCTGTAAAACTGTTTACAAATTATGTTAATGTCTCACAGGAAGGAACTGTACTGTATGTACTGTAGCCACATTTAAAGACAATATAAAGATAGGTGGAAAGTCAACTTGCGAGAGGGATACAAACAGTTTACAGAAAGATATTGATAGATTAAGCAAGTGGGCAAATGGGTATAATGTGGGAAAATGTAAAGTTGTTCATTTTGAAAAGGAGTTCAAAAAATTATTTTTACAGAGGCAAAATGGCAGAAAGCTGCAACACAGAGGGACTTGAGGGAAACTTGTATATGAAACACAGGAAGCTAGCGTACAGGTGAAGCAGGTAATCAGGAAGGCTCATGGAATGTTGACCCTTATTTCAAGGGGGTTGGAGTATAAGAGTAGAGAAGTCTTACTGCAACTGTACAAAATGCTGGTGAGACCACATTTGTTGTTCTGTGAGCAATTTTGGAAAATATAATTTCATTGGAGGCAGTTCAGAGTAGGTTTACTAGGATGATTTCTGATATGGAGGGGTTGTATTATGAGCAAAGGTTAAACAGTTTGGGGCTGTACTCATTGGAGTTTAAAAGAATGAGAGATGATCTCATTGAAACACTCTTAAGGGGCTTGACAGGATAAATGCTGAGAAGATTTTTCCCCTCATAGGAGAATTTAGGACCACAGGGCATTGTTTCACACTAACGTGGTGAATATTTAAGCCTGAGGAGGAATGTCTTCTCTTAGAAGGTTGAGAGTCTTTGGAACTCTTTGCCACAGAGAGCTGTGGAAGCAGAATCCTTGTGAATAACTAAGGCTGAGATAGATAGATTCTTGAGTATAGGAGAATCAAGGGTTATGGGGAAAGGGGAGGAAGGTTGGTGTGAGGAATGAGCCTATTGAATCAGCCATGATCCTATTGAATCACTGAACAGGCTCAAGGTGCTGAATGGCCTACTCTTGTTCCTATTTCATGCGATCTTACGTTCTTGCACACAGAATATTTCCAATTCTGAGGAAAAGCCATCAATTTGACATGTCACCTCAGTCACTTTTCCCTCTCCACAGATGTTACTTGACCTACTGAGCACTGCCAGCATTCTCTGCTTTTATTTGAGAATCCATAACCTTTCTCTTTTCCACTTTAGACAATGAATCCCCTGCAACCCAAATTTCCAGTGAATCTTCCCAGTTCCCATTGAGAATTGAAGAGAACAGGACTCTCAGAGATAACGACTGAAACAATGGCAAATTCCATTGTCATGATGGAGCTTTTCAGCGGTTCAAGTGTTGATATAGTTTCATACAAGGTATCCAGACTTTGTGACAAAACAAATATGAGTACGTAAATTGACTATTCTGCCTTACGGCTTATTTATGATTTATGATATATTTGACTACAGACAGTTCTGAGTTTTATGACAGAGTTGGCTCCAAAGGAATAATTGGAGGTGAGGTCTTCCAGCACTTTTCCTGAGGTCAATTAGCCTACACATCCTCTATTCTCATTATGACAACCCTTGGGAACCAACCATTTTGTATATTTTAGAATGTACTCATATCAATGGAATGTAAATGCTAGAACAATAACTGAAATCTCACAAGTGCAATCCTTTTAACCATGGCCATGTTTAATTTTGTGGTACAAGCTCATACAACATAAATAATTATCTTCAATCTGCAAACTATTCTTCGTACAATTTGCCTCACTTATTTTGATTAGGCATATACTGGGGTTCAATTTTTCGTTCCTAGAAAGACAAATCACTTGGCACATTAACCTGTCCTTACCCCTATTCTTCTGCTAATAGACTTGTGACCCTTCTAAGCAAATGTACGTAATTGTTTAAAATGTCCAGTATTTGCAGCTTTCTTTCTTTTTATCTTTTATGCCCTTTAAACATTTCCCTGCTTCGAAATATTTTCTTTCCACTATATTTGCTTTTCGTGTATCAATGTAAAATTGTTTAGTAGATTGCTCACTGTACAAAGATTCTTTGCTCACAGTCACAGAATAAACTTCTGTCATTTAATTGATTCTAAAGAGACAGACTCCATTTAATTCAGGCCTGTGTTCCCTGTTCTTTATACAGACTTCTTTGGAATGCATAAATATTTAGAAGATTCCACTTTCTCCCTCTGTTCCTGTTTCTGTTTCTCAGGTGGATACGGTTTTATTGAGTTAAACACTTTTGTTGATGAGAAGCCTGTTGCAGTGAATTAGGTTGTGTATCAGTCTAAGTTGTTACATAGGTCAGCAAAAATTACCAATGTAAATATTTCTAGTCAGATGCCCACACTCGCATATGTATCCGTTATATGTATCTGTAACATGTCCCTGTAATGAAAGTAGTTGCTTTCTTATTGCACTTTTTCTATTTTGGAAAACTTCTTGCTTTAACATTATTTTTAAATTATAACACATCCTCTCAATGGAATGATTCCATTCCCAACATTTCCTTTCTCACGGACGTGCTCTGCAAAAGCCCTGAATTTTCTCATCTTCTTTTGCCAACTACAGGCTAACCTGTTAGCCCCTTTTGCTATTTTTTCATTATTCGTTATTTTTATTCATTTGTATAATTTTGGTTTGGAGTTGTGAGCTGGGAACTATGATCCAGAAATAACTGGTGGACTTTTAAACAGCTGGTGGTAAAATAAAAATAACAGACCATCAAGCTTTGTTTGTGAGGCCAGGCCTGGAGGCTAATTGATTAGACTAGATTTAGATTTCGATCTATTGTCTCACAAGTATATAAAAAAAAATGTTTTCTTGCATGTTATATGCAAAGTATTGCCACGCTCTGGCGCCATATTGAAACACTAAATATAATGCGAGATTTTAATGCAATAGAGTTCATCTTACTCCCATCTTCTTGTTCCTTCCCCACTGCTTCGCCAGTCGCTGCTTGACATCAATTGGACTCTGTGAAATGGGCTCTGGGATCTCGGTTGCAGACATCTGCTGCAG
Organism: Ginglymostoma cirratum; assembly: GCA_024137785.1. Classification (NCBI taxonomy): domain Eukaryota; kingdom Metazoa; phylum Chordata; class Chondrichthyes; order Orectolobiformes; family Ginglymostomatidae; genus Ginglymostoma; species Ginglymostoma cirratum. Next base: position 5,249,420 of record JAHRHZ010000034.1, on the reverse strand, counting down.
CCACAATTAGAACTGTTGCCTCTGAGCTGTAACCATAGGCCTGAGGATGCACAGGTTCCATCCTTCCTGTTCCCTATCTGACGCTCCTGCAGAAGTTGACACCAGTCATCAAGGTCCTCCGCCATCCCTTTCCCTGATGCTTCTGCTCCTTCAGGTGCCCGGGCCTAGCCACAGACCCAGAGCCTTGGCTCAACCTATGAGTCTGAGCCAGGGGGAATCAGCCAACTCACTAGGAGATCCTAGGCTGGGATGGAGCTGTGTCCGGCTGGTCCTGGATTTTCTGCCGCTGCTGCCAGAGACCACCTCTTTCACCTAATTGCAGGCTGGTGCTTGATTAAAAGAATTCCTACAAACACAAAAACCCTATGAAGAGCATTATGTTCAAACAGTTAGCAGAAGTTGGCTATTAATTAATTCAATACCTGGGAATTGGTTTCAGCAAGTTTGGAAGAGACCCCATGTTCAAGCAGGTGGCAGTTCTTGAAGGTAATTGAGGCCTTAGGAAAATTCAATTAGTCTATCTGGGTGGAACCAGAATTGAAGTTGATTTTTTGAACTATGTTTTCTGACGAGGTGCGTTTGGTTGCTGACAATACAGCATGAAGATTTGAAAGTTTCCTGTCTAATCTCTCACATGAGCTTCCAGAAGGCCAAAGATTAGAATGCTGAGGTAGAAGTTTTGCTACCTGTACCTGAACACATGTCCCTGGCACTGTGAGGCAGCAATGCTAACCACTGAGCCACCCTTTTATTTATCTCTTAACTGTGTTTGTCTTTCTGTCTAGTTTTTGTGTTAATGGGAGATTAAGACAAATGTTTGAGGTTTAAAGCATAGACATTAATCAGCTTACCTTGTTGTTTAATTTTCCTCTCCTGAAGTTATTATGTATTTAATAAATTGTTAAGTCTAAGGTTTTTGTGAAGATTTGTAGCTCGGGTTGTGGATGAGGTTGCCCGCCGATAACCTGGCTGGTTATCATACAAATGTTTCATCACCATGCTAGGTGACATCATCAGTGCAGCCTCCAGTGAAGCAATGTTGTTCTACTCCGCTTGATAGTTATGGGCATTTATATGATCCAGTCTGCTAAGTTGGGTTGTGTCATTTCTGGTACTGTTCTACATGGGTTTTTATATGGGGTCTGATTCCACATGTTTGTTGATTGCATTACAGGTTGAAAACCAGGCCTCTAGGAATTACCATACATCTCTGTGGTTGGCTTGAGCTAGGATGGTCACGTTGTCCCAGTTAAATTGATGGCTTCCGTTGTCCAAGTGCACTGAGATAAGGGAAAGTTCGTCATGTCGTTTTGCTGCGAGCTGGTGATCATGTATCCTGATGGCTAGTTTCTTTCCGGTCTGGCTGATGTAATATTTGTTGCAGTCATTACAAGGTATTTTGTAAAGTATGTTGGTCCTGCATGTCATGGGTATGGGGTCTTTGATCCTTGTGAGTGTTTGTTGTAGTGTGGCTATGGGTTTGTGTGCTACCGTGATTCCTAGTGTTCGTCGAAGTCTTATTGTCAGTTCTGATATGTTCTTGATATAGGGTAGTGTAGCTAGTGTATTCGGGGCATACTGTTTCCTCTTGGCGTTGTCTATCTAGTAGGCACCTGTGGATGAAGTTGCTGGGATATTTGTTGTTAGCAAAGACCTTGTATAGGTGCTCTTCCTCAATCCTGTGTAGTTCTGGCCTGTTGCAGTGAGTTGTGGCCCGTTTGAATAGTATCCTAACACAGCTTTGTTTGTGGATGTTGGGGTGATTGCTGTGGAAATTGGGGATTTGGTCAGTGTGGGTTGTGTTCCTATATACTGTGGTTTGGAACTCCCAGTTGGTCATTCGTTCTACCCTGACTTCTAAAAACAGAAGTTGATTGTTGTCTTCCTCTTCTCTTGTAAATTTGATCCCAGTGAAAACATTGTTGATCAGATGGTGTGTCTCTTCTAACTTGGTGCATTTAATGATGACAAACATGTCATTTACATATTGGATCCACAGATTTGGCTGTATGAAGGGGAGGGTAGTGCATTCCAGTCTTTGCAGACTGACTCTGCAGTAAGTCCTGAGATGGGTGACCCCATAGGTGTGCCATTGATTTGTTTGTATATTTGGCCGTTAAAGATGAAGTGTGTGGTGAGGCATAGGTCCAGTAGTCTGAGTATGTCATCCTTGCTGATAGAGTTGTTTGGAGTCAGTGTTTCTGCTGCATCCAGTAATGGTTGCAGGTATGTCAATGGACATGGATAGTGCTCTGACGTCAAAGGATACCATAATCTTGTGGTCATTGATTTTAAAGTTCTTGAGGTTAACAACCTACAGAGCTAGGACTGGGGAATGGGTCTAGTTGGTTAGCTCTTTTGGGAGTAGGAACAGATATGATAGGTATAATGGCCTCCTTCTGCACTATAAATTCTATAATTCTATGATTATACAGTTTCAGCAACATTTCCCTACATTTAAACTCTGGTCCTTTAGCAATAAATACCAAAATTCCATTTTCTGTCCTTATTACCTGCTGTACCTGAATATTAGTTTTCTGCAATTTATGCACAAGGACACCCAGATCCCTCTGCACTGAAGCACTCAGAGGTTTCTGTCCATTTAGATAAGAAGTTACCCTTCTATTCTTTCAACCAAAATAGATAACTTCACATTCATCCATGTTAAACTCCATCTGCCAAATCATGGCCATTCACTGAATATATCCATATCCACTTGTAAATGTTTTATTTCTTGCAGTTTACAGTCCAACCTATTTTAGTATTATCAGCAAATTTGGATATAGTACCTTCTGTCCCTGCATCCACTTCATGAACATAGATTGTAGATAGTTAGGGCCTGAGGTCCAAACTTTGTGGCACACCACTAGTTACAACTTGCTAACCAGAAAAAGACCTATTTGTTCCAACTCTCTGTTTTCTTTTGGCTAGCCAGTCTTCTATCCTTCTGTACTCTCTCCAAAGCCTTCACATCCTTCAAAAAGTGTGCCACCCAGAAGTAAACACAATACTTCTAATAACTAGTATTTTATACAGGTTCAGCATAACTTCTCTCTCATGTATTCTATTCTCCTATTAATAAAGTTTAGATTGCAGTATGTATTATAAACCAGTCTGTTCTCCTGTCTTGCCACCTTTAATGACTCAGGCCTCTTTACTTCTGCACCCCCCTTTAGATAATGCTGTTTATTTTAGATAGTTTCTAATTAACACATAGAGAGCTGTTATTACACACCTCTGGAGTAGGTGGGATTTGAACCTGAGTCTTCTAGCTCAGAGGTAGGGACATTACCGCTGCACCACAAGAGCCCTATATTGTTTATTTTATACCATCTCTCCCCTTTCTTTCTATCCAAGTGTGTTTTTTTTAAGATTGATTCTTGATTACCAAAAGGATGAAAGATTATTTGGGATTTGCAGGAATGCAGATTGAGGTTAAACTCAGATGAGCTATGATCTTATTGAATGGTTGAGCAGACTTAAAGGGTTGAATGGCCTACTCTTGTTCCTTGTTTATAAGTTCATTCCTTTGCATTAACTTCATCTGCCACACATGCACATATACCCAAAGAAAATAAATAAAAAGCAAATGGAAGAATTTACAAATTAAGATTAATTTAAAACTCAAGGATATTGATGTCAATGTATGTGATTTTTGATTGAGTCCGAATATTAATGTCCGGTGAAGGCTCCTTTCCGTAGATGAGTGTAACTGTAGAATTCCTTTTACTGTGGATAAAAGCATATTACAATGAGGTTGATGCCCACTTTTCCAGTAGATAGATTGGCCCAAATTTTCCAATGGCCAGACAGCTGTTACTCCAGTGTAGATGGTAGTACACATGGGGACCCCACATAATCCCCGTCATTGTGCATTCCAAAAGAATTGCCTAGGAAGTTGAACTTTGTGTTGGGCAATTCCCTGCATCTACAGCCCTGTGAAAGCATCCATCTAAATCGCCAGAATTCAGAGGTTTCCAACTAAATTAAGGAAATTGTTACACAGGAAAAATTAGACTATTGAATACAGTTTAACACCTGAGTAACTATTCAACTGATCCCTGACTTACCACACACACCCTAAACTACACTTCCTCCAGGCACTCTTAGAGGTTTCAGATTTCCATGACCTGCAGTTCTTTGATTTTTTTTCTTTAGCATTTAACTCCCCACCACATCCCTTCCAGCTGTGCCCACCTTGAAGTTCTGCTCCTCTCTCTGACAGGATTTCCATTCTAGTCTTTTTTTCTTGTTCACCATCAATACCTTCGTTGTCACTCACAGTGTCTGACAAGGTATTTGCCAAAACTCGTTTCCAGAGGCACATCGCATTCGTCAGTGACTGCCTCTGGCTCAGACTCAACCCACATGGAATCCGACTGAAGTTTCATCCTTCTCATTTTGAATCCACCCAAGATCACAGATATCTCCATGATGTATAACGTTCCTCAGGCAGCTGCTCTCAATGTGTCCTGAGATTCACGCTTGGTGTCATGCATCACCATATGTATGTTCTCGACCTCTCTCTCCATCAGCAGCGCCTCACACTGGCTCAAAGCTGCCCTGCCCCCCAGTTCCACTTCATCCTCTAGCTCATTCGACATTCTAACATGAAGCTTTTCTTTTCAAGCATTAAAAAACGCAAGCTGTGACAACTCAGAGTACCCCGCCCCTCTGAAACCTTCCTCCCCTCCACTTCTCTCTCCTAACCACACATCTTGACAAGCATTTATGATCCCTTCTGATATTCTGCTCACTGTTGAATGTTCTGTACTCAGCACAGGTCTCAATTTATCCCTCTGTGTCGCCACCTCAGTGAATTTTGGGCATGACATGATGTTGAACTCTTCTTCTGTCACCTTCGCCTCCATGTCCATTTCTTTGGACTGTCCAATCCCACATACCCCTTCACTCACCTCCAATACTCTCCCTCCATTCAAACCCTTACCTCTGGGCTTTTACCTGCACTCAACCTGCTGTTGAGAACTGTTGATGGGACATCAGTCACCTTAATTTATCTGCCTCTCCCCTTTATCCATTCAAACCTATCTCTCTCTGAACTGACTGCACTACGTGCTTTCAGATCCAAAGCTGACTTTGTAATGAAGCCTGCTGACAAGGGTGACACTGTTGCAACCCGGCATAGGGACCTCTACATTGCAAAGTCTGAGTGCCAGCTCTTGCACACCTTGTCCTAATCTGCCCCAGACCATGAGCCCACCATCAAACTCCTGGCTATTGTGTCCATAACAGTCACTAATATCATTTTATCTAGTGCTCACCTCCACCACCAGGCTCATTGTCCTCCAACCCTGCCCATGCCACTTCTACCTCCTTCCCAGAATCCACAAACAGGACTGCCCAGGCAGGCCCATTGTTTCAGCCTGCTCCTGCCCACAGAACTCATCTCTTCCTACCTTGATTCGATTTTTGTTCTCCCCTTGTCCAGTACCCTTCCCACTTACATTCACAATTCAGCTTCAGAATTTCCAGTTTGCTGGCTCCAGCTGCCTCCTCTTTACCATGGACATGCAATCCTTTTACCATCAGGATGGTCTCACAGCTCTCCACTTCCTCCAGGAGAAAAAGGTCTGACCTGTTCCCATCCATCACCATCCTCCTCTGCCTGGCTGACCTTGTCATCACTTTGAACAACTTCTTTGACATGTCTCACTTTATTCAGGTTAGAGGTGTGGCCAGGGATAGCTGCATAGGCCCGAGTTATGCCGAGATAACAAGATGTGGAGCTGGATGAACACAGCAGGCCAAACAGCATCATAGGAGCAGGAAAGCTTGATGTTTCGGGCCTAGACCCTTAGGCCCAAAATGTCAAGCTTTCCTGCTCCTATGATGCTGCTTGGCCTGCTGTGTTCATCAAGCTCCACACCTTGTTATCTCGGATTCTCCAGCATCTGCAGTTCCTATTATCCCCGAGTTATGCCCGTCTTTTTTGTAGTATGTGGAACATTCTTTGCTCCAGTCCTACTCTGGCCCCCACCCAAAACTCTTTCCCCAGTACATCAATGACAACATTGGCACTGCTTCCCTCTCTTGTCTGGAATTGGAAAAGTTAATCAGTTTTGCTTTCAATTTCCACACTGCTCGCACCTTCACCAGGTACATCTCTGACTCCTCCCTTCCCTTCCTCAACATCATTGTTTCCACTTCTGGCGTTAGGCTGGCTACAATATCCACCACAAATCAACTGACTCTTAGTTACCAAGACTATACATCCTCGCACTCTGATTCCTGTAAAGATTTCATTCCATTCTCCCAATTTCTCCATCTCCATTGCATCTGTTCTGATGATGCCCCCTTCCACAGGGGATCCTCAGCTCTGTCTGTCCCATTGCAGCCTTCAGGACTCAGGTTCGAGTTCAATAATTTTGGAGCCTGAGCACCTTCTTCCCCTCCCATACACCAAGCCTTGTCATGACATGGGCTACTTTCACCAGTACCAAGCCATTTTCACCTACTAACGATCTCTATTATTAGGTTTTCTCTCTTCCCGGCTCACCATTATCCACTCCTTCATCTGCCCAACTGCTATTGTCTCTCATAAAAAAGAAAGGCAGCTGTCTGAAGTACTGCGTCCAGTTCTGATCTACCTGTTATAGGAAGGATATTATTAAGGTAAAGAGGGTTCAGAAGAGATTTAGCAAGCAATTGCCAAGGTGGAAAGTTTGAGTTATAAAGAAAGGCTGGATAGGCTGGGACTTTTTTCACTGAAGTGTAGGAGGTTGAAAGGTGACCTTATAGAGGTTTTATAAAATTGTGAGGGGTATAAATAGGGTTAATGGTAGTGTCTTTTCCCTAGGATGGGGGATTTCAAGACTAGGAGGCATATTTTTAGGATGAGAGCAGAGAAATTTAACAAAGACGTAAGAGGTAAATTTTTTACACAGATGGTGGGGTTTGCATGTAAAATGAGCTTCCAGAAGACATGGTAGATGTGGGCACAGTTACAACATTTAAAAGACACTTAGATAAGTACAAGAATAGGAAAGGTTTGGAGGAATACGGGCCAGGAGCAGGCAGGTGGGACTAGTTTAGTTTAGGATTATGTTCGGCTTGGACTAGTTGTACCAAAGGATCTGTTTTGCGCTGTATGACTCTATGAAGAAGGATCACTGGACCCGAAATGTTGACTCTGTTTTCTCTCCACAGATGTTGCCAGACCTTATGAGTTTCTCCAGCAATTTCTGTTTTCGTTTCAGGCCTAGCCAAGCCTGAAGTCTGACTATGATGTCACCAGTTACATTCTTAGCAGACTAACATTAATAGTAATTAGATTCTTATCAAACAGAAGCAAGCTAGCCCGGAAGTTACAATTCAACCTTTCTTCAAAAAGCAAGAGGTTTGGTCATGTAACAGCATTCCTGGATGAATCAGTTTCAATTTAACAAGGTAAATTCTCTATAATAATTGGTTTATATCTCTCTGGCCAGGTCACTTGTTAATTTGTATGAGAACAAAGGTGAGCCATTAGTGCCACTTCAGGTACAATCTGTTTCAATAGCTTCTCTTTCTTCAGAAATGGCAGAGGAAAACATCTTGTCCACTGGTCTTTTGTGTTTCTGGACTTCAAGGGCCGCTCGATGAAGGGACGGATGGAGGATGATGTCTGTATTCTGTCCTGGTAACTGCTGTTTGGAATCCTTCCAGAAATTGTGTCAATTGACATTTGATGTTTTGTCCAGCACTCAAAATTTAAACAATAAAGTGCTGCTTTTAAAACAATTTATGTCTTCTCCTCAAATCTCATGGACATGGCAACTTCTGAGATTCTGCAAGGCACTATATAAATGCAAGACTTATTTTTGCTTCCACTTGTGTGGACCACTGCAGTTTGTTGATGGCGTCTGAATTTACCGGGAATCTGAGCGCAGGAAGAATCAAAATATCAATTAAGCCTGCAGAACTCTCTCTCAGATGTATATTTAGATCTTGTGAAACTAGATTGTTAGCTTATAAAAATAACCTGAAGTGACTCACAAGGAATTTTCTCTGCTCACCATTGGAGTGACTGGCTGCTCCTAAGCATCCTTAATCCACATTGATAGATCTGTTAAAAAGACAGGAAATCTTGAATTTCTTTCAGGCAAACTGCTGGATTTAAAAGGGAAGTTCGTCGCTCTCTACTGTCACAAAAATGCATGTGGAATGCACAGAAAACATCTGTTTCCTCTCTGGGACTTCATATTATCAGTGTGCTTTCATCCTTAGGCCATTAGAGTACTGTTTTGTGTGGGGGTGATGTGGGGGAGGGTGGAAGGTCAGTCCATTGAGAGCTAGCTATTGAGCAAGAATTGCTAGATAAAAGGTTGGCAGCCATGAATTGATTCCTATTTCAGAACAAAAATTCAAAGAAGTTCATTCCACACACGAACCACCTTCTGTGTAAAAAATTTTGCCCTCGTGTCTTTTTTAAATCTTTCTCCTCTCACCTTAAAAGTGTTCCCCCAGTCTTGAAATCCCCCATCCTATTAATTCTATCTATACCTCTCATTATTTTCGATCAGGTTGCCTCTTAACCTCCAATGCTCTAGTCAAAAAAGTCCCAGCCTATCCAGCCTTTCTTTATAACTTAAACCTTCCATACCCAACAATATCCTGGTAAATCTCTTCTGAACCCTCTCCAGCTTAATAATATCCTTCCTATAACTGGGCAACCAGAACTGGACGCAGAAGAGGTCTCACCAATGTCGTGTACAACCTCAACATGACTTCTCAACTGCTATACTGAAAGGACTGAGCAATGAAAGCAAGCATGCCAAATGTCTTTTTAACCTCCTGTCTATATGTGATGCAAACTTCAAAGAATTATGTACCTACACCCCTAGATTTTACAACACTACCCAAGACCCTACCATTAATTATATAAATCCTACCCTTGTTTGTTATACCAAAATACAATGCCTTGCATTTATTCAGACTGAACTCCATCTGTCATTTTTTAGTCCCTTGACCCATTTGATCATGAGCCCTTTGTAATCTTAGAAACCCTTCTTCACTGTATAGAATGCCACCAATTTCGGTGTTGTGTCCGCAAACTTACTAAACATGCCTTCTATATTCTCCTCCAAATAATTTATATAAATGACAAACAAAAGAGGACCCAGAACCGATCCCTGTGGAACACTGCTGGTGACAGGCCTCCAGTCTGAAAAGCAACTCTCCACCACCACTTTTCTGTCTCCTGCCGTTAAACCAATTACGTATCCAATTGGCGATCCCAGGGTCTATTCACAGCTTGATGCAGCCACACACAAAGGTGGCTGTTAGGAAGAGGATATGTTTATCCCGCACTTAACTAGAACTTTATGTATGGTGTCCCTGTGGACATGATTCAGTTTTGACCTCAGACGAAGTCTGGGAATGTGCCAGACTTGTACCACATGCAACAATGCTGAGAGTACTTCACAATGGATCACCAGGTCTTCATCTCTGAGGGTTATGAGGTTGGTGGCAATTACAAAGATAGGGAGGGCTGAGGTCAGGAAAAGACTTGGGGATAGGGGTGAGAATTTACTGGGAAGCAAAGTAAGTCAAGGTTTATGGGGTGGGAGGGAGTTAGCTCAGTTGATTGGAGGTCTAGTTTGCAATACAGTGTGAAGCTAACATCACAGGTTTAATTCCTGTACCAGCTGAAGTCAGCATGAAGATCCCACCTTCTTAACGTCACCCCCCACCTAAGATGTGGTGACCTCAAGTTAAACCATCACCAGTTATCTCTCTTTTTTTATTTTTTAATATTTTTAAAATTTAATTTAACTTTTTTAAAAATTTTTGTTCTGAAATAGGAATCAATTCATGGAAGCCAACCTTTTATCTAACAGTTCTTGCTCAATAGCTAGCCCTCAATACACTGACCTGCCACCCTCCCCCACATCATCTCCCACACAAAACAGTACTCATCAGAGAATATTGCTCTGACACTATGGCACCTTTACCTCAGGGGAAACAGAACCAGGACTTGTGGTGAGTTAAGAGACGGACAGTGAAGTTTTGGAAGGTCAAAGTTAAAGGTGATTGAATATTGGACCACCAGAAAGCTGTTAGAATAGTTGAGTCGAAAGATTGCGATAAAGCAGTCACTGAAAATTTCCATGCATTTAGAATGGGCTTACCCTATGTTTACTGTTGGCTGTTCTGAAACATAGAAGACAGGAGCAGGAGTAGACCATTTGATCCTTTGAGGCTACTCCACCATTCATTTTGATCATTATCATCGAACTCAATACCCTAATCATGTCCTCTTACCATATTCCCTTGATCCCTGTAATCACAAGTGCTAGACCTACATCCTTCTTGAAAACACAATGTTTTGGTCTCAACCACTTTGTGGTTGTGAATTCCATAGGTTCAACACTTTTTAGGTTAAGAAACTTCTCCTCATCTCAGTCTGAAAAGATTTATCCCATTTGTGTCAATCATGGGGCTGCACGGTGGCTCAGTGGTTAGCACTGCTGCCTCACAGCACCAGGGACCAGCAGACCCTAGAAAAGATAGTGAGGCATATTGACATTGCACATCACATCATATGGAGATTGAAACACAGATCAAACATGAACATAGTGGGGATAACACAGTGTGGAGTTGACACAACCTGTCCATCTTCTCTCCAACCTATCTGACCTGCCCACCTCACTGACCAATCCCCACCACTCCCTTCCTGAACCCACCTATCATCATCCTTCCTACCTACCCCAGCCCCACCCTTCCTCTCTTTAAACATTTCTGAGTTCCCTTCCCCCTCCCCATTTCTAAAGAAGGGTCCCGATCCAAAACGTCAACTTTCCTGCTCCTCTGATGCTGCCTGGCCTGCTGTGGTCCTCCAGCTCCACACCATGTTATCTCTGACTCTAGCATCTGCAGTTCTTAATATCTCTGAGTGAGTTATAACAGAGGTGGGCACGAGGTTGAGTTGGGACAATGCATTCCTGAGCTTTAAAGGAAACAATTGGAGAAAAGAAACACAATTATGTATAGTGTCAATGCCTCACTATAGGGTGATCAACTTTTCACTTGTTCCCTTTTCCCAAATTGCATTGATTTGTTTTGGTTATCAATTGATTGTAGTCTATTTAACATTATCCAAATACTTGCCAGCAATCAGCTGTAGCTTAGTCAGAAGCTGTCTTGCCTATGAATCATGAAGGTTATGGATTCAGGTTTGTAGTATAGCCTTGAGCACAGAGATCAGGAAACCTTTCAGATTAAATATTAAACCCTCAGATTTGTCTGTCTTCCTGAGTGCGTAAACAGTCTCAAGGCACTATTTTCATCTGAATGAAGGAGTATCTCCTAGTGTCCTGGATATAATCTATGCCTTAATCAACATCACGCTAAACATTTAGTTATTCTGTCGTGTGATGTGGAAATCACCGGCTAGAACAGCATTTATCGCCTGTCCCTAATTGTCCTTGAGTAGGTGGTGGTGAGCTGCCTTCTTGAACCATTAGGTTCTGAGGGAGGGAATTCCAGGATTTAGGACCAGCAGTTATTTCCAATTCAGGATGGTGAGTGGCCTGGAGGGGAATTTGCAGGTGGTGGTGGTGTTCCCATGTATCTGCTGTCCTTGACCTTCTAGATGGAAGTGGTAGTGGCCTTGTGTTTGAAAGTGCTGTCGAAGGAACTTTCATGAATTTCTGCAGTACATGTTGTGGGTAGTACACACTGTCGCTACTAAGCATTGGTGGTGGAGGGAATGGATGTGGTCCAATAGACTGAGCTGCTTTGTCCTGGATAACCATGACATGGAGGTGCCGGTGCTGGATTGGGGTGGACAAGGTCAGAAATCACATGACACCAGGTTATAGCTCAACAGGTTTATTTGAAATCACAAGCTCTTGGAACTTCACTCTTTCTTCAGGTTTTAGTGAGAGAGGTAGATTCAGATGCAGAATTTATAAGTAAAAGATCAAAGGGTCACACCACTGATGAGGATGTATTAAACAAACCTAAGATGCAATTAAATCTTTAATCAGTTAGAAGGTTTTAATTGATTAATATGTATTTGTAAATCCCTGAATTCCTTTCAAGTCACTGTCCTGAGAGAACTAAAGGTTTTATCAGTGTAAAGAAGAGGTGACATTTTAGGTCAGACAATGCATGTTAGGTGTGAGACCTTGTTAAGAATCTGTCTGTGTTTTGGTTTGGAGTCAGACTGAGTTTTATTTGTAAAGCAGGAATTTGTAAAACCTCACATTGACTGACTGTAAATTGTGTGCTTTTTGAACAAAAGAGAATATATCTGCAAATATAAATTCACCCATAGATTTATGTGTGTGTGTGTGTGTGTGTGAGTGAAAGAGCAGAAGAGAGAGTAAGTGTGTGTATGCGTGTGTGTGTGCGCGTAAGGGGAGAGAGTGTGGGAATGAGTGTGTGTGTGAGTATGTGAGGTGGGGGAGAGAGAAAAAGTGAATGTGTGTGTGTGTGTGTCTGAGGGGAGAGAGAGAGAGACTGTGTGTGTGTGTGGGAGAGAGAGAGTGTGTGCGTATGCGAGGAGGGGGACAGAAAGAGTGAGTGAGTGTGTGTGAGTGAGGGGCAGAGAGAGAGAGAGAGGGTGAGTGCATGTGTGAAGGGGGGAGAGAGAGTGAGTGTGTGTGTGTCTCTTCCCCCCACCCCCACCACTCTCTCTCTCTCTCTCTTTCTCTTTCTATCCCTCACATACAAACACACACGTAAATCTATGGGGTGAATTTGTATTTGCAGATACATTCTATTTTGTTCAAAAAGCACACAATTTAAAGACAGTCAGTCCATGTGAGGCTTTATAAATTCCTACTTTAGAAATAAAACCCAGTCTGCCTCCAAACCAAAACACAAACAGATTCTAAACAAGGCCTCACACCTAACTTCATTGTCTGACCTAAAATGTCACATCTTCTTTACACTGATAAAACCATTAGGTTTCTCAGGACAGTGACTTGAAAGGACTTCGGGGATTTACATATACATATTATTCAACAAAACTTTCTAACTGATTTAAGATTTAACAACATCTTAGGTTTGTTTAATACATCCTTATCATTGGTGTGACCCTTTGACCTTTTACTTATAAATTCTGCATCTGAATCTACCTGTCTCACTAAAACCCGAAGGAGTGAGGCTCCAAAAGCTTGTGTTTTCAAATAAACCTGTTAGACTATAACCTGGTGTCGTGTGATTTCTGACCTTGTCCTAGAGAAGTGTTAAGTCCTGGAAGTGTTCAGCTTTGTCAGTGTTATTGGAGATAGTAGGAACTGCCAATGCTGGAGAGGGTCCAGACCTGAATCGTCAGCTTTCCTGCTCCTCTGATGCTGCCTGGCCTACTTGTGTTCATCCAGCTCTACACCTTGTTATCTCAGTGTTATTGGAGTTGCACCCATCCACCCACTGGAGAGTATTCCATCACACGCCTGACTTGTAGATGGTGGACAGGCTTTAGGGTTTCAGGAAGTAAGTTACTCGCTGTAGGATTCCTAACCTGTGATCCGCTCTTGTTTCTCATCAATGATAAAACCCCCAGGATGTTGATAGTGGGGGACACAGATTCAGATTATCAGGTCGTTAACTGTTCATGGGAATTTGTTACATTCAAATTGACTGCTCATAACAATTGTGACTGTGTTTAAAAATACTTCATTGAAGATGATCATTAGAAGAGGAGGATATAGATTGTAATCTTGCAGCATATGCTGCCTTTTACCTTATCCTATTGAGCATCTTGCGATTTGAGGAAACAAGTTCCAAACGTCTTTTCTGTTTCCTTTCCATGTATCATTGTTCCCCAATTTCATTCTTGTTTAATTTTAGGCTGTTCCCTCTATTCCCAAAATTCCATAATCTATTTTCTGTAGCTGTTCCTTTGATGTCTTCAAAACATTTTTCGGTGTCAGTGAGAGTGTCAGCTTCAATTATTCACTAAAATCTCTCCAGTGGGACTCAAACTCAGTCTTCTGTCTCAAGAGGTAAAACAGCAGTCTCTGCACAGACAAGGCTGAAAGTAGGATCAAAAACAAAGTTGCTGGACAAGCTCAGCAGGTCTGGCAGCATCTGTGAAGGAAAAAACAGAGTTAACATTTCAGGTCCAGTGACCCCATTTCTGAAGAAGGGTCCAGACCCGAAACGTCAGCTTTCCTGCTCCTCTGATGCTCCTTGGCCTGCTGTGTTCATCCAGGTCTACACCTTGTTATCTCAGATTCTCCAGCATCGGCAGTTCCTACTATCCCAAAATGTTAACTCTTTTTTTTCCTTCACAGATGCTGCCAGACCTGCTGAGCTCTTCCAGCAATTTTGTTTCATTCCTGATTTACAGCATACGCAGTTCTTTTGGCTGAAAGTAGGATGGCGTTTCCAGCACAGGGAAATGATAAAATTAAATATAAACTAACCAACTAAACATGTTCAAAAACACTCCCCACTGTTTTAATTAAACTTGTTCATTCAATTGTCGCTGTTCTCTGGTCCTGGGGGAAAGGTTGTAATAATCTGCCACCCAGGACAGTGGTTGAGAACGCCCTCGACCGTGTCTCCCGCATTTCCCGGAACACATCCCTCACGCCCCATCCCCGCAACAATAACCAAAAAAGAATCCCCCTCGTCCTCACATACCACCCCACCAACCTCCGGATCCAACGCATCATCCTCCGACACTTCCGCCATCTGCAATCAGACCCCACCACCAAAGACATTTTTCCCTCCCCACCCTTATCTGCCTTCCGGAGGGACCACTCCCTCCGCGACTCCCTTGTCCGCTCCACACTTCCCTCCAGCCCCACCACACCCGGCACTTTTCCTTGTAACCGCAGGAAGTGCTACACCTGCCCCCACACCTCCTCCCTCACCCCAATCCCAGGCCCCAAGAAGACATTCCACATCAGGCAGATGTTCACCTGCACATCTGCCAATGTGGTATACTGCATCCGCTGTACCCGTTGTGGCTTCCTCTACATTGGGGAAACCAAGCGGAGGCTTGGGGACCGCTTTGCAGAACACCTGCGCTCAGTTCGCAACAAACAACTGCACCTCCCAGTCGCGAACCATTTCAACTCCCCCTCCCATTCCTCAGATGACATGTCCATCCTGGGCCTCCTGCAATGCCACAGTGATGCCACCCGAAGGCTGCAGGAACAGCAAATCATATTCAGTCTGGGAACCCTGCAGCCCAATGGCATCAATGTGGATTTCACGAGCTTCAAAATCTCCCCTCCCCCAACCGCATCTCAAAACCAGCCCAGCTCATCTCCACCTCCCTAACCTGTTTTTCCTCTCACCTCCAGCCACACCCCCATCTCCTA